>CAWUFW010008893.1:600000-838683 GCA_963921515.1 Calotriton arnoldi
TCACCTTCCGCCTCCAGTGATAACACTTTAATTGGAACATCTTTTAATGCAGCCTATTATTGTAAATATTCGAATTAAATATGCTTCCTCAATGTAATGTTCTCCGGTTGGCTGGATGAAACGCCTGAAGGATGGGCGCCTCGAATAACTGATGGAAGCAAAGGAAGTACAGTTTATTCTAAAGCTTGTGCAACAATTAAGGTGCTTGTGGTTTTAATTGACTTGATTTAGGTGCCCTTTGACCATTAGCGACATGTTGCTCGTAATCTCTGCCGTTCCTTGGCTAATGAACTCCTCCGAGGTGAGATAGTATTCACTGCATGACTGCCACAGGTGATGTCAGTCCTATAATGTCATGTGTGTTCATCAGCTCCAGGGAACTGAGAGCTGTCTTTTTTTTATAATCATCGCAAATCAAGTTCCGGGATAATTACATTCTGTTTATTTATCTGTGTTCTTTACAGATTCAGATATTGGTATAACTTTGCAAGAAAAGCCAAAGATAACCATTTACATAGCACAAAATATCTTATGAAGAAGTACCCATGAGATTTGAAATGCATTGGAGGTGTCTGGGTATTGGACATTGAACCAGACTTGATATTTTCTGCTTGGACACCAGTTGAAAAAACATTTGTAACTGAATTAGCAGATGCATTTTTAAAAATCAAAAAAGTAAATGAAATGAATAATATAAAAAGCACGGCAGAGTTATTTACAAAATTACAGTATATTTCTGTTTATTCAATTAGCGCGCATTCAAAAATGAAGGCATCTCTAACAGAAATAGTGAGTTTTTACAATTTTCCTAAACTTCAGATGAGTGGGGATGCTTAAGATTTGAAGAGGAAGATTGAAGATATTTGTATTGTTTTAGTGTGTATGTATTTTATTTTTATATACATACATATATATAAAAATAAAATGCCCACACACTAAAACAATAAAAATTAGAAACAATTCAATAAGAAAAATATATTAATTCATGTAGTTAATAAATGATTTTAACTTTTAGAATTTAAAACCCAAAAACACATTTACTAAAAATACAATAAACATTTAAATAAATGTAAAAATAAAAATAAATAATATAAAATATAAAAAACAATGAATGCTATAAAATCTATATAATCTATACAACCAATATTATGAAAACTAAGTATAAAAATATGAAATATACGATTCCTAGTTTAGTTTTTGCAACAGTAGGGTATGTTCTGGACTTGGGCGGAGTTAGATTTACTGTTCCTACTTCCGTCAGTGCAACCGTAGGGAAAACGTTGAACTTCAGAGGGGTTACATTTACTATTCCCACTCCAAACAGTGCAACAGTAGATGAAGTATTGAACTTCGGAGGGGTGAAATTTACTGTTGCCACTCCAGTATGTGCAACAGGAGGGAAAGCGTTGGATTTCGGAGGAGTAAAATTTACTATTCCCACTCCAGTCTGTGCAACAGTAGGGAAAGGGTTGGAGTTTGGATGGGTTAAACTTACTATTCAAAAACAGTGGTGGCCCACAGCATCGCCCCACTGCTCTACAGCAGAACAATGAAGGAAAAATAAAATGATAATAACTCGAGGTTATCATTTTATTTAGTCCTGCTGCGGCAGCTTTGCAGGGCGGGGCAGGCTGCTCTGAAGACAGGAGCAGGGGAGGAGTGGTGAGCACACTTTGAAAGTGCTTATGATTGTTTGGCCGGCCCGCTCTGGAGAAGATGCCCAGGCTCCCATTCCCTGGCCGAGCGCCGAACCACGGTGCTCAGACCAATCACAACGCTGCATTGCGCTGTTTGAACTGGCTTAGGGGAGCCTGGATGTGCTTCCTGTTCCAGCTGTGCAGAGGGACGAGGAGAAGAGATGGATGCGAGATTCGGCGGTAAGGTAAGTTTTTTAAAATTATTATTTTTGTCCCCTTAAACCCCTGCCGCCCCACCAACCCCGATCCATGCCGACCTCCACTGTTCAAAAAGAACAATTGATGGATAGAATGTTGAACAATGTCTAACATTCACCCCAGTACAGAAATCTTGGCCTAAATCCATTGTTTTTTTGCTCCCCATGCCATTCCAGTTTAAACCCAGCCATATGCAAATCAGTCTTGACTCTGCTCCCCATGGGAACAGTCCAGACAGAACTGCCAGGCCAAGTCCAGGGAGGACCTGGCCTGGCAGTACAGGCTGGACTGTTCACATGTGGAGCAGGGTCAAGACTGATTTGCAGATGGCTGGGTCCAAACTGGGGTGGCATAGTGAGCAAAAGAACGATGGATCAAACCCAGATCTCTTGAGTAGTTGAAAAGTTTCAGCACTCAGTCCATCATCTTGGTGTGTTAAACTTACTATTCCCAATCTAAACAGCGCAACAGTAGGGAAAGTGTTGGACTTTGGAGGGGTCAAATGTAATATACCCACTCCAATCTGTGAAACAGAAGGGAAAGCGTTGAACATTGAAGGGGTAAATTTACTATTCCTACTCCAAATAGTAGGGAATGTTTTGAACGTCGGAGGAGTTAAATTTACTATTCCCAGTTTGAAAAAAGAAAGCTAAGGTGCACCACCAAAGTCCAAGACAAGGAAAAATTTTTAGATCCGTGTCCACAAGTGTATTCCTCAAAGTTCTTCTTTTATTTGGTACAGGATTAAAACACGATCAAGATGATCTAAAACAGCTGATGCGTTTCGCCCTTACAAAAGGACTTCTTCAGGGCTGTTGGGTTAACAAATATATACACATAAATATATAAAACAAAGGACATTGACAAGAACACAACACCATACGTGACATTTAAAACAAAACAAAACTACTCTGTGCATTAGTTTCCATCCTCATACAAATCATATTCACCCAAAATATAAAACACTAATAACATTCACAGTAATACTACTGTAATCATACTAACAAAAAAACAACAAAAAAAGTACATAATTATGATAATAGAGACACAACAGATAAGTCATAAAAGATACACTCTTGTACAATAATTTTCATAGTATAGCCGATTGCCTGCTTATTGTGTGTATACAAGAGGGGAGAAAGTGTGTAGATAAAAAAAGAGAAGAAAGAACAGGAAGAGAGGGGGGAACGCCCTATATTATTACAACTTCATGCCTAAGGGAACAAGTGATAGAAATCCAGGTGGAAGATACGCCAGTGAAAGGAGTGTGGCAAACCCGGAAAAGTTCCCCAGAATGCTATATAATGGCTTATAAGATGTACCCACCATAGTAAGTCTGTACGTTATGCAGGACGGCAATTGGTCCAAAAGATAAAGGTAACAGGGGATATGGTATGATCCCGTCGGCTTGTCTATTTTTTAGAGCAAGCAGGGAGCTTTTCACATATAGTGAGCGTGAAAGATGAGTGGTCAAACTAATCAATAAATTTGTGCCACTTGGAATGTCAGGTTATTCGTCCGCTTGGCTTATCTAAAGGTGGAAAAGAGGTAAGAATAAGTGACCCCCTAAGTTATAATAAAATCAACCGGAGGGGAGGGGGAAAGACAAAAAACAAGACCCAAGTACTCACTTTGTCTGGCGTGCAGAGAAGACCTTGCTTGTGAGTAAGGGAAACCGTTGTAAAGTCAAGCCAAGACAAAGTGATCCTTGGTCCAAATAGAATAAGGTGAACCCAATATAATTGGCAAAGTGCCGTAACCAACCTAGATCAAGGGGAAGAAATATCAGGAATCATTAAAAAGACTAGGAGAGACAAAGTCAACCATATCTAATTGCAAGGACCTCTATTCTATTTCTACATAGACTAATGGGCTGTCAAAAAAATTGTGGAAAGAAAAGAGTGTAAAGCTTATGCCCATCTGGTTCCCCAGTCACGAGTGGATCGTGGGACCAAGATGAAGATAAAATTAGCTAACACTCTGGGCAGGTCTACTTATCAAGTGTGAGACCAGGATAGGGATTAGACTTAATAACCAATACCCAAGACAAAATGTAAACAACCTATCCGCGTCTAATCTCTTACCTAGATAAGTTAATGTTCACGATCGCAGCGTCTACTTTCCAATAGCGTCAGGACGGAATGCTATGATGCCGGAGTTCTGGTTTAAATACCCACGTTTGACCCTAACAAACTAAAACAGCTGTGAGCGGCGACAGACGGATGCCGATTTCAGAAATCTCACGCCAACTAAAGCGTCTTTGGCTGCCATCTTATAGGGGTGTCGCCAAATGAATACCAGTATAGAGAGGCACCTTAAGTGTGTTCCAAACCCTCACGAATATTCCAAATTTACAGCCACCATAATATTAGTGTATATTTATAATATACATATTGTAGTGCGATATTTGCTCTACCGAGTGTAGTTTGCCGCCACAGTAGCACGGTGTAAAAAATGTCACCTATAGAAGGAAAACGGGTCAAACCTAACTCCTTATAAATTGTTAACCACTAGACTCACGAAATAAACGTAAATCGTGAATGTATTTCAATATCCTTCACGAGAGCAAACGGATCAGTCGGGCTGCTCAAGAGTCCAAGCCAGAACGGCCGCCATCTTAACATAGTGTTTTTCCCCTTGGGAAAGCGATAGAAAATACCATGGTGGTAGAGTGCTGAGAAAATAACTCAGTAAAAGTAAGCTACGTGGTAGACAGATCAAGATTCGTAGTTTCAAAAGGCCCATTGTGTAAATCTTCACAAAAAAGAACGGATAAGCCGGGCTGCTCAGGGATCTAAGCCAGAATGGCCGCCATCTTGAGGTGGTGTTTTTCCCAAGGGAAAGTGATAAAATATACCATGTAGGTAGAGTGCTGAGAGTATACTCAGCAAAGATAAATTACGCGGTAGATAGGTCAAGTTCCTAGGTTTTCCGAGGCCCATAGTGTTGAGCGAATTAATAAAAACTTTGTTAGTTGCCTTAAGGTACTACATTAGTAACACTTATGTATGCTGAGGAAAGAGGTGTGCTATGTCTAAATATGCGCACAACCAAAGTCCTCTGTTGACAACCCAAAATGTCTGGCAGTCAATGCACTGAGTCAATTAAAAGGCCCATATAAGATGATAAACACAAAAAGAAAAAAAAACAGGAATCCTAGGTCAATAAATGCATATGGGCATGTAGTAAATAAAGAAATTTAATATAATTCCATGGTTCACCAATCCTTGGTGCAAACGATAGCCACAATCGAAGAAATATTAATAGAAAAGATATAAAGGATAAAAAGGCAAGTGATGATGGGAGAAAACAAAAAGATATTAACAGAAAAGGCAGAGAGGTAAATGTACATTCAACCGTTCAGCATCTTCTAAATTTTCACACCATATATAATCACAGAGTAATTCAGCCTGGCAGTGTGTATCTAACAGGACTGACCCAAAGAGCATTACATTTAAGTCTGTGATATGATATATGTGATATAAGGGACTGTCCAACCCGTGGCCTTTGATGATTGTCAAAGATATCCTAACTATATGCATCATTTACAGGAAGTAGTGCAGTTCCTCGTCACTGTTATGTCCCAGTTCTACACACCGAAGTTTACAGATCCAACCCGCTTCATTCTTTCTCAGGGATAGCTCCCTATCCCCACCTCTCGGGTGAATTGGAATATGATCAATCCCAATGAACCAGAACTCTTTGTTGCTGGTATGATTTTCCCGCATGTGATAAGTGAGGGGGTGTCTTAAATCACCATTTCGAATAGCCCGTAGGTGTTCCTGGATTCTTGTTTTCAGTGGTCTTTTAATGCCGCCCACGTAGATCATATTACATGGGCAGCCCAAAACATACGTAACATACTTGGTTTTACAGTTGATCATGTGGTTAATGTTATACCTGCGGCTTGTATTGAAACTGAATGTCTTGGTGTGGTAACTGAGTCCAGACGCGTAGAGGATCTTTAGATGTTTATTAGTAGTAAGTCACAAGTCATCCAGTTAAGTTCAATACAAGACCCCAGCAGGAGCAGCCAGGATGGTGCTCAGCCCTTCTCAACTGACTCTCTGGCTCCCAACATTCTGTAACGCATCATTGGATGAACATTCCACTGGCAGAGCAAGAGATTGCATGCATGACAACAAAGCCAGGATATAACATATCCCCTTTCCTTCCATATTAAACAATGAAGAAAGAAAAGGGAACAAAAAGTAAGATAGAGGAAAGACAAAGAGTAAATCAGAAACACCGCAAACCAGTGAGATAACAGAACAACCAAAAGAAGATGCGAAAAATATAAGTGAGGAAAACAGAGAAGAAAGACAAAAGGTAGAGAATGCCATAAGAAAGACAAAAGGTGAGAAAGCCATCCTCCCTTCTACCACAACTGACAGAAACGAAAAAGAGAAAACACCAATAACTACCTCAAGATACACTAGCTGGCCAGGCATGTATAAAAAGAGACCAGTCATACCAGACACTAAAAAAATAGTGGGAGAAGAAAACCTACAATGAACGAAGGAACACAACAGTAAGAGAAAAACAGAGAAGAAAAGAAACCAGAATCCACAGATGACACCAATAAGAGATATCAAAAGTAAAACTGGACAGTAACAGGAAATAGTGAGCCAATAAAATAAATCACTCATACTTCCCATGAATAAAAATCTCAATATAATAAATGATGACGTTGAACACCAATTGAAAGCTGTAAACAAAACACATTAAACATGAGAAAATCAACAATTGGTATTCAGACCAAATACCTTGTATGAAGGTAATATTGAAAAAAACATGTGGTGAACGGGTGCACACTGTGCACTGAACTGAATGAGACCAAACCCATTAGACACACCACGTCAAAATATTGTGCACTGTTGTGAAGGGACTAAGAAACCCAAACGACACACCCTAAGAAGGGTAAAACATAAAATAGTTGTGCACTGTAATGAAGGAAATACCCAGGAGGTCATTTCCTGTGCACAGAACAGATGGGACTGTAACCCATGTGACACCCCGTTTTGAGGCAAAAATGATGTGCACCGTAGAAGATGGGACTGTAACCCATGTGAGACATCTCTTGAGTGACAAAAAAAAATGTTGTGCACCGTAGAAGATGGGAATGTAACCCATGTGAGACACCTCGTGTAGAGGTAGCAACAATGTGCACTGTTGTGAAGGGAACAAAACCCCTGCGAGACACCTCATGATGAGGAAAAGATTGTGCACTGTGTAGAAAGGTAAAGATTGTGCACAGGATTGTGCGAGGAAACAAGAAAGATGCTTTGAGTCACCAGGAAGAAAATAAGACATTGTCGCTCCAACAAACCTCGACAGCGGTGTTCAGACAGATCCAGGAAAGTTCGCCTCAAACACACTAAGTCATTGGTTGACAAAACGTGCGAATTACATGCGGCCATGTAGAAACAATGTTGAAAATCCCTCGTAGTATATTCACCACCCGGCAATGCCAAAACGAAATCGGCATAGTGACTGGCATCCAACAGTGACTGGTAAACTTAAAATGGAACAGAGATGACGTGATGTGGTTGGCAAAGAATCACACTTGAAAGTCAAAGAGCTCCAGTGGTGCCAGACAAAATGGAGGCACGCAGCGCGACAGGCGCGCCGGGTGGCTCCAGGCACGCCGATGCATGCTGGAATGCAGAAGAAAGAACACAGCTTTACATGCAGGAAACGTCAGCAAAAACTGAGGTTGCGCGTGACTCTTCATGCGCGTTGATGCAGGCACCATGGAGAAAGCGAAGGTGGAGGTAAGCGCGCTCTGCACCATGCGCGAGGCACTCTTTTGAAAAACAACTGATGCGGTTGAAAAAAGCGAATGTCTCGAAGTGGACAAACAGTCAGAGACAACAAATAAAAAATAAATATCTCACCTCATCTAACACCGCTAAAGGCAGGAAACGCGCAAAATGCATTCTAAGCGCATGTTCACTGGTACAACAAGTTGGAGAAACCACACAGCGTTGCGATGAGATGACCATCCCGTGACACACAAACGAGGCTGCCCAAATACTTTGCCGCTTGCATGTCGAGGGGCTTTAGGGACAACTTGCAGACCCCTGGGCTGTAGCAAAATAGTAGAGACGTTGAGGGGACAACAGTCAAGTTGAAACAGCAGAAATCTTTCTTGGTGACACTGTAGTTAAAGCTCTGGTAGAAATATTTGAAAAGCTGTAGGGACAGCAGACCAGAGGGAGATGCTCTTAAGACAGCTGAGTAAGGCAGTTCTAGAGGCGCTGTAGGAACAGCATGCAGTACTTTGAGCTGCGGTTGAGATCCAGTTAAGTTGGATGCAGCTACAGTGAAACAGTCATACAGATAAGTGACTGGTGGACAGGTACAATAGTACGCTCTCTTCTCCACTCCCACAGCAGAAACAGTAGGAACTGGCACACACCTGAGCACACACACTTCTTCACCAGACAGTGTGCAGACGTAGGCTTACCCTCACAGAAGGCTCAGCACTGTTAGAAGTAGGCTTTGTCTGAAAGTTATGGACTCAGGAGTGTAGACAGCCTTGGGGGATGAACAAGCTCTTGAAGTTGAACAGACTGTGCTGTGTAGAGTGGCACTGGCACTTTGCGTTGAGGGCGACCGATGGGAGGTCACTGGTGGGGTCAAGGGTGCCAGTTGAAAGTAGAAACAGCATCAGTTACTGTTAAGTCTGTAGTAGAAGATCATTGAAGATTGAAGAGGTGGAAGTAGCAGGTTCTTTAGAAGATCATCGCCAAAAACTTGTGGTAACTGAGTCCAGACGCGTAGAGGATCTTTAGATGTTTATTAGTAGTAAGTCACAAGTCATCCAGTTAAGTTCAATACAAGACCCCAGCAGGAGCAGCCAGGATGGTGCTCAGCCCTTCTCAACTGACTCTCTGGCTCCCAACATTCTGTAACGCATCATTGGATGAACATTCCACTGGCAGAGCAAGAGATTGCATGCATGACAACAAAGCCAGGATATAACACTTGGTCTTATTTTTCCCCAGTCTGCAGACATTACAGTCCCCACATGTATAAAAGCCCATGGTGGTGTGGGGCAACCAAGTGTCCGACCTGGGTGTGGTTACATAGCTGGGACATAGGATTGTTCATCAAATTCTGCCCCCTTCTGTATGTCACTATTGGACTTGGTGCTACAGTCCCCTTAAGGCTAGGTATGTCTGCCAGGAGATGCCAGTGTTTTCTCAGGACATTATATACCCTGCTACTACTGTCATTATATTGTGTGTTAAACGAGACTGGGGCCTTCCTGGTCTTTTTCGCGGGTCTGGACTTCAGGGTGGTTTCCTTGGGTCTGTTAGCAATTCTCCTATCTGCTTTCTCCAGACTATCTGGAGAGTATCCCCTTGCGAGAAAGCGCTGTTTGGTCTCACTGATATTTTTAACAAAGGTTTCATCTGTGCTACAATTCCTCCTCATGTGAACCATCTCGCCATAGGGAATGTTGTTTATAGCATGGCGAGGATGTGCGCTGCGGAAATGTAGGGTACTGTTACAGGCAGTAATCTTACGATGGGTTGAGCTCTGTATGGTGTTGTTTTGGATAAAGAAATTAATGTCCAAAAAATCGATCTGTTCCCTACTAAAGTTGATGGTAAACTTTACGTTATAGGGATTCTCATTCAGGTATGCATGGTATTCCAGGAGGTCTGAGGCAGGTCCATCCCAAAGCATGATTACATCATCGATGTACCTGCCCCAGAAAATGATGTATTCCATCCAGCTGGCAGCATGACGACCAGGCATGCTCCCGCTCGTACCAGCCCATAAAGAGCCCACTCTAAAGAGTGCAACAGTAGAGAAAGTGTTGAACTGCAAAGAGGTTAATTTCACTATTCCTACTGCAGCCTAAGCAAGAGTAGGAAAAGTACTTCACTTCAAACACATGACATATATAAGGGGTCTCATGAATGTAGAAAAATATTAAACTCTGTAAAAATTATTAATTGACATGAAATATATTTATGTATATATTTATAATTAAAATAAATAAGTATTCCACAATTTACATATTTAACATTCAATTAAATAATTAATTTACATATAATAATTAATAGCTAATTAATTATTACTTAATTAACTTCCCACCCACTACGCCTACAAACCTAACATCCCGCAACTAAAATATAAGTAAAATAAATCAGTATTCCATATTCTACATAATTAATAATCTATTAAATAGGTTACAATTAATAATAAATTGTTAATTATTACTGAATTAACTTCCCACCCTAGACCCCTACAAACTTAGCAGCCCGCAACTAAAATATAGGTTAAATAAATAAATATTCCATAAATTACACAATTGTAAATCAATTAAATAACAATTAATAATAAGTTGTTAATTATTACTTAATTAACTTCCCACCCTATACCCCTACGAACCTAAAAGCCCCAAATAACATATAACAAAAATAAATCAGTGTTACATAATTGACATAATAAATATAAATTATATAATTAAATACATTTATTAAATAATTCATAATTAATTATCTAACTACCTTCCCATCCTATCCCGCTACAAACCCAACAGCCTGCTACAACACTATAAATTACTGTTAAAAATTAAATAACAAATTCTAAATCGCTTAAAATTACATTGTTTATTTTAAAAAATAACAACATTTATGTAAACAATAGTAACAAATAAAAATAATATATCAACTAAAATACTTGAAAATAATTAAAAACGATATTTTAACCAATGTGTATTACTGAAAATATTAAAAACTTCAATATTATTTAAAATTATATTATTTACCTTAAAAACAATACTTTTGTCAACAATATTTGTGCATCACGATATTTGTGTGCTAAGATTTTTAATGTCTGATATTTTTGCCTCCTGATATTTGTACTCAATATTTTGTCCCAACATCTCTGCTATTCTTCCACCAACCTCTGAAGGCAGCACTGACCTAGGTGACACATAACTACAAAACCAAGAGCACATAGCGCCGCATAAACAACCAGCAAGTAACCAAATCACTCCTAACCCAAATGGGCGCTCCCACAAAAGGACACCTCAGTACACACTCCACACACCACCAGCCTCAGCCGAGCCCCCACTCCCGAACGCCCCTAAACAAATCCAGGAAATGGATCCCAACACAAACAAGAGAGTACAACTAAGTGGCACCAACTAATTGAAAATCATCTACCCAACAAATCTATCCAAAGCAGCAGCAAATAATTTCAAACACAAACTGCTTAAGGAACTTCCAGAAACCTTCCTTCCAGACATCTATTATAGCGCAAAAGAAGGCATACACAAAGTGGACCTGATTTTCTTTTCAAACTTGCCCACAAAACTCATAATACTAAACCCAAATATCTGCGAAAATGTATATTATTTATTAAATTATAGTAGTATATATATAAAATCACTTGCACAATTCATTAAAAGGCATTGTTTTTTCAGAATGGCATAGGTGTTTGTATTTTCTTTATACACCTCCTTTGCCTTTCTATATCAGTATACTTCATACAGCAAGTGACACAAGTTTGAAATCTCTTTTAAAAAAGCTGTAAAAAGCATCTGTACAATGTACATATTATAAAAACAATACAAAATATCAAAACAATTTATCAAAACACACCTAACGCTAAATATCAAGAGGTTGTCGATGCGGCGTTTTGGTGGATGAAGTTCAATAAAACCACCTTCTTCAGGACTCTAATATTTGACAACAATCATCTATAAAAAATATACATAAAATGTAATTACTTTTCTTAAAATACACTTGACATAATCACATATATAGAGTTCAGTTTAAATCCCATTCAAAACCCTACCAAAGATACACACATTCCCCACGTTCATCAACACTACCCGACGTATTTTCTTATTTATATACTGGGATTGAGGGTATTTTAAATTTCCTTTTATTGGTCTATCATGGGTGATTTTTCTTACAGATATACCTATGGGAAATTAATCCTCACCTATTATTGCATATTCAATTATATGTTGGGATTAAGGGTATTTTCAATTTCCTTTTCGTTGGTCTATCATGGGTGATTTTTCTTACAGATACACTCATGGGGTATTGCTCTCTGCCTATTATTGCATGTACAATTAGCCTTTGATTGTTCATGAGTGACACATGGTCTGCGTTTAGCTCCTCAATTAACAGCAATCCTGCAATAGGAAAAACCAAACTTCTATTAATCAATGTTCTTTCACTAGTGCATAGACTCCTAATTTGTTATATGATGATATTGTCTTACCTATCAAGATCCCTCACCGATCTTTCTCCTTTGACCTTTAAGTATTCTATCCAAGTATCTATATCGATACTAAAAACCATCAAGCACTCCCGATAAAGGGTTTATATTGCCTAAAACTGTAGCGTTCTAGCAATAAAACTACTCCTTTCCGTGTAGAGAGCTAACGTTTATTGCAATAGTAGGCATAATAACAGTGACATCTTCTAAACAAAAACGTCTGTAGTATATATATATATATACGCGTAAAATATAATCTAAATGGGGCATAGACACAATTAATAAATAAGGGTGAACATATTGTTGCAACGGTGTTCGCTTCTACAGAGCGATTACGAGTGAACATTGGTAGTAAGCCCTGGAACATGAGTCACAACAAAAAAACTTAATGTTGGAAAATAGATATATACATTTTAGACCAACAGTGTGGAAGTAATGGCAGTTTAAGAAAATAATTGGTTTGTGACAAATGACAATGGCTATAAATAAAACGGCTGACAATCGCTGAGCATGAGAGATAAATAAAGCTTTTTAGATTTGACACGCACGTGCACCTGTATAAAAAAAGATGCACGTTCGTTGCAATCACGTACGGGCGACGCCCACCTTGAAAATAAAAGGCGGACTCTTGGTTGAGTATGGGTTTCATTGAACAAACAGAATACACCCGATCCGCGTGACGGGGACAACCAGAATTAAATAAGTAAGTAAATGGAGGAATCTAAAGCTTGTTTAGGCAGAACAAGAAAGCGGAATCTAATTATCCCTCACTGGAATTAAATTGGGGGCCACGTAGGCATGATATATCCGTTGATGCCCGGCTCCATGTGATTAATAGCGTTCTTGATTAATCTTGACAGTATTATTGTATAGAGTCCTGTTTGAACAATGGGATTATGTCGGTGAGCATACTATCTCGTAAAAGATGTATGCAATGAATAAAATTTTCTTCTGATAACATTTTCTTAACATTTTCTTCTGATAGTACTTTGGTGCAGTGGAAGATGTAGAATGACCAATCACCACACGCTGACCCCACAGGTAGTGGGTGGGTGAGAGTAGATCTAGAAGGGATCCAGCATTAACTGAACAAGCTAAAAAAATGCATGCAGAACCTCTACCGTAAAGATTTAGAAATCCATAGTTATATTATAACAAGCGAATAAGCCTAATAAAGCCACAGTAAAAACACAAGAACTAAGGGATGTAGGTTGTAAGAAACTTTATAAAATCGCATAACCTGTTATCAAATATAACATCCCACGCTGTTTATTGCCCTCAGATACCAAAACTGACCATAAGGAAACTAGGAGCAATCACTGAGAAATGAGATGCACAAGGAGCCCTCATTAACCACCAGAGATTAATTGTAAAAAAGACTCTGTGAAACATTAAATTATAAGGTGAGCGAAGCGACAGTTTTCATTGGGCAGTTTATGACCATCTAGATGTACCGTAAGATGTAAGATCAAACATTTAAAATAATTCTCTTGCCTGAATTTCCTAGGTTCTCCTTTTTAGTATCGATATAGATACTTGGATAGAATACTTAAAGATCACAGGAGAAAGATCAGTGAGGGATCCTAATACGTAAGACAATATCATCATATATAACAAATTAGGAGTCTATGCACTAGTGAAAGAACATTGATTAATAGACGTTTGGTTTTTCCTATTGTAGGATTGCTGTTAATTGAGGAGCTAAACGCAGACCATGTGTCAATCATGAACAATCAAAAAGGTATTTAGGCTAATTGTACATGCAATAATAGGCGGGGAGCAATACCCCATGAGTCTATCTGTAAGAAAAATCACCCATGATATACCAACGAAAAGGGAAATTGAAAATACCCTTAATCCCAACATATAATTGTATATGCAATAATAGGTGGGGAGTAATATCCTATGGGTATATCTGTAAGAAAAATCACCCATGATAAGCCAATGAAAGGGAAATTTAAAATACCCTCAATCCCAGGATATAAATAAGAAAATACGTCGGGTAGTGTTGATGAATGTGGGGAATGTGTGTATCTTTGGTAGGGTTTTGAATGTGATTTAAACTGAACTCTATATATGTGATTATGTCAAGTGTATATAAGAAAAGTAATTACATTTTATGTATATTTTTTATAGATGATTGTTGAGTCCTGAAGAAGGTGGTTTTATTGAACTTCATCCACCGAAATGCCGCGTCGACAACCTTTTGATATTTAGCGTTTGATGTGTTTTGATAAATTGTTTTGATATTTTGTATTGTTTTTATAATATGTACATTGTACAGATGCTTTTTACAGCTTTTTTAAAAAGAGATTTTAAACTTGTGTCACTTGATGTATGAAGTATACTGATATAGAAAGGCAAAGGAGGTGTATAAAGAAAATACAAACACCTATGCCATTCTGAAAAAACAATGCCTTTTAATGAATTGTGCAAGTGATTTTCTATATATACTACTATAATTTATTAAATAATATACATTTTCGCATATATTTGGGTTCAGTATTATGAGTTTATAGAATGATGGAGGAATGATGAGTGAGAGAAGTGAGGATTGCAACAAGAATTAGACATTGGTATGTGGGGGATACTCTTGTAATTACTCCATAGTGAACCCTGTCCCCTACAGTTGTAAGGGTACCTCTCGAATTTTGAGACTAATTTCTCTATGTCACTGTCAAAAAGCTTCAGAGGCGCAGTTGTCATTTCCATCTACAAAAATGTCAATATCCTGATCCAAGTAGCTGAACACAACCTACAAATGTTCGACCGTAACTTTGTTAAAGTCCGTGAGACCCTAATGAGACCCAAACGACAACATATTCCACTGAACCAAGGAGCACTAACACAATCCACCTATCTTCACACCTACCAGCATACCGAGCCCGTACAGGAAGCACAAACTCAACTCACTCATCCCCACACCAAATCACACATTCCAAAATACACCTAGCCACCTGCCTGCATGCAACACAACCAGCACACAAGACACACCAAACACAAATAACTCCTGCCTCAGGCAACAATGATAAAACAAGCTTCGTCACACAACAGACAACCAATTCTGCGGAACAGTTTTGTTCACCGAATTATAGAACCCTCCAAAAATACCCTATCGACCAGTTATATACAACACAATCTAGCGCACAGCGCAAAACACACAAACAACTCACGAGAACCAACTACCCGACCCCTCCACCCACATCTCCTCATCCAGCGACAACTGTGACACTCATCCTCTCTTCAAGTCACACTCACAGCCATATTATTGCACTCACCATTTAAGACGCGGGACCCCACTAAAACCGAGGTTCACCACTAATAATACTACATAACACATCCATGCCCCACTCCATCCCTACCCTAATTCTGTCAGTAATTCTCACACCACAACCCCCAGAAGAGATTACCAAGAACCTAGCAAAAATGTTATTAAACCTTAAACATCTAGCGATCGACATAAAGAACCTGACAAACACACTAGCTTCTAAAAACAAACCTGAGACCCACCAACCAGACAGCGCACAAGAGCTCAAAGCCCAAAAAGTTATGAACGAAGCCCCCACCCAGAATACTCTTAAGTCGCCCTGGCAAGCAATAGCCCTACCTACATACCACAGTACAGAGTAACCCTGGGCGTAGTTCGCGTAGTAGCGATACGCGTAGCTACGCGAGTGCACTTCGCACTCACGCGAGCTATGCGTAGCTACGCGAACTGCGTAGTGCACTGTGCAAAATGCTGTTCGCACTGATTGCACAGTGCCGGATGCTTGTCCGCACTGTGCAATCAGTGCAAACCGCATCTTGCACAGTGCAGGCGGTCATTTTCTGCCGCTCGAGTAGATTTCTACTCGAGCGGCAGCTTTCTCAACGCGGACTGGTAGTTTCTCATCGCGAGCGGTCGCGAGCATATGCGACCACTCGCAATGAGAAACCTGACCTCCCCGCGTTGAGAATCTCGCGAACGAGGAAAAAGTCTCGCCGGGATGTCATTTTGCTTGCTCGCGGTCGCCAACTTGACGTTGAGGACCGCGAGCATGCAAAAATGACCGCTACGCGTGTTTGCACTGTGCTACGTGCAATTCGCGTAGTGCGAAGTAGCGCAAACTTCGCAAACTACGCGAGCGTAGCGTAGTACTTCGCCCAGGGTTAGTACAGAGGCCCCCAACGAAAAAAAACAGGATAAACCAAGAAGAAGTAGACAACCTCCTAAAGTTATACAAGACTACAACTACAAAAGGCCTTAAGCCAGAGAACTCCATGATACTTGTACACATAAGCACCCCCAGGCAATGTCTAACCCAAACATCGAAGAAGACTCCGAGTCAGCTCATTGCTGCACCAATGCTCTAAGTAAATTAACATGACAAACAGTAGTTCAAACATAAAATGTATACTTCTCAACTTCAGGTCAGCAACAAAACATGCAACGGAAATATATGAAACAATCTTAACACAAGAAATAGACATCACCTCTTAATAGAAATATTGCTGACTGACTTTGTCTCCCCATTGTTAGACCTTCCTGTCCCCTCGAACTGCTTTATAAAACATAGTGATTGGAAGGATCGCAAAGGAGGTGGGATAACAGATATTCTTAGAAACTCATTACGGGTAAACACTTTCAAAACTGACAGGTACTCTTCCTTTGAATACTTAGAAAGAGAACTTCATGAAACAGACTCCACTACTACTAGATTCCACATCATCTACCAGCTGCCAGGAGACCAACAGCAGTTTCATGAACTACTGTTGACCTCATAACACAACAATCCCTCCTTGAAACTAACAACATATTTCTAGGGGACTTCAAGATACACTAGAATTATGCCAACAACACCCTAATATTCTATCTCTATGATTTCCTATAGAACAATGACTTAAAACAACACTGCAACAGCCCTACCCATGGGAAAGGGGGCCATCTTGGACCCAATCATATCCAGAATAGATGCTCTGACGGCTCCATCACACCAGTAGACTGGTCTGACCACCATATCGTCCTCTTCTGCCTCACCTCAACTCCACCCAGACTCAAAGGTCAGCTGCACAGACTGAAACACTGGGTCAGAGATCAAACAAATAGACTGCAAAAAATTAACAGGCATGATTTAGTGCCAACTAACTACCATCTAAAGACAAACTCACAGTAGAAGAGCTAGCTACACACTACACTAAGACATTAGCAAACACACTCAACCAGCACTGCTAAAACTAAAAAGTCTGAGCAATAATCCATCATACACATGGTTCAACGAAGAAAGTAACATAGAAAGAGGGAAAGCTCAGGCGTGCTTAGAGAAGAAGGACATGAAACCCCTCAACCACACACCTAGCACTCCTTTGCAATGAAAGAAACAAGTATGAAAGCTTTTCTTCAGAATGAAAGCAGACTTTTTCCACTCACAGCAGGACAGGACCAGGAACCGCCCCAAACAAATCAACATCATCAAACAATAAACACAATCAATGAAAGCATAGAGTCAATTGCCCTCAGTGGAAGATTGCGAAGACTTCGTAGAATTCTTCACAGACAGATCGAAATAATTGAACTGTCTCTCAGCGTCCAATATGCCATTAACAATTCTAATCAACACACCCAATAACTCAAATACCGAAGAGAAATAAGGTACTCAAACACCAGGACTACCTACTGCTGAAGAAAGAGGCATTGTGGCAAGAATTCCAAGCCCTCACAGAAGATGACCCCATAAGAATCATCTCAGATCTAAATCACACATCCCACATTGCAGGCCCTCTACCATCAACAATAGTCAAAAATTTCAAGCACCTCCTTGCACCTCTTCTGGACAAAATAATCAATGCCTCATTATCTCAGGAGACAGTTCCAGACTACTTAAACTAGGTCAGATCAAGCCACTCCTCTAGAAACCAGGAACCAACCCTAAAGACGTGAACAACCTTAGCCCCATATTCAACCTCTTATTCCTAGCAAAAACCTTTGAAAAGTGTGTACAAACACAACTCAACCAACACTTTGAAAACCATGATTTACTCAACATCCTTCAGTCGGGGTTCAGAGCAGGATACAGCACAGAAAGGGCTATACTCAATATAAAAGACAACATCTTCAAGATGATGAACACTGGGAACTTGTGCCTGCTCATGCTACTGGACCTGTCATCAGCATTTGACACCTTGAGCCATGAACCACGTCTAAACATGCTAAAATCATGCATGGGTATAGGCAGCACAGTCCTTAATTGGTTCACCTCATACCTCAACCACTGAACGCAAGGAGTAAAACTGAAATATGCATGCTCGGAACCATCCCCTTTACACCAAGGAGTCCCCAAAGCTCAGTTTTATCACCCATCCTGTTCAATCTCTACATGGAGCCCCTGACCACAGTTCTAAAACATACTAATCTCTCCTACTACCTATATGCAGAAGACACAACTCTACATGAAAACTTATTCACTGGAGGATATCTTCCATCTAAACAAAACACTAAGAGAAGTACAACACTGGCTGGTCCCAAACAACTTAAACCTCAATCCAGTAAAGATGGAATTCCTTTTACTATCTCCACCAAAGAAATCTCCCTGTCCAGGAATGAATCACACAATTAGATGCCCTACGCTGTGATCAGTTGACTGGGGAGTGAGTGCTTGCAATGTTCAACACTCCGTACATCATCCCCTTTGGTTTTGCTAAGTTCGCCCTAAGTTCGCCTAAGTTGGCAGGGTATGCCCAGACGTGGGCTGGACTGTTCCCATGAGGAACAGGGTCAGACTGATTTGCATATGGCCATGTCTGAACTGGGGTGGCGGAGTGAGCTAAAGAATGACGATGGATTAAACCCAGATCAGTTGACTGGGGGTGAGTGCTTGCAATGTTCAACACTCCGTCCATCATCCCCTTTGGTTTTGCTAAGTTAGCCCTAAGTTGGCAGGGTATGCCCAGACGTGGGTCCCTTGCTCACTTTGCCACTGGATTCAAGATAGCCTGGCTGATGAGGGTTATGAACCCGAAACCGGTCCCAGGATGCTTGTTTCCGGTCCAGGGAAGACATGGCTTGGCAGTTCGGGCTGGACTGTTCCCATGAGGCACAGGGTCAGACTGATTTGCATATGGCCATGTCTGAACTGGGGTGGCGAAGTGAGCTAAAGAATGATGATGGATTAAACCCAGATCAGTTGACTGGGGGTGAGTGCTTGCAATGTTCAACACTCCGTCCATCATCCCCTTTGGTTTTGCTAAGTTCGCCCTAAGTTGGCAGGGTATGCCCAGACGTGGGTCCCTTGCTCACTTTGCCACTGGATTCAAGATAGCCTGGCTGATGAGGGTTATGAACCCGAAACCGGTCCCAGGATGCTTGTTTCTGGTCCAGGGAAGACATGGCTTGGCAGTTCGGGCTGGACTGTTCCCATAAAGGAAAACGGGATGCATTTAAAAAAGAAAAATGAAAAGTTTCCTTTTCACTTTTTAAGAGTAGGCATTGATCTGTGGGACCACTGCCTGCTCCTTAAAAATATTGCCGCCCACATTCACAAATGTGAATTCCATTCCAAATTCCATTTGGGAATGGGTTACCACTAACTTGAAGTTGGTGGGAACTGCGAATGCTTTGCGTTTGATGTGTTTTGATAAATTGTTTTGATATTTTGTATTGTTTTTATAATATGTACATTGTACAGATGCTTTTACAGCTTTTTTAAAAAGAGATTTTAAACTTGTGTCACTTGATGTATGAAGTATACTGATATAGAAAGGCAAAGGAGGTGTATAAAGAAAATACAAACACCTATGCCATTCTGAAAAAACAATGCCTTTTAATGAATTGTGCAAGTGATTTTCTATATATACTACTATAATTTATTAAATAATATACATTTTCGCATATATTTGGGTTCAGTATTATGAGTTTATAGAATGATGGAGGAATGATGAGTGAGAGAAGTGAGGATTGCAACAAGAATTAGACATTGGTATGTGGGGGATACTCTTGTAATTACTCCATAGTGAACCCTGTCCCCTACAGTTGTAAGGGTACCTCTCGAATTTTGAGACTAATTTCTCTATGTCACTGTCAAAAAGCTTCAGAGGCGCAGTTGTCATTTCCATCTACAAAAATGGCAATATCCTGATCCAAGTAGCTGAACACAACCTACAAATGTTCGACCGTAACTTTGTTAAAGTCCGTGAGACCCTAATGAGACCCAAACGACAACATATTCCACTGAACCAAGGAGCACTAACACAATCCACCTATCTCCACACCTACCAGCATACCGAGCCCGTACAGGAAGCACAAACTCAACTCACTCATCCCCACACCAAATCACACATTCCAAAATACACCTAGCCACCTGCCTGCATGCAACACAACCAGCACACAAGACACACCAAACACAAATAACTCCTGCCTCAGGCAACAATGATAAAACTAGCTTCGTCACACAACAGACAACCAATTCTGCGGAACAGTTTTGTTCACCGAATTATAGAACCCTCCAAAAATACCCTATCGACCAGTTATATACAACACAATCTAGCGCACAGCGCAAAACACACAAACAACTCACGAGAACCAACTACCCGACCCCTCCACCCACATCTCCTCATCCAGCGACAACTGTGACACTCATCCTCTCTTCAAGTCACACTCACAGCCATATTATTGCACTCACCATTTAAGACGCGGGACCCCACTAAAACCGAGGTTCACCACTAATAATACTACATAACACATCCATGCCCCACTCCATCCCTACCCTAATTCTGTCAGTAATTCTCACACCACAACCCCCAGAAGAGATTACCAAGAACCTAGCAAAAATGTTATTAAACCTTAAACATCTAGCGATCGACATAAAGAACCTGACAAACACACTAGCTTCTAAAAACAAACCTGAGACCCACCAACCAGACAGCGCACAAGAGCTCAAAGCCCAAAAAGTTATGAGCGAAGCCCCCACCCAGAATACTCTTAAGTCGCCCTGGCAAGCAATAGCCCTACCTACATACCACAGTACAGAGTAACCCTGGGCGTAGTTCGCGTAGTAGCGCTACGCGTAGCTACGCGAGTGCACTTCGCACTACGCGAGCTATGCGTAGCTACGCGAACTGCGTAGTGCACTGTGCAAAATGCTGTTCGCACTGATTGCACAGTGCCGGATGCTTGTCCGCACTGTGCAATCAGTGCAAACCGCATCTTGCACAGTGCAAGCGGTCATTTTCTGCCGCTCGAGTAGATTTCTACTCGAGCGGCAGCTTTCTCAACGCGGACTGGTAGTTTCTCATCGCGAGCGGTCGCGAGCATATGCGACCACTCGCAATGAGAAACCTGACCTCCCCGCGTTGAGAATCTCGCGAACGAGGAAAAAGTCTCGCCGGGATGTCATTTTGCTTGCTCGCGGTCGCCAACTTGAAGTTGAGGACCGCGAGCAAGCAAAAAATGACCGCTACGCGTGTTTGCACTGTGCTACGTGCAATTCGCGTAGTGCGAAGTAGCGCAAACTTCGCAAACTACGCGAGCGTAGCGTAGTACTTCGCCCAGGGTTAGTACAGAGGCCCCCAACGAAAAAAAACAGGATAAACCAAGAAGAAGTAGACAACCTCCTAAAGTTATACAAGACTACAACTACAAAAGGCCTTAAGCCAGAGAACTCCATGATACTTGTACACATAAGCACCCCCAGGCAATGTCTAACCCAAACATCGAAGAAGACTCCGAGTCAGCTCATTGCTGCACCAATGCTCTAAGTAAATTAACATGACAAACAGTAGTTCAAACATAAAATGTATACTTCTCAACTTCAGGTCAGCAACAAAACATGCAACGGAAATATATGAAACAATCTTAACACAAGAAATAGACATCACCTCTTAATAGAAATATTGCTGACTGACTTTGTCTCCCCATTGTTAGACCTTCCTGTCCCCTCGAACTGCTTTATAAAACATAGTGATTGGAAGGATCGCAAAGGAGGTGGGATAACAGATATTCTTAGAAACTCATTACGGGTAAACACTTTCAAAACTGACAGGTACTCTTCCTTTGAATACTTAGAAAGAGAACTTCATGAAACAGACTCCACTACTACTAGATTCCACATCATCTACCAGCTGCCAGGAGACCAACAGCAGTTTCATGAACTACTGTTGACCTCATAACACAACAATCCCTCCTTGAAACTAACAACATATTTCTAGGGGACTTCAAGATACACTAGAATTATGCCAACAACACCCTAATATTCTATCTCTATGATTTCCTATAGAACAATGACTTAAAACAACACTGCAACAGCCCTACCCATGGGAAAGGGGGCCATCTTGGACCCAATCATATCCAGAATAGATGCTCTGACGGCTCCATCACACCAGTAGACTGGTCTGACCACCATATCGTCCTCTTCTGCCTCACCTCAACTCCACCCAGACTCAAAGGTCAGCTGCACAGACTGAAACACTGGGTCAGAGATCAAACAAATAGACTGCAAAAAATTAACAGGCATGATTTAGTGCCAACTAACTACCATCTAAAGACAAACTCACAGTAGAAGAGCTAGCTACACACTACACTAAGACATTAGCAAACACACTCAACCAGCACTGCTAAAACTAAAAAGTCTGAGCAATAATCCATCATACACATGGTTCAACGAAGAAAGTAACATAGAAAGAGGAAAGCTCAGGCGTGCTTAGAGAAGAAGGACATGAAACCCCTCAACCACACACCTAGCACTCCTTTGCAATGAAAGAAACAAGTATGAAAGCTTTTCTTCAGAATAAAAGCAGACTTTTTCCACTCACAGCAGGACAGGACCAGGAACCGCCCCAAACAAATCAACATCATCAAACAATAAACACAATCAATGAAAGCATAGAGTCAATTGCCCTCAGTGAAAGATTGCGAAGACTTCGTAGAATTCTTCACAGACAGATCGAAATAATTGAACTGTCTCTCAGCGTCCAATATGCCATTAACAATTCTAATCAACACACCCAATAACTCAAATACCCAAGAGAAATAAGGTACTCAAACACCAGGACTACCTACTGCTGAAGAAAGAGGCATTGTGGCAAGAATTCCAAGCCCTCACAGAAGATGACCCCATAAGAATCATCTCAGATCTAAATCACACATCCCACATTGCAGGCCCTCTACCATCAACAATAGTCAAAAATTTCAAGCACCTCCTTGCACCTCTTCTGGACAAAATAATCAATGCCTCATTATCTCAGGAGACAGTTCCAGACTACTTAAACTAGGTCAGATCATGCCACTCCTCTAGAAACCAGGAACAAACCCTAAAGACCTGAACAACCTTAGCCCCATATTCAACCTCTTATTCCTAGCAAAAACCTTTGAAAAGTGTGTACAAACACAACTCAACCAACACTTTGAAAACCATGATTTACTCAACATCCTTCAGTCGGGGTTCAGAGCAGGATACAGCACAGAAAGGGCTATACTCAATATAAAAGACAACATCTTCAAGATGATGAACACTGGGAACTTGTGCCTGCTCATGCTACTGGACCTGTCATCAGCATTTGACACTGTGAGCCATGAACCACGTCTAAACATGCTAAAAACATGCATGGGTATAGGCAGCACAGTCCTTAATTGGTTCACCTCATACCTCAACCACTGAACGCAAGGAGTAAAACTGAAATTATGCATGCTCGGAACCATCCCCTTTACACCAAGGAGTCCCCAAAGCTCAGTTTTATCACCCATCCTGTTCTATCTCTACATGGAGCCCCTGACCACAGTTCTAAAACATACTAATCTCTCCTACTACCTATATGCAGAAGACACAACTCTACATGAAAACTTATTCACTGGAGGATATCTTCCATCTAAACAAAACACTAAGAGAAGTACAACACTGGCTGGTCCCAAACAACTTAAACCTCAATCCAGTAAAGATGGAATTCCTTTTACTATCTCCACCAAAGAAATCTCCCCTGTCCAGGAATGAATCAATTAGATGCCCTACGCTGTGATCAGTTGACTGGGGAGTGAGTGCTTGCAATGTTCAACACTCCGTACATCATCCCCTTTGGTTTTGCTAAGTTCGCCCTAAGTTCGCCCTAAGTTGGCAGGGTATGCCCAGACGTGGGCTGGACTGTTCCCATGAGGCACAGGGTCAGACTGATTTGCATATGGCCATGTCTGAACTGGGGTGGCGGAGTGAGCTAAAGAATGACGATGGATTAAACCCAGATCAGTTGACTGGGGGTGAGTGCTTGCAATGTTCAACACTCCGTCCATCATCCCCTTTGGTTTTGCTAAGTTAGCCCTAAATTGGCAGGGTATGCCCAGACGTGGGTCCCTTGCTCACTTTGCCACTGGATTCAAGATAGCCTGGCTGATGAGGGTTATGAACCCGAAACCGGTCCCAGGATGCTTGTTTCCGGTCCAGGGAAGACATGGCTTGGCAGTTTGGGCTGGACTGTTCCCATGAGGCACATGGTCAGCCTGATTTGCATATGGCCATGTCTGAACTGGGGTGGCGGAGTGAGCTAAAGAATGATGATGGATTAAACCCAGATCAGTTGACTGGGGGTGAGTGCTTGCAATGTTCAACACTCCGTCCATCATCCCCTTTGCTTTTGCTAAGTTCGCCCTAAGTTGGCAGGGTATGCCCAGACGTGGGTCCCTTGCTCACTTTGCCACTGGATTCAAGATAGCCTGGCTGATGAGGGTTATGAACCCAAAACCGGTCCAGGATGCTTGTTTACGGTCCAGGGAAGACATGGCTTGGCAGTTCGGGCTGGACTGTTCCCATGAGGCACAGGGTCAGACTGATTTGCATATGGCCATGTCTGAACTGGGGTGGCGGAGTGAGCTAAAGAATGATGATGGATTAAACCCAGATCAGTTGACTGGGGGTGAGTGCTTGCAATGTTCAACACTCCGTCCATCATCCCCTTTGGTTTTGCTAAGTTCGCCCTAAGTTGGCAGGGTATGCCCAGACGTGGGTCCCTTGCTCACTTTGCCACTGGAATCAAGATAGCCTGGCTGATGAGGGTTATGAACCCGAAACTGGTCCCAGGATGCTTGTTTATGGTCCAGGGAAGACATGGCTTGGCAGTTCGGGCTGGACTGTTCCCATGAGGCACAGGGTCAGACTGATTTGCATATGGCCATGTCTGAACTGGGGTGGCGGAGTGAGCTAAAGAATGATGATGGATTAAACCCAGATCAGTTGACTGGGGGTGAGTGCTTGCAATGTTCAACACTCCGTCCATCATCCCCTTTGGTTTTGCTAAGTTCGCCCTAAGTTGGCAGGGTATGCCCAGACGTGGGTCCCTTGCTCACTTTGCCACTGGATTCAAGATAGCCTGGCTGATGAGGGTTATGAACCCGAAACCGGTCCCAGGATGCTTGTTTCTGGTCCAGGGAAGACATGGCTTGGCAGTTCGGGCTGGACTGTTCCCATAAAGGAAAACGGGATGCATTTAAAAAAGAAAAATGAAAAGTTTCCTTTTCATTTTTTAAGAGAAGGCATTGATCTGTGGGACCACTGCCTGCTCCTTAAAAATATTGCCGCCCACATTCACAAATGTGAATTCCATTCCAAATTCCATTTGGGAATGGGTTACCACTAACTTGAAGTTGGTGGGAACTGCGAATGCTTTGCGTTTGATGTGTTTTGATAAATTGTTTTGATATTTTGTATTGTTTTTATAATATGTACATTGTACAGATGCTTTTTACAGCTTTTTTAAAAAAGAGATTTTAAACTTGTGTCACTTGATGTATGAAGTATACTGATATAGAAAGGCAAAGGAGGTGTATAAAGAAAATACAAACACCTATGCCATTATGAAAAACAATGCCTTTTAATGAATTGTGCAAGTGATTTTCTATATATACTACTATAATTTATTAAATAATATACATTTTCGCATATATTTGGGTTCAGTATTATGAGTTTATAGAATGATGGAGGAATGATGAGTGAGAGAAGTGAGGATTGCAACAAGAATTAGACATTGGTATGTGGGGGATACTCTTGTAATTACTCCATAGTGAACCCTGTCCCCTACAGTTGTAAGGGTACCTCTCGAATTTTGAGACTAATTTCTCTATGTCACTGTCAAAAAGCTTCAGAGGCGCAGTTGTCATTTCCATCTACAAAAATGGCAATATCCTGATCCAAGTAGCTGAACACAACCTACAAATGTTCGACCGTAACTTTGTTAAAGTCCGTGAGACCCTAATGAGACCCAAACGACAACATATTCCACTGAACCAAGGAGCACTAACACAATCCACCTATCTCCACACCTACCAGCATACCGAGCCCGTACAGGAAGCACAAACTCAACTCACTCATCCCCACACCAAATCACACATTCCAAAATACACCTAGCCACCTGCCTGCATGCAACACAACCAGCAGACAAGACACACCAAACACAAATAACTCCTGCCTCAGGCAACAATGATAAAACTAGCTTCGTCACACAACAGACAACCAATTCTGCGGAACAGTTTTGTTCACCGAATTATAGAACCCTCCAAAAATACCCTATCGACCAGTTATATACAACACAATCTAGCGCACAGCGCAAAACACACAAACCACTCACGAGAACCAACTACCCGACCCCTCCACCCACATCTCCTCATCCAGCGACAACTGTGACACTCATCCTCTCTTCAAGTCACACTCACAGCCATATTATTGCACTCACCATTTAAGACGCGGGACCCCACTAAAACCGAGGTTCACCACTAATAATACTACATAACACATCCATGCCCCACTCCATCCCTACCCTAATTCTGTCAGTAATTCTCACACCACAACCCCCAGAAGAGATTACCAAGAACCTAGCAAAAATGTTATTAAACCTTAAACATCTAGCGATCGACATAAAGAACCTGACAAACACACTAGCTTCTAAAAACAAACCTGAGACCCACCAACCAGACAGCGCACAAGAGCTCAAAGCCCAAAAAGTTATGAACGAAGCCCCCACCCAGAATACTCTTAAGTCGCCCTGGCAAGCAATAGCCCTACCTACATACCACAGTACAGAGTAACCCTGGGCGTAGTTCGCGTAGTAGCGCTACGCGTAGCTACGCGAAGTGCACTTCGCACTACGCGAGCTATGCGTAGCTACGCGAACTGCGTAGTGCACTGTGCAAAATGCTGTTCGCACTGATTGCACAGTGCCGGATGCTTGTCCGCACTGTGCAATCAGTGCAAACCGCATCTTGCACAGTGCAAGCGGTCGTTTTCTGCCGCTCGAGTAGATTTCTACTCGAGCGGCAGCTTTCTCAACGCGGACTGGTAGTTTCTCATCGCGAGCGGTCGCGAGCATATGCGACCACTCGCAATGAGAAACCTGACCTCCCCACGTTGAGAATCTCGCGAACGAGGAAAAAGTCTCGCCGGGATGTCACTTTGCTTGCTCGCGGTCGCCAACTTGAAGTTGAGGACCGCGAGCAAGCAAAAAATGACCGCTACGCGTGTTTGCACTGTGCTACGTGCAATTCGCGTAGTGCGAAGTAGCGCAAACTTCGCAAACTATGCGAGCGTAGCGTAGTACTTCGCCCAGGGTTAGTACAGAGGCCCCCAACGAAAAAAAACAGGATAAACCACGAAGAAGTAGACAACCTCCTAAAGTTATACAAGACTACAACTACAAAAGGCCTTAAGCCAGAGAACTCCATGATACTTGTACACATAAGCACCCCCAGGCAATGTCTAACCCAAACATCGAAGAAGACTCCGAGTCAGCTCATTGCTGCACCAATGCTCTAAGTAAATTAACATGGCAAACAGTAGTTCAAACATAAAATGTATACTTCTCAACTTCAGGTCAGCAACAAAACATGCAACGGAAATATATGAAACAATCTTAACACAAGAAATAGACATCACCTCTTAATAGAAATATTGCTGACTGACTTTGTCTCCCCATTGTTAGACCTTCCTGTCCCCTCGAACTGCTTTATAAAACATAGTGATTGGAAGGATCGCAAAGGAGGTGGGATAACAGATATTCTTAGAAACTCATTACGGGTAAACACTTTCAAAACTGACAGGTACTCTTCCTTTGAATACTTAGAAAGAGAACTTCATGAAACAGACTCCACTACTACTAGATTCCACATCATCTACCAGCTGCCAGGAGACCAACAGCAGTTTCATGAACTACTGTTGACCTCATAACACAACAATCCCTCCTTGAAACTAACAACATATTTCTAGGGGACTTCAAGATACACTAGAATTATGCCAACAACACCCTAATATTCTATCTCTATGATTTCCTATAGAACAATGACTTAAAACAACACTGCAACAGCCCTACCCATGGGAAAGGGGGCCATCTTGGACCCAATCATATCCAGAATAGATGCTCTGACGGCTCCATCACACCAGTAGACTGGTCTGACCACCATATCGTCCTCTTCTGCCTCACCTCAACTCCACCCAGACTCAAAGGTCAGCTGCACAGACTGAAACACTGGGTCAGAGATCAAACAAATAGACTGCAAAAAATTAACAGGCATGATTTAGTGCCAACTAACTACCATCTAAAGACAAACTCACAGTAGAAGAGCTAGCTACACACTACACTAAGACATTAGCAAACACACTCAACCAGCACTGCTAAAACTAAAAAGTCTGAGCAATAATCCATCATACACATGGTTCAACGAAGAAAGTAACATAGAAAGAGAGAAAGCTCAGGCGTGCTTAGAGAAGAAGGACATGAAACCCCTCAACCACACACCTAGCACTCCTTTGCAATGAAAGAAACAAGTATGAAAGCTTTTCTTCAGAATAAAAGCAGACTTTTTCCACTCACAGCAGGACAGGACCAGGAACCGCCCCAAACAAATCAACATCATCAAACAATAAACACAATCAATGAAAGCATAGAGTCAATTGCCCTCAGTGAAAGATTGCGAAGACTTCGTAGAATTCTTCACAGACAGATCGAAATAATTGAACTGTCTCTCAGCGTCCAATATGCCATTAACAATTCTAATCAACACACCCAATAACTCAAATACCCAAGAGAAATAAGATACTCAAACACCAGGACTACCTACTGCTGAAGAAAGAGGCATTGTGGCAAGAATTCCAAGCCCTCACAGAAGATGACCCCATAAGAATCATCTCAGATCTAAATCACACATCCCACATTGCAGGCCCTCTACCATGTGGTGCAGCGGCCAGGGCAGCTGACTTCGGAGCACAGGGTTCACGGTTCGATCCCCGGCTCCGGCGGCAGCTCAGCTCAGCACCATGTGACTCTGGGCAATAGCTCACTTCATTTCCACTACGGCCCCCAGTGCCTTGAGACCCGTAAGGGTGAGTAGCTGCGCTATATAAAAACGGACTTACTTACCATCAACAATAGTCAAAAATTTCAAGCACCTCCTTGCACCTCTTCTGGACAAAATAATCAATGCCTCATTATCTCAGGAGACAGTTCCAGACTACTTAAACTAGGTCAGATCATGCCACTCCTCTAGAAACCAGGAACCAACCCTAAAGACCTGAACAACCTTAGCCCCATATTCAACCTCTTATTCCTAGCAAAAACCTTTGAAAAGTGTGTACAAACACAACTCAACCAACACTTTGAAAACCATGATTTACTCAACATCCTTCAGTCGGGGTTCAGAGCAGGATACAGCACAGAAAGGGCTATACTCAATATAAAAGACAACATCTTCAAGATCATGAACACTGGGAACTTGTGCCTGCTCATGCTACTGGACCTGTCATCAGCATTTGACACTGTGAGCCATGAACCACGTCTAAACATGCTAAAAACATGCATGGGTATAGGCAGCACAGTCCTTAATTGGTTCACCTCATACCTCAACCACTGAACGCAAGGAGTAAAACTGAAATATGCATGCTCGGAACCATCCCCTTTACACCAAGGAGTCCCCAAAGCTCAGTTTTTTCACCCATCCTGTTCAATCTCTACATGGAGCCCCTGACCACAGTTCTAAAACATACTAATCTCTCCTACTACCTATATGCAGAAGACACAACTCTACATGAAAACTTATTCACTGGAGGATATCTTCCATCTAAACAAAACACTAAGAGAAGTACAACACTGGCTGGTCCCAAACAACTTAAACCTCAATCCAGTAAAGATGGAATTCCTTTTACTATCTCCACCAAAGAAATCTCCCCTGTCCAGGAATGAATAACACAATTAGATGCCCTACGCTGTGATCAGTTGACTGGGGAGTGAGTGCTTGCAATGTTCAACACTCCGTACATCATCCCCTTTGGTTTTGCTAAGTTCGCCCTAAGTTCGCCCTAAGTTGGCAGGGTATGCCCAGACGTGGGCTGGACTGTTCCCATGAGGCACAGGGTCAGACTGATTTGCATATGGCCATGTCTGAACTGGGGTGGCGGAGTGAGCTAAAGAATGATGATGGATTAAACCCAGATCAGTTGACTGGGGGTGAGTGCTTGCAATGTTCAACACTCCGTCCATCATCCCCTTTGGTTTTGCTAAGTTAGCCCTAAGTTGGCAGGGTATGCCCAGACGTGGGTCCCTTGCTCACTTTGCCACTGGATTCAAGATTGCCTGGCTGATGAGGGTTATGAACCCGAAACCGGTCCCAGGATGCTTGTTTCCGGTCCAGGGAAGACATGGCTTGGCAGTTTGGGCTGGACTGTTCCCATGAGGCACAGGGTCAGACTGATTTGCATATGGCCATGTCTGAACTGGGGTGGCGGAGTGAGCTAAAGAATGATGATGGATTAAACCCAGATCAGTTGACTGGGGGTGAGTGCTTGCAATGTTCAACACTCCGTCCATCATCCCCTTTGCTTTTGCTAAGTTCGCCCTAAGTTGGCAGGGTATGCCCAGACGTGGGTCCCTTGCTCACTTTGCCACTGGATTCAAGATAGCCTGGCTGATGAGGGTTATGAACCCAAAACCGGTCCAGGATGCTTGTTTCACGGTCCAGGGAAGACATGGCTTGGCAGTTCGGGCTGGACTGTTCCCATGAGGCACAGGGTCAGACTGATTTGCATATGGCCATGTCTGAACTGGGGTGGCGGAGTGAGCTAAAGAATGATGATGGATTAAACCCAGATCAGTTGACTGGGGGTGAGTGCTTGCAATGTTCAACACTCCGTCCATCATCCCCTTTGGTTTTGCTAAGTTCGCCCTAAGTTGGCAGGATATGCCCAGACGTGGGTCCCTTGCTCACTTTGCCACTGGAATCAAGATAGCCTGACTGATGAGGGTTATGAACCCGAAACCGGTCCCAGGATGCTTGTTTATGGTCCAGGGAAGACATGGCTTGGCAGTTCGGGCTGGACTGTTCCCATGAGGCACAGGGTCAGACTGATTTGCATATGGCCATGTCTGAACTGGGGTGGCAGAGTGAGCTAAAGAATGATGATGGATTAAACCCAGATCAGTTGACTGGGGGTGAGTGCTTGCAATGTTCAACACTCCGTCCATCATCCCCTTTGGTTTTGCTAAGTTCACCCTAAGTTGGCAGGGCATATATGCCCAGACGTGGGTCCCTTGCTCACTTTGCCACTGGATTCAAGATAGCCTGGCTGATGAGGGTTATGAACCCGAAACCGGTCCCAGGATGCTTGTTTCCGGTCCAGGGAAGACATGGCTTGGCAGTTCGGGCTGGACTGTTCCCATAAGGCACAGGGTCAGACTGATTTGCATATGGCCATGTCTGAACTGGGGTGGCGGAGTGAGCTAAAGAATGATGCTGGATTAAACCCAGATCAGTTGACTGGGGGTGAGTGCTTGCAATGTTCAACACTCCGTCCATCATCCCCTTTGGTTTTGCTAAGTTCGCCCTAAGTTGGCAGGGTATACCCAGACGTGGGTCCCTTGCTCACTTTGCCACTGGATTCAAGATAGCCTGGCTGATGAGGGTTATGAACCCGAAACCGGTCCCAGGATGCTTGTTTCCGGTCCAGGGAAGACATGGCTTGGCAGTTCGGGCTGGCTGTTCCCATGAGGCACAGGGTCAGACTGATTTGCATATGGCCATGTCTGAACTGGGGTGGCGGAGTGAGCTAAAGAATGATGATGGATTAAACCCAGATCAGTTGACTGGGGGTGAGTGCTTGCAATATTCAACACTCCGTCCATCATTCCCTTTGGTTTTGCTAAGTTTGCCCTAAGTTGGCAGGGTATGCCCAGACGTGGGTCCCTTGCTCACTTTGCCACTGGATTCAAGATAGCCTGGCTGATGAGGGTTATGAACCTGAAACCGGTCCCAGGATGCTTGTTTCCGGTCCAGGGAAGACATGGCTTGGCAGTTCGGGCTGGAGTGTTCCCATGAGGCACAGGGTCAGACTGATTTGCATATGGCCATGTCTGAACTGGGGTGGTGGAGTGAGCTAAAGAATGATGATGGATTAAACCCAGATCAGTTGACTGGGGGTGAGTGCTTGCAATGTTCAACACTCCGTCCATCATCCCCTTTGGTTTTGCTAACTTCGCCCTAAGTTGGCAGGGTATGCCCAGACGTGGTGTTGTAGTGAGCCTCAGCAAGGCCTACCAGTGCTTAGGGGTTCTCCCTTCTCTGCACAGAGTCCTCAGACACTTAGGAAGAAGTTGGCACAGAAACTGAAATATAAAAGACAGAGTTTATTAAACCTTATAAGGTGGAGCTAACATTCACACATCACCCTTCAGTAATGCATGAAGTAGCACACTGAATGGAAGGATCCTGGTCCTTTTATACCCACACAGGGGCTCAAATGAAGGCGGTACAAACACAAATGCTGGTTGTAGGTACATATAAGGTCATACAGAGAATGCACAGTCGACAAGTGGGTGGAGATAACAGTTTCTACTTTTAGTAGACACATCCTGACATTTATAAACTTGAAACAGCTGCAAGCTCAACTGAGCATGTGCAAAGCAAGAGGAACTAAAGTTAACTTGTCTCTAGGCAGATTTCAAGAGCAGTTAACAGGAAGGTAGGACAGAGCACATGGCGAGCACATGGTAGCACATGGCAGCCAAAATGGCTGACAGAAATACAAAATGGATTCCACAAAGCGGACAATTTAGCCTCTGAATACAGGCTGTCTTTAGCCAATGCTTAACTTAAGTGCTGCCAAATTACAACAGACGGCCCTTTCAGCATTGGCTGAAGACATTCGTTTATCTGGGGTAATCTAAATATTCATCCCGTACATCTATTAACATTATTTCGGCCACCTCTTTATTCAACATTTGTTGGGCCTTTGTTTCAGCAACGTTCCTCTTCCCAGGTATACAAGCAGAGATGCAAATGGAGCAAAGCATTGGACCACATTGGATACATACACAGCATGTAAAAAGTATTAATCATTACACACAGGATAGTCAGTAGCTTCCAGCTCCAAGCAGAAACAAGAGTCCAAAATCATCTAGTCTAATTCTAAGTTTCAGGGCTCTGATGTATTTCAGTGACTATCTATTTCAATTAATAGCCAACAGCACATACTTAATAAAAACATTTTCAATAGACTTTTCCAGTATTTCTTATGAGGGCTAAATTATCAATTAATATACTTAAGGAAAGAGTAAAGTAACATGCTCAGATGAACTTTTCTCGTGCAGAATAAACATTACTCTTAAAAAATATTAAAGCAATCAGACATATTATTACAAAAACAATTGTGGCTCCGGGGGACCAGGAGGACCACACAGGGCCATAGGAATTAGGACAAGGAGCCGCAAAGGGCTGCTCCTCCAAAAAAATGGGACGACCAAAGGGTACATTACTAACAAAAAAAAAAAGTCCTTGAACCAACCAGCCAGAGGGGAGTCTTCTCCCTGTGTCCGTTTTGAGCCTCACAGGCAGGCTCTTGTTGTTCCCACGGTGGAGCTGCACAACTCGCAACTCAAGAATCACGGAGAAGAAAAAGTCTTTCTTTCAGGATAGGGCAATCACCCCCCAGGGCAAATACCCTCAATGATCCTATCCAGTGTCTCAGGCAGTGCACCAGTTTTCTTCACTTTAATCTAACAGGCACCAAGGGCATAGCACCTGTACCCTAAACTCAAGTCCTTCCCTAACTCCTGTATTTGCACTTTTGGCGCACTGCTCTTTTGTTGGGGCCACAAATTGTACCCAATGTGCTCGGGCATCTCTTGATCAACAAACAAAGGCGTAGACTTGTATTCACTTTGGGACCAGGATTAAGAGGCCTGAAGCAACCCTTGTTTCAAAGGGGGTCACCTCAAGCAAAAGCCTCCTTGCCGTCCTTATCGGTCTGTGACTCTCTCAGCTGGGCGGCATCAAAAACTGGATCCACAGAAAGATTTCTTCATCCTGATTTGTGACCCCGTCTTTCGCCCAAGACAGTGGCAGGGGTACACACTTCACGTCCCAGTGCTTCCGCCTTCACTGAGGTCCTAGTTGCCAGCAACGCCTGTGCTGGTTACCTTCACTTTGGCTTCAAGCTGCAGTGGCGCTGACTCCCCAGGCTGGATCTGATGTCCGGGCCCCTCTGGCAATGGTTGTAAGGCAGCAAATATCTATTGGTGGACAGAACAAGAGGTCTTTAGACAAGGCACAGAAATAATCTAACAACAGAGAGGATAGTCTCAGAATACTTCCTTAGTCTTGGGGCGCCCCATACATTAGCAAGGCACCCAAGAACCACTTCATCTATCTGAGAGTAGAAAACCCTGGACCTATTGGCAAGTATAAAAGGAACGTTTTGGTGAACTGACAAGAGTAATACATCACCCAATCCCAAACAGCCAAGGAAGTCTGTGTTCATTTACTAAATTCTGAGGAAAAGAGAAAACAATACAGACATACTCCAAATACTTACATTGGTGTATTCCTATATTACCAATCTGAAGAACCCTCAAGAAAAGGAAATGTTCTACACTTTTACTCATAGATTTTACATTACTTGTACAGGACTGCAGACACTTGTAAAATAATTTCTCTTACATGTTATGCTTAGGACCATGCTCTCATGTTATAGGTGCAGCAGGAAAATCTAAAACTGCTAATCTAACAGGGATTCTTATTGCAAAAAGAACTAAACTTCAACATAGTGGGTACTTTTTCTTCAGCAGAACATGTTATGACAAACAAACTCCTATAAAACAATATTTTCCTTCAAAATGTTTGCTAAGGATCACATGAGCGTCTTTCCTGCATTGTACTTTTCACGATCTGGACTATGCAACATCATTTTCAAAAGGAAAAAAACCCTATCTCCAGCTCTAATAAGGGCTGTCAGCTTATTTACACAGGCTAGCTAATAAAAGACTAGCAATGCCCTTGCAAAACTGTATAGAACATGAGAATAACATAAACAATAATAGTGTTGCCACCTGAGATTTTTGAACAAAAACCCCCACTATACAATTTTCCTTAAAGATCAAATAAGGGAACATCAATCTGTTCTACTCATTCTTTCATACAGGATGGGCAGTAACATAGCTTATGTGTTTCATCTTTTTATTAATTCTAACAATTTTAAAACAGTATTACAGAATAGCCAATTGTAATTGTAATTGTAAGTAGCATTTATATAGCGCAGCTGTCACCCAACGGGCATCCTGGCGCTGGGATTACCTAAATCACTGTGCAGCTATAAAACTATGAATCATCATGCGCCAATCTCTCAAGGCTATTCTTTTGGAAAGAGCCTGGTTTTTAGCTTTTTCTAAACTGCAGTAAGTCATCAGTCTGTCTGAGTTCACTTGGTAGTTCATTCCATAACCTTGCGGCTGCATGAGCCAAATGATCTACCTCCTAGTCGGGTTTTCTTGACTCGTAGGGTACATACTAGGTGGGCTGCCAAGGAACGAAGACTTCTAGCTGGGGAGTACCAAGTAAACATTCTCTGTAATGGTTTAGGCCCCATTTTGTGTGCCGCCTTATGAACAATGCAAAGTGCCTTAACTGTCACATGGCCATTTCCTAGACAGCTTTAGACAGACTCAAAAAAAGTGAGAAAAAGAAGAGAAAACATAATTTTGCCTACTCTTAATTTGTAGAGGAGCTAGCCTCCTTCCCCCATTTTGACAGTAGGAAAACCTGAAACAGGTTTTACTTCTGTCAACACTTTCAACCCCTATTCATAGCAACTGGGCACAAACAAACTTGTAGGAGATATCTTAGAAAGTGGCTATTCTCTGATTCAGTCTAACACAATGCAAATTGAGTTAACTTTAAACCAATTTTTCTACAGCAATTGTACTAGAGTAACATGAGGGCGCATGAATGCAAACTAAAATCCATTTCCTCCTTATCGTAGCCCCTACACAGTATTCTTAAAACTAAAACCATTATTTTATATAAATGGCAGATCAATGTTCAACTGAGGTTGTCTTCCTTCGTGGCATAGGACTGCGCAAACGTGTGTTTGCCAAAAATAGGAAGCAAAGCTTCTCTTTCTCTCTTTGCGCTATCATCTCGTCTTTCAAAAAATCTTTCGAAGGTCGAAGTATCCAAGCAAACATTACCCTTCAGCCTGCTAAGTAGCTAAATACAGAACTCCGACCTTTGACCCGTTCAGCAGCTGCTCATTTTTGTGTGCAAGGCTTGCCATGCGGTTTTGTAATGCAAAGCAACTCTGGAGAATCACAGCGAAAAGCAGTCCTATACTTATTTTCATTTATGTACAGTGGTGTGCAATCTAGTAATGCAGAGGCAGCTGTTTATTTTATACTTGCATATGTATACTTTTATTGAAGCCTAAGAGCACGTTAAAACTGCCTTGAGTGGTAGAACTGCTTGTAAAATTGTGAATTTTAGCTCAATTTCGACTTTGGTGGTAGGGGCACTTAAAAATGAATATCCTACAATATTTTTGCATAATAGGAACCCCCAGAGTGTTCTCTAGATAGCCCAGGAATGGGAAATCAGAAATGCATAAGATATACCCTTTTAAAAACAAGTTTTGTACGGCTGGGTAAAGTGACATTTCACATTTAAGTTCCTTCTTATTAGCGGTACAGCACTGCTTAAATTCAACTTTGATGCTAGGAATTCACAGTATGATGATTAGGCTTTATAAAGATGAAAAAACGAATTTAAAGCATTTATTTTTAGCAATATATTTTTCCCATATAATTAAATTTTATTTTTTATCAATAAAACCAACCATTTTGATGATTCCACATTGGAAAAGCAAGCTTCATTCAGTAGCCTATCATATTTAAACACATTCATTCATAACCCTAAGCACAGAAGCCTTACTTGAAACAGGAAAAGTCTGCGCCACTTTTAATGGACAGTTATCATTTAACATCGGAACCACAGATATACTTATGTAAAGAAGGCATTAAGAAGGAAATCCCTACTTTCAATTTTGTTCTCTGTTATCCAAAATAATGAAACTGGTTTTTAGAAACTTTTAAAATAGGGCAGGCCCTTATACCAGGTTTACACTGACTTAAAATATCGCTGACACAGCATTCCTGTCTGTGGCCGTGAGCAGGAATAGCCATATGCTATTTATGCAGCTGTTGTGTGTCAGCAGGCGTCGAATTTTCACGCCTTTCTCAGGAAAAACCCCTTTATTATTTGAAATACCCTGACAGAGTTAAATCCCCATTTGCTGTGTCAAACGGTGTCTTTTAGTTAGTCAGTTTAAACACAGCTGTCGGAAAGCTTTTTTCTCGGGTGCTGAGAGAAAAGCATGTCACAGTCTATTTAAAAACTGAGGCATTTCAATGCAGTCAAATCTATCTTTCTATAATGTATATTTAGTTCAGCAACGACCAAATTCACTCATATGATGTGCATGCCTTTTAATGTCTAATACAATGTATTTAAGGAAAAGGCCGTAACATTGTGTATTTAAGTCTATTGATTACAAAACACACAATTTCGTTTTTTTCTCTCTGTATGAGGCCTATTTTAATCCTATTGAATACGAATTCTAATTTTATGTTTAGCATTGTGGCAAGTTGCACACATGTTTAGTGTCTTACTCTGTCAATTTAATAGTAACATGCAGCTGTTTAGCATATGTTACATAATTTATTTCTGGATTTTTATTTAATATGTAAGTAACTAAATGACATTTTGCATAACAGAATAATGACAGCAAAAAAACATAAACAAACTCATTGAGCTCATTCAGACAGTTACAGAAGGACACAACACAGCGCGCTTAAAGCCAGCCATTCGTACACAGAGTACTCACACAAGTATTACCAATGTCAAACCAAAAACCCCACATAGACATTGAAACACATATTTAACCCACAAATCAATACTTAGGACAGCTTACAAAGTGTACGCAAGACCAACCTATTTGTAAATACTAATTGTAAGTCATATTTACAAGAAGAGCTCTCAAAAGTAGCCCAAAAAACTGTTCCATGGTCAAATTCAGCCAGTTTTGGCTGGTAGAACACTCAAAAAGCGCTCTGCATATCACCACTTATGAATGTTACTAAGTGCGCAGATCCGGATCCGTTTTATGTACATATTTAGTTCCATGGGGTACTTAGTCACCAAGGAAGAAATATCTTTTACTATACCTAAACCTATTTAGGTATCCCCTCTGAGGAGTCAACTAAGTACTTACTAAATCCATATCGGTACCTCCAAAACAGCAACACTTTCTGCGAAGTGTACTGGAAACAGGCATGCCAAAAATAGTGCAGAATATGCAGTATTATAATCAAAGTAGCGCTTAAGGTACTCTTTGTACGTTGCGCTGTTCAAACAATTTCAAATAGAGAAAAATCTCCTCATTACCTGCCTATATGAATTGCAATGCATATATAACTTACAAAACAAATTCCAAAATTGGCCAATCATACAAACAAAGCCACAGTAAGTGTTACTAAAACTACCTTACCAATCAAAGGCATCAAACCAACAGCAAGTGCCGCAAAACGGCTCTTACCAATCAAATGGTGTCCAGGTTCCAACTGCCAAGTTCTCAAATTGACCAAATGGTCACTGCACGGCAAATCAACAGAAGAGATCTCAGTCAGGACCGGGCGCCGCCGGGCTGGTCAGATCAGAAAGAAAGGAAAAACGCCATGGGTGCCAAGACTCAGGTCTCCTCAGGCAGCGATCGCGTCCAAGAGCGAGATTCCAATCCTTCATCTCGACCAGTCCTTCGGGCATCCGAGTCACTGATGAGTCCCACGTTGGAAGCGCCAATTTGTTGTAGTGAGCCTCAGCAAGGCCTACCAGTGCTTAGGGGTTCTCCCTTCTCTGCACAGAGTCCTCAGACACTTAGGAAGAAGTTGGCACAGAAACTGAAATATAAAAGACAGAGTTTATTAAACCTTATAAGGTGGAGCTAACATTCACACATCACCCTTCAGTAATGCATGAAGTAGCACACTGAATGGAAGGATCCTGGTCCTTTTATACCCACACAGGGGCTCAAATGAAGGCGGTACAAACACAAATGCTGGTTGTAGGTACATATAAGGTCATACAGAGAATGCACAGTCGACAAGTGGGTGGAGATAACAGTTTCTACTTTTAGTAGACACATCCTGACATTTATAAACTTGAAACAGCTGCAAGCTCAACTGAGCATGTGCAAAGCAAGAGGAACTAAAGTTAACTTGTCTCTAGGCAGATTTCAAGAGCAGTTAACAGGAAGGTAGTACAGAGCACATGGCGAGCACATGGTAGCACATGGCAGCCAAAATGGCTGACAGAAATACAAAATGGATTCCACAAAGCGGACAATTTAGCCTCTGAATACAGGCTGTCTTTAGCCAATGCTTAACTTAAGTGCTGCCAAATTACAACAGTGGGTCCCTTGCTCACTTTGCCACTGGATTCAAGATAGCCTGGCTGATGAGGGTTATGAACCCGAAACCGGTCCCAGGATGCTTGTTTCCGGTCCAGGGAAGACATGGCTTGGCAGTTCGGGCTGGACTGTTCCCATGAGGCACAGGGTCAGACTGATTTGCATATGGCCATGTCTGAACTGGGGTGGCGGAGTGAGCTAAAGAATGATGATGGATTAAACCCAGATCAGTTGACTGGGGGTGAGTGCTTGCAATGTTCAACACTCCGTCCATCATCCCCTTTGGTTTTGCTAAGTTAGCCCTAAGTTGGCAGGGTATGCCCAGACGTGGGTCCCTTGCTCACTTTGCCACTGGATTCAAGATAGCCTGGCTGATGAGGGTTATGAACCCGAAACCGGTCCCAGGATGCTTGTTTCCGGTCCAGGGAAGACATGGCTTGGCAGTTCGGGCTGGACTGTTCCCATGAGGCACAGGGTCAGACTGATTTGCATATGGCCATGTCTGAACTGGGGTGGCGGAGTGAGCTAAAGAATGATGATGGATTAAACCCAGATCAGTTGACTGGGGGTGAGTGCTTGCAATGTTCAACACTCCGTCCATCATCCCCTTTGGTTTTGCTATTCTGTGATCTCAGCATAAGCAACTCAACCAAATCTCTAGGAATCACGCTTGACAAGAACCTGAAAATGGTAAATCACATAAATTCCACACCGAAAAATGCAACGTATAACCTCAAGTAACTAAAACAACTTAAACCCTTCATCCCGGAGAACCTCAAAACCATGCATTAAGGCCTAGTACTCTTGATACTTGACTATGGCAATGCAACTATGGCAGGTACACCAAAATCCCACCTAGCCCCTATGAATGCAACACTCGATGCAGCAGCAAACCTCACAACAGGAATCTGGCAACATGACCACATAATGCCCACAGTGATAAACTAGGCTGGCTCCTGATAGAAGTGCGATACATTTACAAACCTGCTTGTATCACACACAAAGCTCTTCACAGGTATACACGAAATACCTATTAGAGAAATTTGAATGGTCAGAAAAATTACATACCCTTGGAAGCACCAATTCACTACTACTGGCACCACCAAGCTTCAAGAAAGGAAGGACCCATAACCGCTCTTTCTCAGGCAACGCACCTAGGATATGGAACTCCTTGCCCCCAGAGTTACGCAATAACCCATCACTGACCAACTTCAAGAAAAAGATTAAAGCAATATTGCTCGTAAGACACCTTGGCTGAAGAATACAAGGAGCGAACCAATGTTTAACGAAATATGTACAATCTGATCCTATGTAACTTCCAATCCAAGTTGATATCTTTATCTATTATGTTTGTAGCATATATGTAACCAACCACAAATCTATGTAACTTCTCCTATAGGTGGAAATTTGTCCTTTCTTTTTGTACAGCGCTCTGATACCCCTGGGTCACGTTTGCGCTATAGAAAACTCTCAAATAACTAACTAAATATTTAAAGACATAAATAAATACATTTTAGTAGCTTCAGATAACAGAAGCAATTAGAAAGAACGTTGTTGGTTTCTTAATCTTATAATTATTTTTATTTCCACTTATAGAGTGATACTGTTACCCGAAGGTGCCCTGATGCTTAGACAGGAAGTAAGAAACAGATTAGCTCAGTGGGGAAACTCTGGGGCAAACAAAACAAAAGCAGCATTTATTAAAGTGGATAAGGACAGATTTTGAGAAATGTCCTAAATGCCAGGAGGTCATGAATTTGGCATAACTGTAAAGGCAGAGAGATCCACAACTGTGCGGCCTGCATGGAGAAAAAACAGCCGCCAAGTTGGCATCTTTTCACTTAATACACAATAAGTAAGCTAGCAGTGGTAGAGAGTAGTGGATGGAAAGGTCTGCAATGACAGAATATTGATTGGAAAAAACGAAGACCAGACGAGTGTAAAGTTCTGTGAACTATCCACAAAGCCTCAAATTTAAACCTCTCGAAGAAAGGAAGCCAATGCAATTTATCCAGCTCTGCTGAAGACGAAAACTAAGACAGGACAGAGCAAGCTTGACAGCAGCCGTCTGCATCCGACTCCTCTGTTTGATGAGATAGTCAGGAGCTCTTAGCATCAGAGCATTACAATAGTCCAGATGACTCAATATAAGTGACCAGACCACTTGTGGTCGATGTTGAGAGGGCAGAAACAGTAAGTTTTTGCATAGTGTTCTTAACAGACTAAGACATGTAAAAGAGAGTTTGTTCACTTGAGTAGGAAGGGAAAAATCTGCAATAATATAAACCCTCAGGTTACGAGCCAGTGGGGAGGCAGCCAGAGAAGAGTTGTTAGGTAGCGGCCAAAAATTGGCCGGCAAAGGAAGAGGAAGATTGCCAATGGAGCAGTGGAGACTTTCCTTATTGTCCCTATGGAATTTAAGTGAATTCATTTCTAGGCAGCAGGAGATGTCCATAAGACAGTTATGAAAGAAGTTGAGTGGCAAAGGACTAGATTGATCTACTGACAAAATAACGTTGTGCCATTGGTATAGTTCATGAAATTAATTCTATGGGTATGAATTAATTTTGTCAGAGATTTCAGATAGATGTTAAACAAAGTAGGACTAAGGAAAAAGCCCTGAGTGAATCCCTACTCTACTTCTACTTCTCTGAACCTGGATACAAAAGGAGGGAGGAGTATTGCTTGTGTACGGCCAGTCAGATAGGAGAAAAACCATTTGAGGCCCCACCTCGAATACTGACTTCTGTTAACCCCAGAAATCAAGATGTTATGATGTACTGCGTCAAAGGCAGCAGATAAGACTAGTAGCACCAAGGCTACAAAATGACCCTTGCCCACTTTCATTCTAAGCCATTTATATAGCATGCCTATCAGAGCCAATTCCACCCCATGAGCTGGCTGAAAGCCAGACTGTGTCGGATCCAGTAGATCATAATTTTCGTGAAAATTGGAAAGAAGCTTGTTGATATGTTTTTCAAAAATGTTCACCCACAAACAGAGCAAGGAAATAGGTCTAAAATTACTAGTGTACGGGAGGTCATCTGAATGTTTTTTCAAAAGAGGAACCATCATAGCTTTTTTCCAGTCAGATGACACTATACCAGTATATAGTGAAAGATTACAAACAGATTGGAGGGGGGTGCTAGGTGATTTGATACCAGTTTCCAGAACTTGAGGGGCATAGTATTTTAGGGTGACCCTGAGGATAAAGAATTGGCCAGGCTACAAAACTCGGCATTGAGAGAGCCAAATAACCGTGTGGGATGAACTGTCCATCTCAACTCCCTGTTGAATGAGGTCAGATTGTATAAATCTAAATTGAACAATAGATCAACTGGGGCGGTGAGATGCATAACTATATTTGCAACTTTTTCCCCAAAATAAAGTGAGAGGGACTCACACGGCCGATGGAAATGTTCAACTGTTTCGGAGGTGCAAGATGGTTTTGCTAGAGACTGGAGTACAGAAAAAAGATGTTGGATGCATTGAGTATTGTACTATATAATACTCAACCTTATGTATAATACCTCACCTTAGCAGCATTTATGCGTTCATTCTAACTTTTTGAGCTCTTAATTCTGACTTAATTTCTAGGAGTAATTTCCTCGCTAGCGCTTTTCAATAGAATTATGCTCAAGTTTAGCATTGAACTTTAGAGAGTCAGTCAAATTTGCAGAACCGTGGCAGAACAATTGGTGTAGTCAAACTTTTAGCTGTTTATCTTCAGCATAACTAATTGCATTACAGCCAAATAATCTAATCGATTATGGTAAGGGGTGAACATAAATATTAAACAATATGGGAGATAGTGATGAGCCTTGTGGAACTCCACAGCTGACCGATAAAAGATGAAGGGAGCAGATTGAGAGCAATTACTTAAAATGTTTAAAACCAGTTTAAAACAATATCTCAAATTCCAATCTCTGATAAATGACTCAGGACTATATTATGATACACCGTATCGAACACAGCTGTTCAATACAAAAAAGATGTTCTCAGTGTAGCCTTGGACTAAGGATGTTTTCAGATCCCAAGAGGCATAGAAGCCAAGTTACTATGCGCCAAGGTAGCTACAATCTTCCAGAAAACCGCCAGCTACCCCTTGTTCAGTAAGTTTCCCAGAGCTGAAAGAAGGGTAATAGGCCGATAGTGTTAGGCATCGAGATAGCCTCTTCTGAAATAATAGGGCAAAGCTTGCCCCACTGTACTTCTAATGTAGTCTCTACAAGACGGGAAGGATCACAAGGTAGAAATTTAATGTAATTCTTTTGTTTCCAAGGACGTTTTATCAATTTTTGAGAAAATAAACAAGCCAATTCTTCACAGAATTTTTGCGAGGAGAAAAACTGTGATGACAAGCATTGTGGAGCTACAAAAGAAGCTAAGAGTTTGAATAATTCTCTAGTAGAATTGGAAGCCTCTGATATTTGCTTCTGAATATAATCAGGGTTAGCTATGAATATTTGTTTCTTGTACAATTTCCTTTAAAAGTTGACAAATCCTACTCGGAATGAGTTGCTTTCCAGCTTATATTTAGACAATAGCTTTTTAGCGTTTCAGAAAACTATTTATTCTGAGTTTTACTTGGTCCTGATGCGAAGGTTTTAACAGCAGTATCAAGCGCACATGTTAAGTTATGATTAAAAACAAGTATTGCAGCTGAATTAAAATCTGGCCTGTTGATTAGAAAATATTTTAGAATCTCAGCATATTTAGCTTGATAATTTTTTTTCCCCACGAACGACCTACGATTTTAGATCATGTGGATTGTACATTCCTTTTCCTCCCTCGCAAAATTTCGAAAGATATTAAACAATGATCAGTCTAGATCATAGGAATAGGATTGGAAACCTCTAGCAGTTTTACTGAGCTACAGATTTGATCAAGATTATGGCCTTATCAATTTTTTTAGAAATCCCAAATGACCTCATGGATTCTAAAAAGGCTATAACTGCTGGGTCTTGTGCATTATCCATCTGAACATTGAAGATACTTAAAATGAGCTGATTTGGAAAGTGCAAAAGAGCAATGCCTATGAGTTCATAACGTTTTAGTGAGATTTAACATCTCAACTAGGTTTACAGTAGACCACTAGGAATAACTGAGAAACTATTGCAGAGCGCAGACAAGCACATAGACGGGCCTCTGTGTGGTCACAGGTGTAGGACACAATGGGCCAGATGTACATAGACTTCCGTTTGCAATTTCCTAATAGCACATTTTTGTGATTCGCATTTTGGAAATCGCAAACAGCTATGTACAACAGTGTGGCCTAACGGCTAGGGCGGTCGACCTCGAATCTGGGGAACTGGGTTCGAGTCTCGGCAATGACGCTGAACATCCTATGATTCTGGGCAAATCACTTAATCTACCCGTGCCTAACAAAAAAACAAAAAAATGAATGTGTCCTCATGTAATGCAACTGGTGCTATGTAAAGCGCTCTGATACCCGATTCAGGTCAAGTTCGCGCTATATAAAACTCTGTAAAACATAATAATATATATATATATATTTATGAGGCAGGTCACAATTTGCGGCCCATTGGGAATGGCTGGCAATTACAGGGATGGTGGCCTGCTAGGGTCAACAGACCACCATGTCTGTGACTGCTTTTTAAATAAAGCAGTTTTTTATTTTGAAATGCAGCCTGTTTTCCTTAAAGGAAAACGGGATGCATTTAAAAAAGAAAAATGAAAAGTTTCCTTTTCATTTTTTAAGAGTAGGCATTGATCTGTGGGACCACTGCCTGCTCCTTAAAAATATTGCCGCCCACATTCACAAATGTGAATTCCATTCCAAATTCCATTTGGGAATGGGTTACCACTAACTTGAAGTTGGTGGGAACTGCGAATGCTTTGCGACCACATTCCCGGTCGCAAAACATTCCTACATTCCAGTGCGACTCGCTGTTAGCCCCTCCCTAATAGGGACTCGCAGACCCGATTTGCGATTCAGTAATAGCTTACCAAATTGCAAATAGGGCTTTGTACATTTAAAAATGCTTTTTTCAGGTTCCAAACGGCTCGAATCGGGCCGTTTGCGAGCTGCAAAAAGCTTCGTACATCTGGCCCAATAAGTTTATTATATAACTTTTTTCATGAGGTACAGCCACACCCCCTCCTCATTTTAGAGAATGTAAAGAATGGATTTAAAGTTACATAATTTTCTGTGCAACCTCGGGGTAAGAAACGTATTTTCATCTCTGCGGATATTATTACTGTAATAGTAGACTGGTTAATGATCATAAATAAGCATCAGGATAGTTCGACACAATTTGCGAGTCGCAAATTGGTGGGTCGTACATCTGGCCCACGGTGTATACTCTCTGCCGTGATTGATCTGGTGGTCCTATGTATACATGGAAGCAAAGGGATCAGGCTCGAGGAGGTGGCGAGATTCTTGAAAGAAACAATACAGTAGCCCCGTCGCTTGGCAGAGGGCAGAGAGAGGCATTATGGGTTGAGGGCCACATTACCAGACAGTAGAGCTATTTGTAAGATGCAGTACTTGTCCTCGTTGATGACCTTTGTGCTTTTTCGTTATTTGTGTATTAATGTTCAAGCAAGATAGGTGGTGGTTTTTGGTTTCTTCTTCCTTCCTTTGCATTACTAAGAAGAAAAACAGTAATTTACGGAAGATGCTTAAAAGCTGCAATACGGTAACAGCTTGCTTTTGAGCTACCAGTCTGAGAGAACAAAAAGAAAGTTAGTGGCTAAAATGCATTCTTATTTTCAATTCACCTGCCGGATCTGGCTTCATAAAACATTGAAACAAAACATTTTGGATATTTAGTTCCAAATGGTGAGGGCAGGAATTATGACTTGTGCCCCCCAAATTTTACATTAAAAGCACTCCATGTTTCTGCCCTTACTAGATTTTTATGTGTCTATCTTTCTTAAATATTGTGAAACCAAATTGTTTTTTTTTTGGGGTGGGGGGGCCTTGGTCGGTTCCCATGTTCCAGAGTAGGGCTACGAAAGTGGTGCATGATCTGAAACTCAAGTTTAAGAAGGGACTCAAGAATTTCAGCATGTATTCCATGGTGTAAAGGAAAGAGGAGGGGATTGTGTGAGATGAAGTTAAAGCCCTTCGTGCTACACATCTAGTACACGAGGTAAGCATTTCGCAGAAATGAAAGGTAATGGTATGAGACTTGGCAAAGGGTGAGGGCTCTGGGTTAACAATAAATAGGTTTCGCACGAGAAGGATGTTTAAATTATGGTAAATCCTTGCAGCAAAGGCTTTGAATGCAAAAACTTGCCGCACCCTCTGGGCGGCCTTAAACAGACAGGAGAGCAACAGTTTTGACACAGCACAGGTAAAGGTGAAGAAAGAGTGTAGCTGAGGATGGCACTCGTACCCAGGAGTCACCTTTATTGTGCTACTGCCGAAAAAGCTACACGTATTCACATGTCAATAGTGCAGTCTGTGTCACTGCCCTGCCCATTTTATCCTTCTGTTTGATTCTGAAATGCATGAATCGTGCAGAATAGCATAGTTATTACACTAGCCAAACCATCACATACTTTAATTTGCTTTTCTTATTCTTTCTCTTCAATGTCGTCATAAATTCAGCAAGTGAGCCAGTTGATAAGTGCTTGAGATGGGGGAAAAGAGGAGAGCGGGCATGTATTTACTTATTACATTACTCGATCCACTTCCCATCCTTCTGAGACATACGTGTTCAGTTTCAAGTAGTGCAGCCATGACATGAAAATAGAAGAAACCCTGGTAGTCAGACTACCCACTAACCTGCAGCCTTGCACACAGAGTCCCTTTCTCTTCCTTTGTACAGAGCGTTGGCTCTGCACCCCATGCATGTACTGACGATAATCTAGGCGTTCCCTGCCCAAGGAGACAGGCCATTCCCATACAACGCTGCCTGGTTTGGATAGAACAATTTACATTTTATCAGTGTTTGGCAAAGAGATTATATCTAGAGCTTTGGTGTGGGCGAGAAACGCAAATCTCACCACCCAGTTGCTCAGGTTAGAATGAAAAGAAGTATTGTATAAAAAGAGGTTCTCATTGCTGCCAAGTCCAGAAAGATCCTAGAATTGAATTGCATACCTGCCTGCCAACTTCAAGGTACACGGGTTTCCTTTCAGACGGAAGTGCTGAGCTGTACACCTGGCTGTCACTCAGTAGAGTCCAACAAAGCTATGCTTGCAATTAGCACAGACAAAGCAATGGCGGTGCTGCAGAAGGCTTTGTTTTTTTTTATTTGTTTTTTTTATTTGAAAAGTTTTATATAGCGCTGGCTAGACCCGGAGGTATCAGAGCGCTTTACATGAGGATCCGCAGGTTACAGGTTACGAAAGATACATCAGTTACAGTTACAGTTGCAGTTACAAGTATAGGCTGAGGAGAAAAACATGAGATTACACGAATAAAGTAAATTATTAGCGCGTAGCCAAAACCAAGAGTCGTGTCAAATGGGGAAAGGAGGGAGGGGGGAGGAAAAACAGGGGAGAGGAATGCAGATAGTGTCAGGAAGACCGAAGGTGGCGAAAGTACTTCTGGGGTAGTAAAGCATTCAAAGCAGTCAAAGTGAAAGACAGATGAAGCCGTAGACCCGTGAGAACAAACTTCCGATGTCCGGTTGGGTAGGTGACGGTCAAGGGGGTGAACCAGGCTCCTCTATAGCTGCATAGGACAGCTCCACCGGGCAACGACCAAGGGTTGTTGGGTTCTGCGGTAGGTACAAATAGTTTCTGTTGCCGCCAATGGGGCAGTGTCATGGATCCATAGAAGGAAACCATCCAGGTGTTACTAGGAAAACGCCGTCCTCCTCATCCTCCAGCTCGCCCCATGGGAGGAGAGGTGAAAGAGCCATTGTGGTCACTATCGGAGAGGTCCCTGTAGCCCCGGAGAACAAATGCTGGGTCCCTCGCCCACACGGAGAGAAAGAGTGCTTGTGTGGAAGGCCCACTCATGGCGGCCATTTTAGGGTCAGGCACTCTCGCATGATTATGTTGTCCAGATAGGGGCACATTGTCCACTGACCTCCTGTATCGTTCTGCGGAGGATCCCTTGCTAGATGCCCCATAAAGTTCAGGCTCATATCCATGGCCAAGGTGGGATGGTACGTCCTCGGAGCTCCGAGTCCGCCATGTTGGAGTCAGGCAATGGCAACTGAGGGCTTCCCACCGCCTTGTAGTTGTCCTATGAGACCCCCCTAGCTTCCAGGTGCCTCCCGCGGGAGGTTCGGGCTTGCAATCTGCCGTGGGCTCCTGCCTGTGGGGATGAGATCTGCCACTTCTCAAGGTTTCCACATGTGAGGAGTCATTTTGTCAAGGCTACGGACTGCTGAAAGCTCGAATGGAACGCCCGCCGGGGAAAAGGGGATGCGTCCCGCTGCTAATGTAGAAAGTCTGTCTGTTGAAATGGTCCTGAGTTATCACGAGGCAGTGTCCTCCGCAGGCGCCATTTTAAAGTCAGGCATCGCTGATTCCCAGTTCGACTCAGAGTTCGGTGTTTGGATGAAATATAAACACTGTACTGGCAAATCTCGCCCGTTGTTGTGCCTGCCGCTGCCACTAGATAGCCGTATCAACGCTTTCCTGGGCGGACTGCGCTTCTCCCCACACTGTGCAGCATCGAGGGGAAATGGTGGCCGTCGCGTCGATTTCACTCACCGGGCTGTCCCTGTCACTCCGCGCCACTCCTGCTCATCTTCCCCAGCCCGGATGCCAGCAAAGCGGTATCGTATTAACCGCCAGTCAGCTCATCGATAGCTGCACCCCCCTCCGGTCAGCGAGGAGGCGCCGATGCTGCCAGCAGCCGATCGCCCGATCCGTCACCCAGCGCCTCGCAGGGATCGCGATCTTGGCACAATTCAGACTCCGGTAGGCGCGTATGACAGCACCGGGTTCTTTTGGGCCGGTTAGGTGGTCCCGGGGCGCCCAATTTATGCTTTATTTGGCCGCGGCGAGCGGAGCTCCGGGAAGTCACTGCCGCACCGCCGCCATCATAAAGAGCTTATTGATAGTTTGTTAGTGCACAGTTCCAGCAACTAAAGAATTCTGATGTCTGAACTGTGAATCCTATTCAGTAAAAAAGACATATATTCCATTATTTAGCATTCTTACCTCCACTGAGATGCCCGACAAGAGAGTGAACATGGGTTCAAGAGCAGACACCATTTTATGTTTGCAACACAGATAACCTTAAGAGACACAGAGAGTCTGTGAAGCTGTGAGTCAGAACCAGTGCTCACTATAAATTTATTACAATTGACGCTGAATTAGTTTGAGGGGAAGGAAAGCTTGTCAGCCACACATGACCATAGTTGTCTATTCAGTCTTGTATTCATAGATTGGGCAATGAATCCCAGTGTTTTATTTTATGTGCTCATACTGGAAGCACTACTGTACCTCATTGATTTGCTGCCCTTACTCACAGTGGCAGATTACATATTTCTAGCAGAGTTTAGTTTGCAGTAACGTTAAAGTTCAAATCACTGGATCTGTGTCCGAAAGAAGATCACATATTTAATTAAGAGGTTTAATCCCCATTGCTGGCACACAAGTGGATCAAAATGCAAAGCTGGGGATTCCAACCATTTATTTTAATGTTTTGTAGATCCTTACTATATAATGCCGCAGCACCTAACACCGTTCACTCATAAGTAGTTATATAATATAGAGAGTCGAGGATGTAGCCTCGATGTTCAAGATTATTACCCAGCAAGGAAAGAACTATCAAGATGGAACTTACTGATTCACTTACTTTAAGAGTAGAATTCAATTCAGATTAAGCATACTCCTTGGAAGGAATGTGTGACGACCTTTAATCCATCTGTATCTTTTAGTGGCTTAATGTTTTATGCATTGCATTGAAATGAGAAAATTTAAAAAAATGTTTTTATAAAAAAATATTATTACCCACCCTCAAATGAATTTGAGTATTCCACCCGTCAGGGGCCACCTATAGTAATCAAACACAAGCATTGTCATTGAGAGGGCCAGGGATCCTTCTTTACTGAGGAGAGAAGAAATAGATCGGGTCTTTTTTATTACTGATAGCAAATATGTCTCCCACATAAACACATCTCCCCTTCTCTTACACACAAACACTGTCAGACCCAGAATGCTCTTATATTCACAATGGTGGTAGTGCTGATAATAGTGGCAGTAATGGTGGTGGAAATGAATGTAAATGGCTGTAGTAGTGGAGGTGCTTATAGTAGTGGTGATGATGGTGAACGTAGCGATAGTGGTGTGAGTGATGGTAGTGGTGATAGCATTGTGGGTAGTAGTGACAGTATTGGAGGTAGCGGTGACAGTGGTGTAGCTCTGGTGGTTATGATGGAGGTGGTAGTGGGGATCTTGATGTTCGTAGTAGTGGCGATGGTGTTGATAATAATAATATTATGACAATTTACAAAGCGTGCAGCAGTCCAAAGGCATCCCAGCACTGATAATGGTGAAGATCATTATAGTGGTGGTTTTCATGGTATTGGTGAATGGTAGTGATGATAGTGGTGGCGAAAATAGTAGGGGTGATAGTCATGGGGTGATAACACTAGTGGTGGTAATGGTGGTGGTGGGGACAGTACTATTAGTGATAATGGTGGTTGTAATGGTGGTAGTGGTTCAATAGTGGCAGTATTGGTAATGGTGGTAATTGTGGTGATAATATCGTAATGGATTTGGTGATAATGGTGATACTTGTTGGCGAAAGGGTAATGGCAGGTCTGTGCTAATGGTGATGGCGCCAATGCTGGTAGTGAATATGGTAATTGTGGTTGTGTCAAGGATTGTGGTGGCAATAGCAGTGGTGATAATGGTGATGGCGATAATGGTAGTAGTTGTAATGAGGCACTACATTATCATGCTGGTAAAAAAAAAAGCAGAAACCAGAACTCCATGGTAGCAAGGATGCCGCTGTAGAGCAGGAGCCAGGATCGCTGTGAGAAGGAGGGAAGAGCTCACAAGGAGGGTGAGATAGAGCAGAAGTTCACAGGTTGACACAGACTTTTTCACCTGGCAGTGGCTGTCCCTTCTGGATGTGGAGACAGACAGTAAGCATGAAAATAATGTCACTCACACTGCCTGTTTAGCCAAATACTCAGTGGCTGAATGACTGCCCTGACAGCTGATAGAAAAATGTAACTGACATTGGCTGCAAGTCAATGGCTGAAAGGGGCTGACCCAGTCTTCCTCTCTGTGTATTCTATGAATTGTGATTGACACTCCAACAGAGCAATGGCGACAGAAGGCTGACCGGAAGTCCCTTTCAATATGTTCTGTTACTAAGTATATGATGTATTTAATTTTGAGATTGCAATAGGCTGGTGAAGAGCCAAAGTTGTCTCTAGGCCTGACCTAAAAGGATGATGCAATAAGAAAGGGATGGCACAGCTTTCTCATCCGCCTCTTTAAGGGCTAATGGCCTTTTGGTACACAACCCAACTTCAGACCCTCAGCGCATTTTCAAAGGCACATTGCCAGAGTATGTAGGACAGGAAACCCCCATTGAGCTTGCCTCGGCTATTAGTAACATACCTTAAAATGTAAACGAATCAGTGTTGGTCTGGCCTGTCTGGCACTCTGTCATTGGTTTTTCCAGATGATGGAGCTTAAAATGGCCAATGTGTGGGCTTTTTTTTTTAAATTGTCACAGCCCAAAAAACAAATTGACCCACACAATGACCCTTTCAAGTGGCTCATCAGACTGGCAGTGACAGAGTGCCTGACTGACCTGTCCACCACTGAATTGAACACAGGCAGTCTTTCGACTTGGAAGATATCACCACAAATACATCAGGAGCACTGCAGAAAATGGTGGCACAAGCTGCCATGCCAGAGCCGGCTGTCGTATCAGAAGTCTTCTTCCTTCCGGCGCTTCTTTCTCACATGGCCATTAATCTCTCTTTCTCTGTTGCTCAATCTCCATCTTGTTGTCTCTTTTCTCAGTCTCTCTCTTTTCCCCCCTCTCTCTTTCAATCTCCATCTCTTTCTCTCTCTCTCTGACTCTCTCTTTCTGCTGGGAGAAGGAGGACGTTGATCTACAGTTGAGATGTTACCAGCTCATTAGAAGCACAAGTGAAACTATTAACTCCAACGTTGATCCAAAGCTGATCTCAATACCATTTTATATTTGTACTTGATACAAGTACAAATATAAAATGGTATTAAGGTCAGATTTTTTTGCAAAAAATACTGTAGGTGTAGAAATAAAATCGTAGCAAAAGGTAGTGTTTTGTTGGTCTAAGAATCGACCAACGTGCTAATTTAAGCACTATTCTGTCTCTAAATGGGCCGCAAACGCAACACTGTCTAACATATACAGTGATTACTTCAAACTGTCCCCGTCATTGAAACACAAGTGGAAATGTAGGAAGAGGGCGAGCATTCATTTCAAATACCCACCACAAAGGCATCCTCTTCCCACGGGTGCTTTGTGGTCCAGTGTGCGGCTAGGCAAGCTGCTGCCGACCTTGCCGCCTGCCTTCAGGTGAATAAATTGTAATTCCCCAGCTCCCAGAGCTCACGCCACCCACACATTATTGTGTACTGAAAGTCAAACAATTGTGAATCAAAGTGTAAAGATTGGATTTAAAGTTATGCAATTTACTTTGCAACTTTGGGTATCAAGATTACATTCACCTGAGGAAATACTATCCTGTTTTCTCACCATCGTAAAAGGCGAGTACCCTTTGGCCACCGAGTAGCAACAGAAATGCTGTATAACTGTATGGATGCATGCCCCATCAACTTCCTGGAGAATAATATGTGCAGTTATTTTTCACTTTATTTATGTTATTCAGATGGCACATATTTCCCACATCATACATCATAAATAAACACTGAGAAGTACTCTGTCTCCTTGAATAGACCCATTTGCTGGTGCTAAAGTAGGTGCAAAGACATTCAGCTGTATTTGCATGGGCAAGTATCTTTTTGTCCTAACTTCTGGTAAATGCCATTTCAAACCAACGCTGCTAGGATAATACCTCATACAAAACTAATCTACAATACAGCTTGTTGCCTTTCCATTACTTTTGACAAATAAGAAAAGTAATTTAAGATAACCACATTTTGTCTTTCGAAGCAAAGGGCTAAAATCATTGTTAGATAAGAATAAGTAAAGGGAATAAAACTATTTCTCTTACAACCTGTTTCTCACCACCACACCTATTGTCTCATTGGGTGATGTTGTAGACGCAGTGATACTAAAAGTCTGGCCGGGGTGGGGGGGCATAGGGGGGCATGCGGCCCTACTGGCCTTTACATGCACCCCTGGTTGAACAGCAGCACCTGGCTGCTGTTTACTTTACAAAGCAATAATACGCATAAAGATGTTAAATAAATGGCAAGCCTTTATTTACAGACGAACTGAAGTAAAAAAAAAGCACAGCAGCTGTCCTACACCACTTAACTTTAAGAACACTTTAATGTTTAACGACATCTTGCAAAAAACGTGTGAAAATATGATAAAGTCCCATCAAAATTCGAAAAAGTGTATTTCATTAACCTGCAGAAGCGTTTCACCTTGGTACATCAGATTATAAAAGTGCATTGCAACTGTGACAGTTTTCAAACATGAAATTAGAAACTTTGATGCCTCCTCCTCACCCTGACAACAATGTAAATAGGCAAAGTGAAATAAAACAATTACCTAGGATCACACAGTTTGGTCAAGTGCAGAAGCTGGGATTGATCTCAGGTGCAAATCAACCACTAGCTGTACATGCTTTGCTTCCCCTACACCCACCTTACACCTCCTACTCCCCCGACCGCCACCATGCTGGCATTAATGCGGCCCTTGGTCGCACCATAGATTAACTTTTTGGCCCCTGGGAAAATGTTTGCGAGTACCCATGTTCTAGAGCAAATAGGGCTATTTGATGGAATGTTTAGGATAAGCATTTTCCTGGGCCTTGCCCCGACTGTCCGAAACAATGGCCTAGCAAACATCAGACATGTGGGAGGACTCCACTCTGCCTGGAAAACTTGGCTGCTGGATGGGTGAGTTTAAGGTACATCTTGAACCTTTAACAATTAGGTCTGCAGGCCCTGTGAGGGATGGGCACGTACACAAGGGTTTTTTCACTTCTTCCTTTTCATCCACAAATGGATACTGCCAATAGGACATATCAATTAAGACTCCCAATGGAACTTTACTTGCAGTTATATATAAGTCCTATCACACATTTTGTTGGAAATGAGCATCTTCTGCGTGGCATTCCCCCAGATCTTTGCCTTCTTCTGCTGAACCCGTTTTTGTTGGCCATGGGACTCTACACACTTTACTCCTACTAACCAGTGGTAAAGTGCTTGTGCTTCCCCTTTTAAAGATGCTAAAATTGTCATGTACTTAAATGGCACATTTAATTTACTTATACGTCCCTAGTAGATCGTACTACATGTATCCAGGGCCTGTAAATGTAATGCCACTATTGGGCTGCAGCACTCGTGTCACTCACTAGAGTAGCATTGTAAAGCATCTCTCTAGGCCTGCTCCTGCTTCCTGAATGTGCAGTTTTAAACTGCCATCTCAATCTGTCAAGCACACCTTTTGCCAGGCCTAAACCTTCTTTTTTTACTAACTGTAAGTCCTAGATGCTCATAGGGCAGGTTGCAGGGTAGGTAAAAAGTAGGACATGTATTTCATAATATTTTACATGTCCTGTTAGTAAAAAAGCTCCAAAGTCGTTTTTCACTGTGGCTAGGCTGGCTCTTTCATAGGAAAACACTGGGCTACACTTTAACAACTTATAGTGCTTACTTTCAGTTTGGGAGCAGCTAGAAAAATGGTTCTCATTTCATATTAATATTTTGAAAATTACATTTTTAAAATATTTGACATTTTCCTGCCTAAGCCAAAAGGGACCTTTCTGCCAGAGTCCAGTGTCACATGAGTGCTGATGGTTCCCCTGTGGTGAGATGTGGAATGCTTCTAGACAGTGGGAAAAAAGGCTTTAGATGTGGAGAGGTGTCTCTCTTCCTTCAGCAGGGCAGCATGGGTGCTGTGCCATCCCTGTCCTGAGATTCAAAGGGTGCCTACCCTGTCGCTGGCAGATGTAGCTAAAATCTATTTCTTCCTCCCTTTTGTCTTGCTAGACAGTTTGGCTTCAACCCCAGTTGGAGGGGGAAGCTGCCTCAGAACTGGTTTTGAGTGACTACAAGGAAGGGTTTGGCCATTATCATAGCCATACCTCTGGGTGGCCACAGATTGCTCTAACCAGGGGAAGAAAGGTTCTGCCATGTTGGAGTTAAGTAGAGAGGGGCACTGTGAGATAGTGTACAGATAGTGGAAGTGCTGCCTCTGGGACCTTCTACCCCATTGGGATGGGAGTGGTCTGGAGTTTCACCCACTCACCCACTCACACGCTTGCACTGAGCATAAGTGTGGCATCCCCAGTACTCTCCTCAGAACACTCCGGGGCCTGTGGTGAATCATATGGATCTGCTGCCTGCAGAATCTAAAGGAAGACTGTAGCTGCTTGTCTTGAACCCAGGACTGCAGAAATGACTCTAATGGTCAGTTGGCTGGCCTCCTGTTTGAGCTACAGGAACACACCAAGCTTTCAGACGCCCTTTCCATGCAACTGCCTAGCTGACCGGTACCAACTGGACTTGCCCTGGTCCCTGCTGCTGACCTCTGCAGGAGAGAGTCCTAACTTCCAAGTTGTGCCCCCAGGCCCTGGACCATTGATTGGTGTTAGAGTGTACTCCTGCTGTCCCCAAACTGCAAGTATGGGACTTTGAAACATTTTGACAACTTTTTGCCTGGAGAACTGAAGAAGACCGGGATCGCCATCGTAGGTGCAGCCATCGATATCAAATTACTGGTCAGCCCCATCTTGCTGGTTTGCCCCTATAAACGAGATCTGACTTCTGGAAAAGTTTTTAAGTCCAAACATTGAGGGCTTCATCATGACCGATGCAGAGCAGCATTCCATTGAGATTAACGACCACTTTTTCCTCCATAAAATTTTCCAAGTTAGAAGGTAAACTTTCCACTGTGATGAACCTTGTTCCTGTATCCGACCCACACTCCACTTTACTTTGACCCAGTCTAGCACGACGAGATATCCGCGGTAGGCGCTTTGTGCTTTTTCGCGATATTTTTAATTCAAACTTTAGAAATTCATATCTCTGGTTCTACTTATTGGATGATTGACATTTTGGAGTAATTTTATTTATTAAAATATTCCCTAATTTTCAAAATTGATGTGAAATTTTTTCTGTGTTCTGTTTTCAATTTATTACTGTTTGAGTACTATATAAATACTTTATACATTGCCCCTTTGTGCCAAGCTACCAGAGGGTTAAGCACATAATTGTTTAGTGACTTTAGTGGTTCACCCTGGTGAGGATTGTGATTATTGTTTGAGGCAGGTTCTCACCTCCCTCAACTAATACTCCAATTTCTTACACATTTATTATATGGTTATTGAATGCATTTTCTGCAGCTTGCAAGTATAAATATTGCCAGTAATCATCCCTTCAGTTGGTGCTTTCTATTGATGATGCTATATCAGTCAGCTAAACATAAATCACTATCAGAATAATCTAATAGATTATGTTACAGAGCAATAAGGATGCCATATGCCACATAAATAATTGTCTAACTCTCATCTTGCCGCCCTTTCATTATTTGGTTTTATGAGAGAGACACTCCTCTGGGTGTAACATGGCATGCCTGTCACCCTTTTGATGTACATAGAACCCTTTGTTCCCAATTTTCTAGCATCCTTCACTGGTTACTGAATATAGCTTTTAAAGTTAAAAATAAGCACATATTCAAAAAGAGAATGCATAAGCACATATTTATTTATTTCAAGTTTTGTATAGCGCGAACAAGACCCCGAATGGTATCAGAGCGCTTCACAGTAATAGAGGGAGGAACAAAGTAAGGGTACGTTGCAGAGAGGGTAAGGGAGGCTAGCAATAGAATTGTACATAGATGCGAGCAATACGGTACATGATAAGGCAAGGCAGAGAATCATAGACTTTACAATTGTTAGGAGAAAGAAAAAAAGGACATTTCGCAAACAGATGAGCCCTGATCCTATTAAGGCAAATAATACAAACTTCATTATTTCTATCACTAGGCAGTAATTGGAAAAAAATTGATTAATAATTTGCATAGGGGTCATCTAATTAATATTTAATAAAAGCAATGTAAGAGTTACATAATTGGATTATTATTGTACTGGGATAAATTATTGATAGATAATTCACATCCTGGTTGTTCCTGTAGCAATTAGAACCTTACGTCCTATTGAGAAATGATATGTGCACCCTCTGGGTTAGTTGAAGATGAATTAATCAATATCCACTCCTGTGTAAATTGTGGTGAGGCTGTGGTATTCATAAGAAGCAGTTAATAAAAGCCACAATTATTATTGGGAGCCCTGGGCAATCAGCATGTCCCAGACGTTCCACGACTGCCTAAATGATTACATTGTTATACTGTTCTAATGGACTCCATGTGATTTAACACAGGCAACATGCGGTGTGCCACAGCAAAATAAGGAAACAGACATTATTGCAACAGGTGTTGATCATGCATTGTTCACAAGCACTCTGTCAGACTGAGAGAAAGCTGGGCAGTTCACATCAGTAATGGTGAGAGTCAGTATGGACACAATTAACACACCATGCCATTAGTTTAGTCCATAATAACTGTTCCATTGGTCCCACATGTTTTTTTTACTTCCTAGGACAACCATGGCAGGTGAATACAGTTCTTTCAAAAGTAATGTTCCAGTCAATCATGTCTTGATGAGGGCATGGCTTCAACCCTGAAGATGGCTGTTGCGTGAGCCTATTGCCCCGCCCGAGAACTAATCCTTCCCCATTTGCCCTGCGGCGTGGCTGTGGCTGGCCCCGATGGGCTCATCTTATGGTAATTCTAATTAACCCCGTCACCGGAGCCGAGGTGAAGGAGGTTTTTGACTAAGGGAGTCGGCGGGACTTGCTTAATTTGTAAAAAACGAAATGCCAGGGCCCTTCTCAGGAGGAGGCCAAAGCAACTTGCATTGCCTATTGCCCCTGCCAGCGTTGCTAATGACTCTACCAGCACAACAATTAACCATCTCACTCCTAAAAGTGTCACAGTGGAGACTATTCCAGGCCACTAAAAGCTATAGAAATGGCTCAGGCAGCAGGTATTTGTCATTTTAAATGCATATTAAATAACTGTTGTTGTGCTCATTTCAAAAGTAGCAAACAGCGCCCCAAGTGGCTGACTGCCATAAGAGCCGGTGTTGACTATTAAGTGCCGGTGCTCAGCACCTGAAACCACTGGCACAAATTAAGCACTGGGCGGGAGATTCGATGAGACTCTCTGGCCGCCGCGCAGCTGCTGCACACCGGTGACAGTGGTACTGGAGATCAGGGCCCGTAGAGACGACGAGCCGCATTGGTGATTGAAGGCTCTAGTGGGACATCGGCTGATGCAGGGACTTTGAGAGACGGTGGTCCCCCTCCAACCCACCCCCCCCGCCGCCATTGCCGGGACCCCAAGCACCGAGACATTGAATGGCATGGACGGCGCAAGGATGCTCAGACATGACTGCATGAGTTGCCGCGAGGGCCAAAGACTGTGGTTACTGCCCGGAAGGTGGTACCCAAGTGGCAAATCCTGCTTTGTAGGACTGCATGCCGTGGGACGGTGGGACCAGAGAAACTGCGGCAGCTCTGTTTGCTGAGGACTCGGAGGTGAGGTTGCTGTGGTGGCGCGGGAGGTCGGGACCTGCATAGCTGCCAAGGTTTTGGATTGCAATGTGTGACATTTTCATAATTGTAGTGTAATTATGAGTGACATTTCAACGAATAAGAGTGACACTTTCTAGCGAGCAAAAACAAGCAATGAAGACGGGGGACATATATAAATCTCAGAAATTACACCCATTTGAGCAATAAGAAACTGTTGCAAAGCGTAAGAATTTTTTTTAAATGACTTAGATTTATCAGACTGTAGCCAAAATTGTGGAAAATAGATAAAGTGGTCTGGAAGATGTTAATAATTTAATTATAATAAGTTGAGTGACTGGTAGACAGGCTGCAGCCTGCAACATGAACAGTAAGCACGGCAGCATTGGAAAGCTGACAGTGGGAGGCACTAATTTAGGTCATGAATAGATTATGGAAACTCAAAAGCATACTTTAAATATTTGTGAAGTTGAAAAGCTGATTTGTTTATTGGCACTGGCATTAGGGTGTTAAGCTGCACCTATCCACCAACTAGGATGACACCTGAACAAAAGCATAGCTGAAGGCGTGTGGCATTTAGATGGGCCGAGCTTGAACTGAATATAAAAGAACACGCTCACCCCAAACACAACAGTTCAATAGAATAAGAACTGCCTCCCATGGTGCTCTTATTCGGTGCCCCTCCTGGGCCTGAACCTCCTTCTAACTAAACACACACACAGGTATGTCAGTGGCCATAGGCCCAAGCTCACAGTTTAAAAAAGAATGTACTTGGAATTCTCTGCACTCAGCCACAGTACGGCTTTTGTCTGCTACCTGCCTCAATGCTGGCTAGAGGACCGCGTCACACTGGTAACTCTGAGACTCTCAGTGGCCTTCAGAACTTGCAAATAATTTGTGTCATTAACACACAGACACACACACTCGGGTAGGTGGCAGTGGCTGGTAACTACTTACTGTTCTTGATCTTCAACTTTTGCAGCTAGCAGCCGTGACTGCGTCAGCGACTCTGCAAGGCAGCAGGCTCAGGCCGCGAGCCACCCTCCACGGCAATCATTTCACTTTGCCGCCCGCCTCCTTAGTCCAGGCTGGCTGTCCTCAGTAAGTCCTGTCTGTCCTGGTGGCCACTGCAACCGGGTCAGTCATGACTCCGTGACGAAGTCCACTCTCCCACAGCTCAGCAATAATTGAATTTGCCGCGGGAGGCGGCCATTAGATATTACAGCCACATCGCCGGTTGCCCGGCCAGTGCAAGCAGCTGCAGTCAGCGCTGCGAGCCAAGCGCCAGGATTGCGGCCGGCGCCACCCACAAACCAGTATCCACACCCTTGCTCAGAAACTCCCCGCTCTGGCAGCAGGACATTACGTCCCCTGCGGCGCCACGGCCACACGGTATCACAGAACCTGACTGGGCCTCATGACGTCAGGCTGCCTGACTCAGAGCCGCGCTGTACCAGGGGAATCCTGATGATAGATACATTGTAGTAGCAGTGAGCCTGCCAGCAGCCTTAGCTCAGCCGAGAGCATCCCAAGCCTGCAGGAACAGCGCGCGCAGTCCACCGGCGGCAACCTGCCAGCTGCCATAACAGTTTGCAGCTCTTCAGTGACACAGACAGCTGAGACACTATGCATATGCGTGACAATGCATTTTAGTGCGGAGATGCTGAACACCACACTGAAATGCGTTAGTCCAACGCCTGATGAGTGGCACTTGACAGGACTGGACCTGAATCAAGGCCCTGTGCACTGACCTGCTGTAGCAGAGGGAGAGTATGCGTCAAGACTGGGGCCCAGAGGCCCTGGGTACCTATTAGATGGAGCACGTGGGAGGTTGGGGTCCAGGTCGGGGCCCGGAGCGCTGGAGTGTTGAGAGCTGTGAAGCAAGCCTTCGTCCCGGGAGTCAGTGGGCTCTCAGGGGCATGTTCGGCCCTGCGGACAGACAAGGAGTGCGGCCTGGTTGGGCCCTGAAACTGACCCCGGACAGAGAGAGCTAAAGGACTGGCGTTAGTCCAGGCTCAACAGATAAAATACACTGCCCTTCTTCCTTTAATTACCCCATTAGAGGAGGAACGTTTTCCAGCTCTCCCCCTAGTGTGCTGCTCCCCCCCCCCAAAAAAAGGAAATAAAAAACTGGCTCTGGTGATCTGTGTTGCTCCCCTCCAGCCGCCCTGTCCTTCCTGTGTGGCTTTTCCTGTCGAATATCCCTTCCAGCCCATTCTGGTTGGGGCCGCGGGCAGGGGGGGGGGTGGCGGCGACGGGGCCGTGGTTGCCTTGGGTGCCGGCAGTGCCCAGATCGGTATATTAAAAATAAAAGATCTCCCTGGGGAGGTCCGACGGCACTGCTCACTGTAGCGGAGATAGCGTCAAAACAGAAAACAGAGGCAGACACAGACCTTTCTACTGAGCATAAATCAGTGGTTTCTGACTCTGGAGGTTCAACCAGGTGTAAGACAGATATTCCCGTGGTGACACCTCAGTCTGTTGATGAACTGATCTGATGTGTTTCTGTGGACACTGATTTGTCCTGGGCACCTAATTTGAGTTGTGAGGCTCCATAGTAGTAATTGGGGATATAAGGCTGGCCCCACTTCCGGTTTGGCTGCCTGGGCCAGGGGCGCAGATGTGACAGACTGTGTTACTAGAACCAGGATGGGTCAGCGGCCAGCCGCGAGTGCTAGGCAATACCTGGTAAATGTGGTGGCTACTGGGCTGGTGTGGCACGTCTGACTCCGGTCTTGTTTCACACGCCCCCACCCTGACTGCACCCCCTAGACGACTGGAGGTGTCATTCTTTTCATGATTTTGTTCCTTAGCAGGTCTGGAAGGTCAGCCGTTACTGAACTGCCCTTGGGTGTGGGAGTTTACAGTTGGGGGTTTTGTTTCCAGGTCCTGGGGATCCAAGATTGTTCTGATGTTGGAGGGGGGGGTGTAGGGGGATTGGGCACTGGTAAGGGTTCCAAGCTATTTCTTACTACTCCAAGGGAGATCCACATAACAATGTGATATTGATGTCTTGGAATGTTAGGGGAATGAACTCTGCTTCCAAACGCCACAATATTCATGGATTTCTAAGGAGGCGAGGAGTCCAAATAGTCATGTTACAGGAAACACACCTCACAGGAGATGAGGCAACCTGTCTACGGTGCAGGTGGCGGGGACAGCTCTATGCAACCTCTTAGTCTGCATATTTCAGGGGGGAGCTATTGTGGTTACGGGCAGGGACCAATGTTCCCTCTAATTTTTCTTCTTCATGTATGGCAATATAATGTTGGTGTGCACAATTTTCTTGCTTGTGTGCGCAACTGAGTGAAAATATTTGCAACAAGGCAAGTCGACTAGCCAGCTACCACTTAAAGGTAAACAACGTGCATTGGCACTGCCAATAAGTCTTGCTTTTAATTTAAAGTTACTTCTTAGTCATTGATTGGTTTAAGCACTGAATAAGTCATCATACATGTACCTGTCACTCATCCATGCATTTTTGCATCCATAAATTACTTATTCGTTCTTGCATTCACCAACTTACACAACCACAATACAATATATGTTAAATATGGCGTATTCCTGCCCTTTCCTTTTCACGCAGTGCAGCAAGGTGACTTGCTGCAGTGTGCTGCGTGAAAGTATGATAAATCTGGGCCATTGTGTATAGTTCCAGCTTACCGCCATCTAGCAATGGTAAAAACAATGATAACAGTATGGACAATATCATTCCATGATGGTCAGCTAGTTTAGATGCAACTGCTGTGCAGGTTGCAGTACACTGGAGATGAAGTGAGTGTCGAGCAAGTAGCCAGTTAGCACTGTCTTTGGAGCTGTGGCTCCAAATAGGAGAAGGAAATAAATAAATAGGCACCTATAGGTACCAAATGGAAGACAAGCATACCAGCTTGGACACTGAAGTACACTCATTTTCAGACAGATGTGCACTTGTGATCAGACAAATATCGTCACTTACAGGGCAAGAGACCCAATGCTGTCATTGACGGAAGGAGAGTGTAAATGACAACCATCTGTCACGACTTGCTCCCTGCATTCCCGTGTCCACCACCAGGGGGCTGAACTGGGGAATTTCCAGTCTTCTAATAAACTTCCAGACCCTCCCCTGCATGCAAATCCTGACTTCCAGCCATTTGGACACTTATTGGGAATTGACATCCGTTCCCAATCCATGCCGGGTTTTGTGAAGCCAGCCTACTCATGCCTGAAAACTCCATTACCCAGGATTCCCTGCTCACTGCTTAGTCTCCACCCCTGCAGGCCAAGGATGGGTGGAGGAATTCAGCTCACCTGTGGCTGGCTGCTGCTAGCCTGCTCACACCTGCTGCATATGATTACTGTGAGCTCTTTTAAGCCCCAGCTCCCTTCAGCCCAGTGTTGGTCATTGTAAGCTGTTATCCGGTGAGACCAGTCCAGTGTTTCCTGACCTGCTGCTGTTTTCCTTGTTCCTGATTTAGCACTGCTTTCAGTGCTACCTTGACCCCTGAGCCTTAGTATTCCTTGTTCCTGAACTGCAGCAGTTTCCCTTCTACTAAATCAGCACTGCTTATAGTGCTACCTTGTTTCCTGAGTTCCTGGGCTATAGCTAATCCTTGTTCCCTGATTCCTGGGCTATAGCTAATCCTTGTTCCCTGATTCCTGGGCTATAGCTAATCCTTGTTCCCTGACTCCTGGGCTATAGCTAATCCTTGTTCCCTGATTCCTGGGCTAAGCTACCTTGTTTCCTGAATTCCTGAGCTACAGCTATTCCTTGTACCTGAATTAGCACTGCCTGCAGTGCTACCTAGTATCTTGAGCTATAGTTAGTCTCTGTTCCTGGGCTTCAGCTATTTCTTGTGCCTGACTTGCACTGCTTGCAGTGTTCTCTTGACTCCTTGTTTCCTGAGCTGTAGCTATTTCCTGTTTCCTGAACCAGCACTACCTGCAGTGCTACCTTGACTCCTGTAGCTTTAGTATTCCCTGTTCCTGATCTAGCACTGCCTGCAGTGCTACCTTGATTCCTGAGCCTTAACATTTCCTTGTTCCTGACCTGCAGTGCTACTTTGACTCCTGAGCCTTTGCTCAATTCTTGCCCCAGCACTGCATCCTATGCTACTTTGTTTTCTTGATTCCTGACCCTGCACTATTCTAGTATACCCTTGTAGCCTCCCTTTCTGTATATCCTTTTCCAGCCCCTGCCTTTCTTCCCATTTCCTTGGTTCCAGTTCTAGTTTGCTATCTTTTTATTCTGCTGTCTCGCTTCTTATACCTTGTATGTTTGTTACCTGCTTTCTGCCAAGTGTCCCCTGTGATTTCCTTCCTTTCCTGTTAAGCACTCTTCCTTGCTAGCTCCTTGTCTATTGTGCTTGTGTTTAGTTCTACCCCTTTGCTGTTACTGCCTTGCTCGTTCCTGTTTGATCGCCAGGATCCGTGGGCACAGCTGACTACCTAGGTGGTGTTTCTTGTTCACTGTGAGTATTGTCTTTGAGTTACTGTTATAACATCACCATAGGTATAAGCTCCACAGACCCTGCCTTTGTATACATATCCTATATGTGGGTATTTCCAGTCAGTATCTGTAACAGCAATTGTGGGTGAGGAACTTACTGAGCTTCAGTCTTACCGTGTGGAGCTCCCGAGTGCTTTACCCCACATCCCCTTTATTGTTAATGTTGTTTTATATTTAAGTGTATTGCACATCCGTCCTGGGTTTAGTGATTCTGAATGCTGAGCCGTCTCATGAGTGCCCTTCCTTTCTGAGTCTCACCCTTCTTGTTCACCTCTACAGGCTTCCCCTTTGGATCCCTTTTCTCCTCTGACTTCCAGTGTGATTCTGGGCAGCGCTGTACTCCTCTCTGTGTTTGTTTTCTACCCTGTTCCCAGTCCTTGCCCAAGTCCCTGACTGTGTTCCCCACATAGTCCCGGACAGTCCCTGACACCATCAGACCAGCGGCAGACAAGGGCTGCCTAAAAGCCCCAATATATATATTTCTTATATATATACTTTTCAACTTGAACCGGAGTGCTGTGGAGTCCTTAAACTAAGGAAACCGTAAAAAATAAATGATATATATATATATATATATATATATATTGCTTTGTAACATGATTGAAGTCTGTTTTCCAAAGCACCTGGTGACTTCTTTACACATGTATGTTTTCTATGTTTATTCTTTGACCCTCATTTTGCTTTCAAAAACACAGCCACTTCCGGGTCACGGAGTGACTTTGACAAAGACCGTGAGGTTGAAACGCGTCAGTCATTAAATATTTTTGTTCCCTAACATCCTGAGTGCGGCTTTTCCTTATGTTCGTGTAACGTGAGGACTTCTCTAAATATATATATATATATATGCATATATATATATATATATATATATATATATATATATATATATATATATATATATATATATATATATGAAAGAAAATGGGTGCTCCCAGTTGAACCGCACGCGTGGCAGGTAAGTGAAGATCAGGGGGAGGCTTGCTGAGCGCCCGCGTCTTAGCCAGTCCTGACGCGTTTCAAGCATTGCGCTCTTCATCATAGGTAACTTGCACAAAGACCACCAGCAATTTCGGTTCCAGTATTTTCCCTTTAGTTATAATCAATTCACAATCATCCTCAGGTGAAAGAACATCAAGCATTATGGGACTGGAAGTCCAAAAAATATATCATTTCCCTTGTGGGCTGCTGGCGGAATGCAGTGGCAGAATTTCAACCAACCCGGTGCTCAGTCCAGCACATCCCCCAAGTGTCAACAATCCCCCACCACTCCAGGCCACCAAGTAACACCTGGCAGCAGACCCGCATTTCAGCGGTGGTGACGGTTCACGACCGAACATGTATATAAGCTCCAGATTGCCCCAAGGCAAGAACGCACTCCCACAGCAGCTGGCAACTAGTACCTTTATTGGGTATAGACAGGAGCAGGCATCACAATTCTATTTGCAGTCCAAAGTCGAAATTTGCCTGACGCGTTTCAACGCTTGTGCGCTTTCCTCAGAGGCTCGACAATGTTCTTGTGCTCGTTCTGACACACCCTCTTTAATTAACTTGATTGCCCGGCCCAGGATGCGCCGCATTAATTCCTGGGCATTGTAGTGCATTTGTCAGTTCATTAAAACTCCCAATGGATGCACAAAATTCTTCTGCAGGCAAAATTTAAAAGCCCTCCGATGGGCCTCGCAATGCCAATCTGTCCTCAATCCCATAAGCTGCTGGTCCACATATGCGGCTCGAAAATTCTAAACGCGTGGCCCCCCAATGTTACCGGGGTGGTGCGTCCTTCACGGCAGGGACCGCCGTGTTCACATATAAGCTCCAGATCGTCCCTAGGCAAGAACGCACTCCCACAGCAGCCGGCAACCAGTACCTTTACTGGGTATAGACAGGAGCAGGCATCGCAATTCTATTTGCAGTCCAAAGTCGAAATTTGCCTGACGCGTTTCAGCGCTTGTGCGCTTTCCTCAGAGGCTCGACAATGTTCTTGTGCTCGCTCTGACACACCCTCTTTAATTAACTTGATTGCCCGGTCCAGGATGGGCCGCATTGATTCCTGGGCATTGTAGTGCATTTGTAAGTTCATTAAAACTCCCAATGGATGCACAAAATTCTTCTGCAGGTAAAATGTAAAAGCCCTCCGATGTGCCTCGCAATGCCAATCTGTCCTCAATCCCATAAGCTGCTGGTCCACATATGCGGCTCGAAAATTCTAAACGCGTGGCCCCCAATGTTACCGGGGTGGTGCGTCCTTCACGGCAGGGACCGCCGTGTTCACATATAAGCTCCAGATCGCCCCTAGGCAAGAATGCACTCCCACAGCAGCTGGCAACCAGTACCTTTATTGGGTATAGACAGGAGCAGGCATCGCAATTCTATTTGCAGTCAAAATTTGCGTGACGCGTTTCAGCGCTCGTGCGCTTTCCTCAGAGGCTCGACAATGTTCTTGTGCTCGTTCTGACACACCCTCTTTAATTAACTTGATTGCCCGGCCCAGGATGGGCCGCATTGATTTCTGGGCATTGTAGTGCATTTGTCAGTTCATTAAAACTCCCAATGGATGCACAAAATTCTTCTGCAGGTAAAATGTAAAAGCCCTCTGTACTGGGGTGAATGTATGACATTGTTCTGCAGTCTGTCCATCAATTGTTCTTTTTGCATTTGTCGCCCCGGGTGGGACGGGTATGCCCAGACGTGGGTCCTGTGCTCTCCATGCCACTGGAGTCAAGCTATCCTGGCTGATGAGGGGTGAAACCCCGAAACCGGTCCTAGGTTGCTTGTTTCCAGTCCAGGGAGGACTTGGCCTGGCAGTTCGGGCTGGACTGTTCCCACTGGATACAGGGTCAAGACTGATTTGCATATGGCTGAGTTCAAACTGGAATGGCATGGGGAGCAGAAAAACGATGGATTTAGGCCCAGATCTCTGTACTGGGGTGAATGTATGACATTGTTCTGCATTCAGTCCATCAATTGTTCTTTTTGCATTTATACTTCTTTAACAACAACATATTTTTTTATAGAAACATTCATCAGACCAGAATGCTGCTGCGACTCTCCAGTAGAAGTAGTCTCTATGTTTGGCCAGTACAAGTTTTCTCATGCTGCTACAACTAGAAGCTTGTCCTCCTGTAAACAAAATTAAACATACACATTGTTAAAAACCTTTTATCTTAAAAACAATTGCTTTGGTCTTCAGAACTAGCAGCTTAAGTTATTGACAGTTCCCAATTAGAGGTGGACAAATAGCGCCTCATCAATATTCAGATGTAATGGTTCCTTACAATCCATTTCTAGAATGTAACGTGACTCTAGTCCCCTCAGTTATTCCTCTCTGTCCCCCTCTCTTGCTTTCTTTGGCACACTATCTATTACACTGTATTGTAGAACCTTGTGGTCCCCTTCATTTATTTTATGAAAGGGTCTTGCCACTGGAAAAGAACTGCCATTGTTTTTTATTGCTCAAGATGCTGCAAGATACACTTGTGAACTTGTAAAATGGTATTTCCCACATACCATTTGGGGCAGGGACACAATAGGGCATACACTGCATATTCCGTTTTGCAGGTCAGATTTGTCTTCATTTTTATGATTTTTTGGAATGGAGTCTTTAACTCTACCGGGTTCTTCACATTCTCACATGCTTTGCACTTGGTGCATTTCTTAAAACTCTGTCTAGGTTTAAGCCAAGTATGTATAGTTGAGGATACCTCACTTTTCACTAGAATGTCTCTCATTGATCTAGCTTTCCTATATGTAACCTGAGGTTTTTTTGAGATACTGTTTCCTATGACAGGATCTTTCTTAATTAGGTGCCAATGTTTGGCTAATGCTTTTCTAAGCATTACATGCTTTTCAGTGTATGTCGTGATAAATCTTACACTTTCTTGATCACTCTTCTTCTTTTTGGTGGTATTTAAAAAAAAAAGATGTCCTCCCTTTTGTATTTTTGTGACCTTTCTCCGTGCTTCACTTAGTGTAAGCTCAGTATACCCTCTCTGTTTTAACCCCTTGCATGCTCACGACGGCCCCCAGCCGTCACGCGTTACAGTGGGCGTGTGCTCACGACGGCTGGGGGCCGTCGAAAACCCGCCCACGCGTTAATTCTCCCGCACAGAGGGAGAATTTACCGCGCACGGAAGGGGTTAATCTTGTTAACATACTTGATTTAGTTTCTTCATTGCTACAATTGCGACATCCCCTTAGTAATTCCCCATAGGGAATATTGTTCTTTAATGTATAAGGGCGAAAACGTTTGCCATGCAATATGCTGTTCTCAGCTGTAGGTTTCCTATACATAGTAGTAGTTCGTTGAGATTCTTTCACTATGACCTGTACATCCAAGAAATTCATTTGTGCCTTACTTATTTCACAAGTGCAGCTTAGGTTTAAGGAATTCTGATTGATTTTTTCTACAAATACCCTGGCTGTATTTTCATCTCCCTTCCAAACTGCAAACACATCATCTATGTAATGTACCCATAGAATTATCTGTTCTGTCCACTCTTTGAGTTTAGGTCCGTTGAGTACCTGCTCCTCCTACCAGCCCATATGCAAATTCGCAAAGCTGGGGGCGAAGCAGGTACCCAACAAAGTCCCCCCTGCTGTTAAAAAAGCTCACCATTGAACAGAAAAAAAATTCTGGCTCAAACACCATTCTATCATCTGTAAAATCATTCTATTGTGTCTATACCACTTGATAGACCTTGCTCTTAGAAAATGTTGTGTTGCTTTAAGGCCATCTCTGTGTCTTATGCTTGTGTAGAGTGATGTCACATGTAATGAAATCATAAGTATATCTTCCTCCCATTCTACATCAAATATGAGTTTCAAAAATTCTGTAGTATCTTTCAAGTAGGACGGGAGGTTTTGTACCAATGGTGCAAGAATTGGTCTATATAGATAGGTGTGTTTTCAAACAAGCTGTCAATGGCAGTTACTATTGGTCTCCCTGGTGGTTTCGTTTTATTCTTATGTATCTTAGGGATAAGGTAGAACACTGGTATCTTAGGTTCTATTTTGTTAGGAAACTTCCATTCATCCCAATTAATCAATTCTGCATTTCTCCACTCTGTTAACTTGTTGCAAAACTTGCTTTTCACTCTTTCCTACTCTCCTTTAGAAATTCTTATGTACCACTCTGTATCATTTAGTTGTGAGTATGCTTCCCTCATATAGATGGACATTTCCTCCCTTATCAGACGATCTACCACACATTCCTCATTATTTTTACTCCACTTTCTTACCACCTGTCTTAATTTGTTATTCTGTTCATACGCCTTTCTCATTCTTACATTAGACTTCAACTGTATTTTTCTTAGCTCTGTGGACATTAGGTCTGAAAAGACCTCTATACCATCATTCATTGGGGGGGGGATAAATTTAGATTTTGCACGAAATAATGTATTCCCTTCTTCTTCTGCATAGATGCCTGCCATTTCTAACAGCTGAGTATTTATAATCTCTTCTAGTGTCTGTTTCACCCTCCTCAAGGGAAGGTAAGTCTCTCATGTATTCTATATCAGCTACTTGTAAAACATCATGTTCTCCTCCTTTGGCCATTGGCTGTCTCGGTTTTGGTTTAATTTTGAAAAATGTCTTTAGTTTTAGTTTGCGTATAAATTTGTATAGATCCACCTTGGTTTTAGCATAATCAAAACCTGAGGCAGGACAAAAGGAGAGGCCAAGAGATAAAACCTGTTCGTCTTCTTGTGATAACATAGTATTAGATAAATTTATTAGCGTATTTGTTTCAGAAGTCACTTCTTTTAGCTGCATGTCACTCTCCCCTTGGGTTCCTGGTCGCTTCCCTTGATCCCCTCACCTTTGTTTCCGGTTCCTCTTTGCTAAAATTGCTGTTTATTTGGTCTGTGGTTTGTGCATCCATCCATGCACAAAAACAAAACTCTTCTTGTAGTGTGTATATATATATATATGTATTTTTTTTGATAAAAGCAGACAATTAAACCTCTCAGATCTTCCAAAGATATTGTTTTTCTATTTCGTTTTTGGGGTGGCTAGGGAGTTTGCTGCAAAAGGAATTAGAAACTTGGAGCCGGGCCGATGATAAGCAGTAGGCGATGCGGTGACGTTGGAATAAAAAGCCACGAACAAGTGACCCTACCATAAAAGTGCCGGGAAAACATTGAGACCCACAATTTGTATATCAAGTGTCATCGGATGCTGTACTGGCCTTAAACCTTTCAAAGATTGGGCTGGAGGCCACGATTTTAGTAATTTTACGGGGTTCACTAGATTGGAAGTGCCTCAATATACTCCAAACTAACTTTTCTGCATCGAATAATTGAACCCGTAATCGATGAGATATTGTGAAAATCGTTACCCACTTCGCCTGTGTAGTCGTAGTGATTTGGAAAAAATTTCTAACCAGAGTGCAGATGCACCGGTCCGTTCTAAGGTCAATATAGGACCTATATATAATGTTTTAAAATAAGAGGAGGGAAAAAAAACGTATTGTCCTGAAGAAGGTGGTCTTATTACGAGTGTGCCACCGAAACGCGTCGACGCCCACATTATATTTTGTGTTAAATTTGGAAAAGTCAGCAACAAGTTACAGACTGGGAACTTAACCCCATGCTTTATGCTGTCTATGTATATATCCAAATTAACATTTAGAAGACAAAGTGAATTGTCTTTTTATTTTTCTCCCCCTTTTGGTTTTTAACTGTGTATTTTGGATAATTGTGTTTACTATGTATATGAATTGATGTTTTTAATGATGTGATCAAATTTTATGTGTGTGATACATATTTATGCTTTTTTATATTGACCAAAACATATTAAAATATATCAATATTTTGATAAGAAGTAGTGATCGACTTATAAGTGCCTTAATTATTGATGAGTACGGTGAGGGTGGTTTATAAGTATGGTGGCTTGATGAGTGTGAATTAGTGAGTATATGTCCTATCCAAAGGGAACATTTTCTTAACACAAAAGGAATTAGCCAAAGGTTCTCAAACCAAAATGTCAAATAATGAATAAAGGGATAGTGTTTCTAGAAAATTATAATTTTTTCTTCTCTGAAGAATATGCTGAGTCACATTTCGTGTTTTGGGGCGAGGTAGAGTCAGTCTGGCTAAGGGATTCACTGTGTTACACTGCCTAGGATCCCCACTGCAGAAATATTTATTTTCACTCACTGATTTCATTAATCACTCAAACACTTCTGCACTAATTCACTTTGCTTCTTATTCTCTCACTTGTTCACTCAAACGCTCATTTTCTCAGTCACCACTTCAAAATCTTGGTCATCATTCGTTCATTCACTACCTACATGCTTCAATCACTCAATTGCTTATTCATTTGTTTGTAAACTCACACTCACCAAGTCACTCTCCTGTGCTTAGTCATTTATTCATTTGTTCACTCCTCAACTTACCTCAATCGCTTGCATAATCGTTCAGTCACTTACTGACATGCAATCTCTTACTCCTGCTTTCACACTCACATACTTGCTGCTCACCCTTTAATTGATTTTTTGCTTGCTTTTTCACTCATTGATTTGCACACTTGTGATCCAATCCCTCACTGCTCAATTCACATACTCATTCCCACATTCAACTGCTTACCAACTCACTTGCTCAATCGCTTGAACACTCACTCCTCATTCATTAACCTGTTCAAGCACTGTTTCACTTATGTACTCACTTGTTCATTCCCTTACTCGCTTTGATAGTTAGTCATATGCTCATTCAAAAACCCACAAATCCATTCACTTGCCCATTCACTCATACATTTCTTATTTTTTCACCACTGACTGTTTAACATGCATATCACTAATCCATTCATTCAAATAGTTCCTTTATAAAGTTTATGATTATTTGAAATATTTTGATTTGCAAAGTTTCTAATGGAAAGGATGAACACATGTATTTATCTTCAGCTGTTAATTTTCGTTCCCGAGTGGGCTGAAAATATCGTTAAGGGCTGGGGTGGAGGGCGTGCAGTCACCTAGCTGCTGAATGCACTGTGGTGCATTTTCTTTTGTAGAAAGGACTATCTGATTCAATAGGGATCTAGCTGAAATGCCCGAGAGGGTGACATTGTCACTTCTCTTGAATGAACTGGCAGATAGCACGCTGGGAGCTGGCTTGACTGGAATGGCCAGCCTCAGATTGGCAAGGCGGGCAATCAGCCATCTGCCGATGGGCATATGGTTGAGGCCCGTTGGTGGCACGTTTTTTGTGGCTATCTTAGTCTCCACCACAAGGGCACATCAAAGGCTGTAGTTAAAGCCTTTGCATACATCTAAGCAGCTTGGCACAATGCACATTAAGTCAAGCCGTCTCACTGTCAGAGGCAGAATGACAATGGGCTGCTCCGGCTGTTACAGAATGAGGTGTGTCTGCCCAGTGGTTCCCTCTAGGTGTGACTGCGCCCTCAAGGAGCTGCTGACGGGAAACCATTAGCACTTCCTTTGCAGGGCACTGGGGCATGAGAGAGGACTGGAACAGGTGGTGGGGGGTTGGTGGGGGCCAGCAAGGGGGCTCTTCTGTTATTTTTGTCTCCCTTCCCAGCATGGAACAGGCAGAGATAAATTTGTCTTCTCTGTTCTCTTTTGCCTGCCAGAAATGTATTCCTGCAGAGGGGGAGGTTGTGGCCTTAACCCACTTTGAAACTGGGAAACCGGGTTTGAGTCCCAGCGTCAGTTCAACATCCTGTGATCCTGGGCAAATCACGTAATCTACACTAGTCCATTTTTTTTATTTCCCCCTCTGTAATGTTCTTTGGTGCTCAAGTAAAATGCTCCAATGCCTCTGGGCCAATTTCGTACTATATAAAACTGCATGTATGTGAGTAAAGTGTAAACTATTTTGTTGTTGTTTTGCATTTACACAATAGCATCATTCCATTTCTCGGAACATACGTGTGATGCTAGCAGCAGGAAAAACAAAGGTACTAATGCACCTTTCTCCAGTCTCTGAGCATTGAAGTGCTATAAAAAAAGTGAATATCCAAAAAGCCTAGGGTGAGTGTAAAATGCAGTCTATGTCTGTGCTATGTCCTGTTTCCCAGCGGACATTAATCAAACCATCCACAGCAAACATACGGTTAAAAAATCAATTTAACAGGAGTTCATAGTATTTTTTATAACTCTGAGCTTTCAAGGTATATTTTTTCAATTGGAATGTTAATTTCCTATTTAAGTACTGGACCTATAAGCCCTAAATTACTTTTATTACTGCAAATGTTTGACAATATTTAGCTCCATGATCCTAACCAAGCAGTGTATTGCAAAAGGTTGTGATCTGCGAATGTGGGCCACTTTTTTTTGCCTCCCCGGGCCTACTTGTGTGGCCCCAATTCAACCCTGGGAATGGCCTTTAGGTTTCCATTGTGGGCTCTCTGGAACTGTCTCGGAGGTGAGTGGGAACTCTCGGGGAACTGGTTTGTGAGTAAGGGACTATTGTTTGGGAAGTCCGCTGTGAGTCCTTGCTTTCGGGCTCTCGTTTCGAAGTACTTGCAGTTTGTTTTTTTACAATCAGGTAAGTCATATTACAAATTCACTCCCCAAATGCCCCTAAATGCCTGATGACCTTTCACGTACTAAGTGCCTGGGCATGTATTTTCAGGCGCCACTTAAAGTGTACTCTCTGCTAAGCCCCAAAAGCTTTGCCTTATCTGTTCATATTTTGCTTTATGTGTATGCTGTTGGCAATTACCTGTTGCACCAATAGAAGATATGAAAAAATGCACTTGCATGTTCCTAGTCTAACCTGGGCCCCACAAACCCTAGACCTGACCCTGCTGCTGTTTCTGTAATCGCTGTTTAGAAAGGTGCTGGTTAGAATAACACAGCAGTTTCTGGAGGGAGAGACGAGCGTGAATGGCAGCAGCAAGCGTTTCACAGTCACTGCAGAGGTCAATGACCACCAATAACCTCTGAATGTGCTGCACTGTATGAAATCAGTCTACATACATAGATCTCCTTGGATAAGCATGTGTGAAGCCACAGCCGAAGCCAGTGATGCCACAAAGTGCAAACAAAGAAAGAACTGGAGAAATCAAGAGGTGGTCTGGTGAGATTCTCGGCAGCGATGTAAAGTGCAGCATGCGGTGTATAGCTTTAACAAGTCACTGCAGAGGTGAATGGTCAGAACAATAGCAGACGGTGATGCTGAACTGAGGCCAGCCTGCAGATCAATACCGCTTCAGACAAGCACATATGACACTGCACCCAAAATAGTGACACCATGAGGTGCAAAGACAGAGAAGGAGAAAACAAAAGGTGGAGAAGCCGGAGGTCTGTGTACGTGGCAGACTGGACTCCGGCTGCAGGGAAAGCTTTGGAAATTCTCTCCTGCTGTTTTATGCCTGTAGTGCAGGTATTTAAATGTATTCCATTAGCATTTCTAAAGACAAAAAACATGTCTTTAAAAAAGCATTTGGAATCACAGCGTCATCACCATCAAAGGCACTTCAAAATCTGCAATGAAGCATTTAATGAATGTAGTGGAATCCTTTGTAGTGCGCGCTGTTTATAGGTGTCTGCGTGGAGGGAAACCAAGGCGTGCCCGCTCGCTCAGGCGCACAGTTTAGAGGGAACCATGGCAGGGACCTTTTTTGAGCATACACACTCCATTATTGATTAAAGAGGGGCGTTATGTCCTGGTTAAGGGTAGATTGTTGGGTAAAGAGGTCACACTAGGGAGTGTGTATGCCCTGAACGTCGACCAGGTCCATCTCATTCAGGCTCTTGTCTGTCCCTCTGTCCTCTTTGGCAGCTGAGGATCTTATTCTTGGAGGGGATTTCAACTGTGTGGCGGATGGTAACATAGATCGGTCCACCCCTCCTTTACTGGGGACTACGGCAAGCAGAACTTTGATGGATTGTAGGACCTGGATGGGGCACTGGGACCTGGTGGAGATCTGGAGAGTGCAACACGGGCTTGAGTGTAACTACTCCTATTATTCTCATCTTTATAGACTACATACTTGGCTTGACATTTTTGTTTGTCCTGCTGCCCTTTGCCGTACATGACACATACTGAGTATTTAGGGCGTACATTGTCCTATCATAACCCACTAATGTTGATTTTTACGGCCCATGACAGAACTCCTGGCAATTCCCGGCTGGCGCCTTAATCATTCAAAGCTAGAATATATCTGTTTCAGAGAGGCCCTGCATACAGCCATTTCAGAGTATTTCAGGTTTAATCAGGGCTCTGCTACCAATGTCCTGACTAGGTGGGAGTCCCTCAAGGCGGTAATGCGAGGCCACTGTATGGGGCAGTCCGTTGGTGTAATGAGAGAGTTGAACTGGGAACTTAATTCCTGGGACCACCGCCTTCATGAGTTAGGTAACCTGTTGGGCACTGATCATACTATTCCAGACCGTCTCACAGAGCTTAGAAGCCAATACAATTCAACACTGGATCGTCTCTGAAGTTATGATTGTAAGAAATATCTTGCTAAGGTCCACGAAGAGGGAGGTAGGTCGGGTAGACTCTTGGCTTGGCTGATCCGCCCTGAGTTGAAGGGAACGCCCATTACAGAGGTCTTGTTGAGCGATGACATGCTGCTCTATTCTCTGGGGGCCATTAATACAGCCTTACGGGAATATTATGAGGCACTTTTTCGGTGCCCGGAGATGGTTCAGCCGGGGGCTGTGACTGAGTTCCTGGCCCCATTGCCCTTGAGCACACTTGATCTTGCTTTTTGAGATGACCTGGGAGGCCCTGTGATAGTACAGGAGATCAGATCGGCTATTAAAGACATGGCCACTGGAAAGACCCCGGGTCCGGATGGCCTACCAGAGGAATTTTATGCTGCTTTCACCTCTGATCTGGCCCCCTCAATTGGATACTCTCTATGCTGAGTCGATATGTCTGGGTGAGTTGCCAGAATCCACCAGGGATGCAATGGTGGTACCCCTGTCGAAATCGAAAAAGACGGGAGCACGTACTTCTGACTTTCACTCCCATCCATGCTGAACATGGACTTTAAAATCCTTAGCAAAGTGCTGCGCAGCGGTTGCTCCCACACATGCCGACCCATATTCACAGTGATCAGAATGGATTTATTCTGAATAGGTCCACCTCACTTAACCTTCGTCAGCTGTATCATGTCCTATACCATCAAGAAATTAGCTCTTGCCCGACCGCCCTCAATATGACGGTAGACTTGGAGAAAGCCTTTGATTCGTTATGGTGGAATTTCCGCCATGCGGTTATGATTAAGATGGGGCTGGGAGAAGGTTGGTCAAAATGGGTGTGGCTATTGTACACTAACCCCACGGCAAGAGTTAGAACCGGGGAAGTGATCTCTGCCACATATGGAATTCAATAAGGGACTAGACAGTCGTGACCCCTTTCGCCCCTCCTATTCGCTCTGGCCATCGAGCAATTGGCGGAGCTTTTCCGTCAGAGGGGAGCTGGCTATGGGATGGTACCGGGGGTAGGAAGCATGTCATCTCTCTCTATGCTGACAACCTGCTGTTGTATTTGAGGGATGGCCAACAGGGAGTCGAGAATGCACTGGGTCTACTGGGGGATTTTGTGGTCCTTGCTGGACTTCGGGTTAATGAAACTAAAACATATTTGTTCCCTATGGTAGTGGGAACACTACAGCCTGCTGGTATGCCCCAGAGGCTGAGATGGTCTCCAATCTCCTTCAGGTATTTGGGAATCCGGATATTCCATTCTTTAACTGATCTTAGGGAAGGAAATCTGGGACTGGCGCTTCGTTCCCTCTGGCCCTGTGTCCAGGGCGAGAATTTCTTTGTCCAAAATGGTTATGCTACCCCGGGTGTTGTATTACTTTGTTACTCTCCTGGTTAAGATATCTCGCTCATGGTTTAATCAGCTGGACACATTGCTCCGGGAGCTGATCTGAAATGGGGGCTGCATTAGAGTCTCCCTGGAGGGGCTTCGGAGACCTCCAGATGATGGGGGCCTGGGTGTCCCTGATTTTGAATTATATTACCTGGCGGCCCAACTTCAATGGATAACTCAAAGGTTAGATGGTGAGAACCTTGATGGGCTGGGTTCCACAGGATTAGCTGATAATCAGGGGATTTTAATAGCAAGGCTTCTTGACACAAGAGTGAGGATCCCTCAGCCGGGAGTCCTATTGAAAGTGGCATTACAGTGCTGGCAGAGATGTATGAAGAGGACTGGGGGGACCCATTTATATGCCCAGGCTCTGCCCTTGGTGGGTGCTGATGGAGCAGGGTAAATGTAAAGATTTTAACCTCCTAATATTTTTGTACAATATTAATAAACATGTTCGTTTAAGTAAATAACCAACAATGTATGTTAAGGGTTAAAGGTAACATGCAATTCTGTGTGCAAATTAATTGACTTATAATTGTTTACGTGTCTAACATAACATAATAGTTGCGTACTAATTAAATAATAAATGCATGTTTTGTGCTTTTAAATAAAACGTGTGGTTGCAAAATAAAGCGATGGTAAGTAAGGGACAGCTTTATATGTTGCTTCTGCTAGGTAATACCTAATTGGGGTACGTAGAAAGACGGGAGGGAAACGAAAGGGTTTATATTTCTTTGTTTTAATAACATTTTGTTTATCTTTGAAAATAGTGCGCTTAGGCCTACCGAGCAGCAATATAAAATGGCCGCGAGTTGCTAGAGTGCGCATGAGCGGGAGACCATGTGATAGAGGAGAGAGGCTGTGGAAAAGGGATGATCACATGCTGATGCCGAGAGGCTAAGATGAAAGTATGGTCAAGGCTGTTGTGACCCTTCTGAGCAGATGTGTGCCAAGATGATCAGCAAGAAGCGTGAGAAGCCTGACTGAATCAATAGACGGAACTGTATTACACAAAATGTAACAGAAAAAGATACAATTTGGACTGATCGAAACGGATGAGCAAGTGCATGAACTGTGGGAAACGATGCTTGCATGGACATTCCACACGGAACTGGTTAAGACCAGGAAGTTTGATTAAAATGTATATGGACCTGAGTTTTTGACCAATGAGAATGAATCGCGCCATGTAAGAAGAAACATTTTATGCTGTAAGCTAGAATTAGGGTATAAGAAGACCTACTCTTGGTGGGAGGGGTTAGAATGCTGGAGAATAGGATGCTGTTCGAATGCTGCGGGAGATGCTGCAGAAGTTAGATGCTGCGTGAGTTAGATGCTGTAGATGGGAGAAGTTGCGGTTGCTGATGCTGACGAGCTGATGCTGCTGCTGTTATTTTCCTTTTCCAGTTGAGTATAAAGATGCTGCTTTAGGAGAACTTTATTGATAGATTTTTATTAGAATTATTAGGCTTTCCCTAGATAGATAGATAGATTGATCTATAGAGTTCTTATTATGATAACCTCATTTTTCCATCTAATAAAAGTGCCTTGCAATTTCAAACTATTCTTATATTGATGATAAATGCAATGATCTGAATAATAAGCTTAACCTCATTTCCTGCATTCAAAACTTTATATAAACTTTATTATTCTTTAAACAAATGACTCAGTGATTTCTTTAGCTCAATGATTAATAATGAAATGTTAAAGGAGTTTATTGTGATTGAGCTGGTCTTAATCACCATCAACTGATTCCTACTAGTTGGTCCATCGACCAATGAGCGGAATACCTTAAAAGCAAATGAGAAATATTATGTCATTATAAAAGAGGTATCCCGTCTCCTTCCAGCGAATCGTTTTCTCCTAGGTTCATGACGGAGGAACTCCAGGGAACAAATGAGTAAGTGAATGTATATGCGGTGTTATGGGCCCCACCGTCATATGGATATAGTGTGTGTGTGTTAGAGAAATAATTGCACCTGGATGACCAAAGCATAATAGGAGAATTATTTTTATTGTTAGCGCTGGATCAGATTTCTTGGTAGCAGAGTTATGGTTTCTATAGATTAGTTTGGTGATTATTGATTATAGATTATTGATAAGTTCATGTCTAACACTTTTTGTTGAGTCGCGTTATGTTATATGTAAGTTTTCACGCTTCCGGGAAGTAGGAAGTGGAACACGTGTGGCAAGAGAAGTCACATGGAATTTTACACTGTCTGAGTTCAATTTTGGTAATAACACAGGTTGTGTTATGATAGGGACATTTTGCGTATAAAAGGTGTGTAAGTGAAATAGTGATCGGTTTTCTTGTGAAACTCTGGCCTTAATTCTCAGGAGCAGTATAGTCTCCACATGTGTTTTATCCCCAGAGAAACGGGTTTACAAATTGCTTGAAAGAAGGGTAAGGTAGAGGGAAGTGCTACTTTATCGGCGAAACTGAAAATTCTGTGGTAGGGTAGAGGTAAGCGCTGCCTACTGGAAAATACAGAATTCTTGTGTAAATGGTCAGAGCTATCTTTTCGGTTTAGCGAATCAGACAATGGAAATGTGGTTAAAATGTTGTAACTAACAAAAAATTATTGAAAAAGAAATTGCCGATAAATTTTGTAAAGGAGGGGTCAAGAGCAAAAGTGACGTAGACAAGAGTCGCGCTGGGATTGGACAGTGCGATAGTCACATGAGAACAGGAGCAGGACTGATGTAGACAAAAGCCGCGCTGGGATTGGACAGTGCGCCGTAGACAGAAATCGCTGTGATTGGAGTGTTGGTGTGAGTGGCGCTAGTATTGGTTGAAATAACGCATAGGGAACAGTGTTGAATTGCGGATTGTTTAAGGAGAAAAAGGTTGTGAATCATGTCGTACTATGAGTATGGAAAAGAGAAAACGTCTTGGATGTCGAAAGTTAAGAACTTCTTTAAGAAGGACAAAAAGGTAGTGACTAGAGAGGGACAAATAATTCCTCCGCCGAAATCACCAGCTTCACATATGATGCTGAAATATGGATATCATACATGCATATGGTTAGAAAATTGGACAAAATATACCAAGAATGATGGAGCATTGGCTTTCCCTGAGAATGGTTCATTTAATGTAGCTGTACTACGGAACTTGAGAGAAAAGTTGGTAATGTTAGAACCTAGACCTAGACCGACACAGTTTGAAGCTTTAACGGAATGGGAAGATGAGATGTATGAGCGAGAGAGATCCAGAGGATTAAAGAATCATGAGTTTTTGCCTGGAAGGTTGTGGGGAATAAATCATGAGGACAAAGTAAAACGTTGGAGATATGCTAACATGACAGGAGGTTTGTTTCCAGCTTTTGCAGTTGAGGAAGAAGCAAAGAGAAAGTGTACAGAGAAAAAGAAACATGTATTGGTAGAAAAGTATGTGTATGGTGGTAGTGAAACAGATGACGAATTGCTGGAAGATATTTTAAACAGAAACCCACCTCCATACCAACAGACTTATGCGGTGGTGACGCCTAATGCACCGCCAATGGAAACTGGGAGGAATAAAAAACCCGAACGAAGAAATGAAATAAATAGGTCACAAGAAACATTTAAAACTTCACAAAATGAAGAGATAGAAAGTGACAATGCAACTGAATTAGCAAAAACGACAAAAGAATTGACTGAGAAAATAAGAGAATTGACAAAGAATATGGAAGCTGTAACTGTACCAGTAACAATAGGTCCAGTAATGCCAATTTTTGAGAATCAGAAAATTAATGAACATTCCTTAGTGATTCCCATGAATTCACATTTGCAAAGAAAAAGAGAAGGGATGGAACTGAATAATGAAGGGGCACACAATTTGGCTAGTACGTGTAGACCAAGCCCACCTACAAATTTGACGATAAATGAGAATGAGATTAGGAGAATGCCTATGGTGACAGAGTCCGCATCAGGAACACCAGAAAGAAGCAGTGATTGGATAGAATTAAATAGTACGCCTGTAGGTCCGACTCCAGAAGAGTTAAACGAATGGATGAAAGCGCTAAAAGCAAAAGAACCAGAAGAAAAACCATTAGATGTAATTAGGTTGAAAATAGACATGGAAGAGTTGATTTTGGGAACAATTGGAACAGAAAAACTAAAAAATTATCAGGATGATGAGATTATGTTTTTGTGCAAGAGTCTTACTTGGAGAGCTAGAAATTTACATGACAAATTGGAAGAGATCGCAAGTGAACTAGGAGTAGAATTTGTGAAAGTGAGGACGTTGCAGAAACCGTACAGAGTAGATTTTTGTGAGAAAGACATAGAGAATTTGAACACATCAGGAAGACTGACCCAAATAAAAGAGCTGATTGTTTTATTGAGAAAATGGGGTGATGTGGATAGATGGAGAAATAGATGGTCAAAGAGGAATGAGAAAACAACAGATAAAGCATCTTTGGCTTTTGCAGTGACAGATAGGGAACCAGCTGTTAGGGAATACCCGATGAGAGAAACACCAGGTGGTAGTTATGTGCATGTTCCGTGGACCAGACAGGATATACTGTCATTTACAAATGACTTTCCCAAATTGAGAGAGAAACCAGTAGAATGGTACAGACAAGTGGAGAGATTTGTTAAAGTGTCAAAAGTGCTGTGGATAGATCTAGATGGATTGTTTGATATAGTAGTGCCAGCTGATTTGTGGACAGAATGTAAGATTACCATTGATTGGCCAACTGTAGAATATCCAAGGGATGCTAAAACAGCAGCGCCAGGTCCAGAAGTGATGAGGAAGTATGACCAAGTAGTTACCTTTTTGAAGAATAAAATTCCACCAAAAGAAACAGATTGGGTAAAAATAGACAGAACAACGCAGGAAAGCAAAGAGTCAGTGCACGCCTACTATGAGAGATTGTTGTTGGTTTTCAAACAGTATAGTGGTTATGAGACACTAAGTGAGAAGGACATGAGTCATTTTGTATATAGGTTTGTGTATGGATTAAAACCAGAAATAAGTGAAATGATTAAGCAGCACTTGATTGGTTGGCAGAATAGCACAGTGGACGAAGTTTTGAGATATGCTAAGTATTGCAGTGATGAAATTGAGAGTAAACAGCGTAAATTGAAAGAAAAGGCCATGTGGGCACAGGTGAAAGTTGCAGAAAAGCAAGAAGCTCAATTGAGTAATACTGGTAATGAAACAGGACAGTTTAAATCCCGACCTAATATAGGTAAAGGAAAAGGACAAATGAGCATAGATGAGGCAAAGAAAAAGTGGCCATGCCACAACTGCGGAAAGTTAGGACATTGGAGAAACGAGTGTAAATTTCCTCCAAAACCTAATGTGGAAAATCAATCATTAAATTCACAGGTGCAGAGTGAGGTAGTTATTCAACAAGGTCAGGTGCCACAACCACCACTTCCCAAGAGTGTTAACCAACAGAAATACAGTGCAGAAACAGGATTCTATGGAGGAGAACAGGTAACACAGTTGCCGCGTGCAGCTGCAATTTCTCAATATTTGTTACGACAGGATGAGGATGACACGGATGAAAGTTCCTGACGGTGCCTAAGAGAGAGGGAAGAGTGCGTGCTTGGCGCAACTCTAGAGGTAGATCAGTCTGGTCCATTTGTGGATGGAGAAGTGAATGGTGCAAATGTAACATTCCTTGTTGACACTGGAGCTACCCGTTCTACTGTTAGGTCAGTGGAAATTCCAAACCTTCCTCTCTCAGGTGAACATATCCAAGTGGTTGGAGTTTCCAATCAGCAAATTAAAACGCCTCTTACTAGATTAGTAAAGGTAAGAATTGGTCCATTTAGTGAAATGCACCGATTTGTGGTATGTGATTGTAGTCCCGTGAACCTTTTAGGACGCGATTTATTGTGCAAAATGAACTGCACAATTTATTGTACCCCAGACGGAATTGCATTTCAGACTCCAGATGAGGATGTGCTGTATAAAATGACAATGGTGAATTTAGAACCAGAAGTAAATGGTTTGTTTCCTGTATTTGATGCAGAGAAAATCCCAATTGAATTGAAAAAGACAGTGAAAGAAGAAGTGTGGGACCTCACAGGAGAAGATGTAGGATTAATGAAAGGAGTAGATCCCGTTAAAATAACAGTAAAAGAAGGAACGAGTTACCCAAATACGCCCCAGTATAAATTGACTCCAGAAATAATTGAAGGAATAACGCCAGTAATAAATAAAATGATTGAACAAGGGATTCTAAAAGAAATCATGAGCAGTCCATGTAATTCGCCAATAATGGGACTGAAAAAGCCAAACGGAACATATAGAATTGTACAGGATTTGAGAAAGGTAAACAAAATTGTTGTGCCTTGTTGCCCAATAGTACCGAACCCTGCTGTGATTCTATACCAGATTCCACGTGAAGCAGAATGGTACACAGTAATTGATTTATGTCATGCATTTTTCTCTATTCCATTGCATCCAGATAGCCAGCCATTATTTGCGTTTAGGTTTGGAGAGCGTATTTTGGCATGGTGCCGAATTCCTCAAGGGTACACAGAAAGTCCCTCAATCTTTAATCAGATCCTAAAGAAATCATTGGAAGATCTAAGAATGCCAGAAAAGTCAGTAATGGTTCAGTATATTGATGACCTACTGGTGGCATCAAAAACGAAGGAAGCATGTGTCAATGATACAATTGCTTTGCTGAATCATTTAGCAAAAAGAGGACATAAAGTGTCCCCTTCAAAATTGCAGTTTTGTCACCAAGAATTCCAGTATTTAGGGCATAAAATTGAGAAAGGAGTGCGAAAGGTAACGACTGAAAGAATAAAAATGATTCAAGGAATGAGAGCTCCAATGACACAAAGAGAGGTAAGAATGTTTTTGGGAATGGTTGGATATTGTCGACAATGGATAAGCGGTTTTTCACTGATTGCAAAACCATTGCAGAAACTGACAAAGAAGGATGTTAAAGATCCTTTTGAAATGAATGATGAAGAAATGAAAGCATTCAGAGAGTTGAAAAAGAAATTGTGTGAGGCTCCAGCATTGGGAATGCCTGACTATGAGAAAGATTTTGAGCTGTATTGCATTGAAAGAGATGGATGTGCATTTTCAGTTTTGGTGCAGAGACATGGAACTATGAAAAGACCAATTGCATATTTTTCAGCTGTTTTAGACCCTGTAGCGAAAGCGTTGCCTGGATGTTTGAAAGCAGTTGCTGCTACTTGTGTGAGTCTGGAACAGAGTGAAGGCATAGTGATGGGGTATCCATTGAGAGTGTATGTTCCCCATTCTGTGGAAATTCTTTTGACAAGAACGAAAACCCAATACATCCCACATAGTCGGCTGACTAGGTATGAAAAGGTAATTTTGAGTGCAGATAATGTGACTATTGACAGATGTATGAATGTGAATCCTTCGACATCATTACCAGATGAAGAGAGTGTGATTGAAATGGATGAAGTAGATCACGATTGTCTGAATGTGCTCGAATACTGTACAAAACCAAGAGCTGACATCCGAGATGAGCCTTTGAAAGAATCAGATTATATTCTGTTTGTGGATGGCTCATGTTTGAGAACGAGTGATGGAGTTCTAAGTGCAGCATATGCAGTTTGCACAGTAGCAACTGTTTTGGAAGCATCTTGTCTGAAAGGTGTAAGGTCTGCCCAAGTCGCAGAATTAGTAGCTCTGATGCAAGCATGTAAGTTGGGACGAAATGTACGGGTTACAATTGTGACAGATAGCCAGTACGGCTTTGGGGTTGTGCATGATTTTGGTCAGATTTGGTCACAAAGGGGTTTCTTGACGTCTGCAGGAACGCCCATCAGAAATGGAGATTTTGTGAAAAAGCTGCTTGAGGCGATACAGCTGCCTAAACAGATCGCTGTTGTGAAGTGCAATGCACATAAAAATGGGGAAGACTACATTACTGTTGGTAATAAATATGCCGACGAAATGGCACAGTACTGTGCAAAGAATGTGGTTTCTTTGAATAAATGTCGTGAAAGAGAGCATATTTCTTGTCCTTTGCTTTTTACTAACTCTATTGAAACATGGGATGAGGTGAGACAGTTACAAGAAGCTGCAGAGGATGAAGAAAAAGATACCTGGATAAAAGCAGGATGTAGAAAACATGAAGAAACTGATGTTTGGGTTTACAGGGAGTGAGAGACCAGTAATGCCTGATAGCATGATTTCTGACATGGCACGGATGTACCATGGACAAGCCCATATTGGGAGAGATTCAATGATCAGACTTTTTAGACAAACATGGTATAATCCAAAATTCAGAGCCATAGCTGAGAGTCTTTGTCAGAGATGTCTTATTTGTCAACAGTTAAATCCAGGAAGGAAGACAGTAGTGAGTCTAGGAAGAATAGGACGAGAAGGGGGTCCTTTCACTAGAATGCAAATGGATTTTATTGAAATGCCACCTTGCAACAGATTGAGGTATGTCTTAGTAGTCGTCTGTTTGTTTTCCCGTTGGGTGGAGGCATACCCAACAAGAAGGAATGATAGTATTACGGTAGCAAAACTTATGCTGCGAGAATTCATTCCGAGGTATGGTTTTCCAGTCACGATTGAAACAGATAGAGGAACACATTTCCAAAATGAATTAGTTAAACTGATCTGTGAAGCACTTAGTATTAAACAGAAACTGCATTGTGCATACAGACCAGAGGCTTCTGGAATAGTAGAGCAAGTGAATGGAACAATCAAGAACAGGTTAGGAAAAATGTGTCAAGCTACAGGACTCAAATGGCCAGATGCTTTGCCATTAGTTCTGATGACAATCAGAAGTATTCCGGAGAGGAAAACTGGACTCAGTCCACATGAAATAATCATGGGACGAGCAATGAGACAAGCACAAGTACCTGTCAACAAGCTACTGACTATAACTGATGATCTAGTGCTGGATTATTGCAAAGGATTGGCTGATGTGGTGCGTTCTGTTTTTCATCAGGTTGGACCGGATGCGACCACTCTTGAAAGAAAACCAGCTCACGACTTGAATCCAGGAGATTGGGTTCGAATAAAAGTCCACCGGAGAAGAAACTGTTTGGTTCCTCGCTGGGACGAACCACGACAAGTGATCCTGGTGACGACCACCGCAGTCAAGTGTGCAGGAGTGAAACACTGGGTACATGCCAGTCACACCATCAGAGTTCCAGAACCTAAAGATCGACATGTGAGTCGGCATCTGGAAATATCAGTTCAGCATCAGAAAGAGAAGAAGAAACAAACAGGGTGCCAGAACCTGAAGATCGACCTGTAAGTCGACATCTGGAAGACCCAACTAGACCCAACTAGAAGTGCAACGATAGAAGAAGAAGAGGAAACAGAAGAAATAGCTGTAAGTCGACATCTGGAAATATCTGACACCAGTTCAGAATCTGATACAGAACATTCGGAATGTGAAGAAATTCTAAAAAGAAAGTGGAATTTTGAAAGCATAAGAGAAGAAACTGAGCCAGAAGATAGTGACAGTGAGCAACCAAGTACAAGTTGTGGTAAAATTCTTTCGGAGATAATATTAATAGATGAAGAAGGGAGAGTTTCAAACAAAAAGTTAGAAAAATCGGAAAATCCCCGAGGAGCAGTAGGGACAGATAGTCAAACACAAGAACAGGGAAATTTAGAAGCAGATAGACAGACTGACACAAATTCGGAAGAACCTCGAGGAGGGACAGAAATAGGTGAACGAAGGAAGATAAGAAAAGAACCACAAGTAGAAGAAAATGAAATTATAAGTTTCAAAATAAGAGGAAATAACGAAAGAATTGAAACAGAGTCTGAAGAAAGTGGAGAAGAAAGAAATGAAAAACTAGAGACAAGAAAAAGAAATTGGAAAACAGAAAGAGAGGAAAAAGGAAGTGAAGCAAAAAGGCCAAGAAAAGGAGACAATTGGCCCAACAAAGTAAGAAAATTAAGATACAGAATCATAAGGTTGGATGGGAAAAGTGCTGAACAAGTGAATGAAATAACAAGCCAAAAAGAGCAAGAAAAACAAGGTGGAAAACACTTGCAGAAAACAAAAAGAATAAAGAAAGTAAATCAAAAGTATAGATCGCCTGAATGGTTGTATCGTGCTTTGACTAGTCACAAAGAAGAATTGAACACTCACGAAAACCCAGAACAAAGAAACCTGATGGGAGAAAGTGAAGTGCAACAAACCTGAAGCAAACAAACCTGAAGAAGTTTAGATAGTTTTACCGGATGTGACAAAGAAAGAATTCTGAGAAAGAATTAAAAGAAAGTACCAAGCAAAGACAAAACATAGGAAGTACAGAGTGGCAAGCAAGTCATTTCTGAGGTGTAGTGACACAATTTTCTAGAAAACAAATAAATAAGGTTATAAAACAAAATGGAGAATACTAGAGATAGAAAATGTAGATGTGAATTTTTAAGTAGATGGTGTAAGATGTGCTGTTTTTGTACAGGATTATTAATAACAGTATGGGTGGTTTTAGCAATCACTATTCCAATAAGTTTAGCTGTAGTAGAAATGTCTAATAACGCTGAGAAAGAAAAAGGAGCTAACACTCAAGAGCCAGTTATTTTAAAGAGTAGTGCAGAATTACATAAGGACAAATCAATAACAGATTTTTCGAAAAATGTTTTTACTAAATTATTATATGAGTATGTAGAAAAAATGTTTGTATGCAGTTGCCTGCATCTGTAGCAGAGGGTGTGACTTATCATCACCTCCCTTTGACATATGGAATAACATGTAGTGTTTTAGCAAGTTTATTTTATAAAACAGGTAGATTAGAATATTATTACACTGACATAAATAAGATTTTTGCAAAAGTTTCTGTAATTCCCGAGCTTAACAAAATAAAAGAGGGAAAAACGTTTGGTGAATATTTTTTAGAAGATAAGATTTTAACATTAGATAGTATAATTAGGTACAACCTTACCTGTGAGTTAAAGAAGGAAGAAAAGGTATTTTTAGAGATGATTGAGGAGAGAAGAGTGAATTTTCAAAGAAAAGTGATAGAAGAGACGAAAACACCTCTTTGGGCATTTGAGGAAGACAATCATGACAAGAAAAAGACATATGCAGCTATGACTCTGGATTGGCCTCAACAGGGAAGGTTGTGCATTAGAAGAAATAAGACAAGATATGACAATTATTTTGTGGGTTCCAGTAATTGCCATGACAATTACCAAATTTTAGGTGGATGGGGATTCAAAGGGGAAAAGATCCAATATTTCCAGGGATTTATTATGTTTGCGGAAATAGGGCTTATTATAGGTTGCCGGACCATTGGTATGGGTCATGTTACTTAGGCCTGGTCTTTCCAAAGATTTTTCATGTAGATAGAAAAGAAAAAGAGACACACAAAATGATAAATACCTTTACACGTAGAAAAAGGGAAAGTTTTTCAGAAATAGTATTTTGGTGCATTGATACCAGCAGTGGGAATATCTTTGAATGCATTTAGAATTCGGAAATTATCCACAGTGGTAGATCGTTTATCTACAGATACTGCTGGAGGGTTCTTGATGGTAAATACCGAGATGGTTGCCATGAGAGCTATGGTGATGCAAAATCGTCTTGCCCTTGACATTCTTTTGGCAAAAGAGGGCGGAGTCTGTGGAATGCTGAAAGTCCAACATTGTTGCACTTACATTCCAGATAAGAGCGAAAATATACAGAAGTATATAACAAATATTACAAATTTGCACAAAGAACTTGTTCCACTGGAGGTTGAAAGTGCTTGGGGAAAACTTGGTAAAGGGTTTTCTTCTGTAATAAATTGGTTAACAAGAATGAGTGGATTAATAATAGGGAAAGTTATAATAATAGCAACCGTGATAATAATAATAATAATATTAGTACTGAAGCTTGCAATAACATGTATAAAGAGAAGAAGAAGGCAGAATAAGCTAGAAAAAGAAAACATGATAAACAAGGAAAGAGAGAGAGAAATGGGTGAAATAGAGTTAGAAGAAATAAAAGAGAACATGTACAAGAAAACGAAGAAACAAGTTGAAAGGGATACAGTTGTGTAAACTAACAAAAGCAAACGGATAAAAGATATATGCTGTCTGAGAAAATTGTATAACTTGGGTTTTGTGGTGATATTAAAAATCACCAAAGGGGGAGTTGATGGAGCAGGGTAAATGTAAAAATTTTAACCTCCTAATATTTTCGTACAATATTAATAAACATGTTCGTTTAAGTAAATAACCAACAATGTATGTTAAGGGTTAAAGGTAACACGCAATTCTGTGTGCAAATTAATTGACTTATAATTGTTTACGTGTCTAACATAACATAATAGTTGCGTACTAATTAAATAATAAATGCATGTTTTGTGCTTTTAAATAAAACGTGTGGTTGCAAAATAAAGCGATGGTAAGTAAGGGACAGCTTTATATTTTGCTTCTGCTAGGTAATACCTAATTGGGGTACGTAGAAAGACGGGAGGGAAACGAAAGGGTTTATATTTCTTTGTTTTAATAACATTTTGTTTATCTTTGAAAATAGTGCGCTTAGGCCTACCGAGCAGCAATATAAAATGGCCGCGAGTTGCTAGAGTGCGCATGAGCGGGAGACCATGTGATAGAGGAGAGAGGCTGTGGAAAAGGGATGATCACATGCTGATGCCGAGAGGCTAAGATGAAAGTATGGTCAAGGCTGTTGTGACCCTTCTGAGCAGATGTGTGCCAAGATGATCAGCAAGAAGCGTGAGAAGCCTGACTGAATCAATAGACGGAACTGTATTACACAAAATGTAACAGAAAAAGATACAATTTGGACTGATCGAAACGGATGAGCAAGTGCATGAACTGTGGGAAACGATGCTTGCATGGACATTCCACACGGAACTGGTTAAGACCAGGAAGTTTGATTAAAATGTATATGGACCTGAGTTTTTGACCAATGAGAATGAATCGCGCCATGTAAGAAGAAACATTTTATGCTGTAAGCTAGAATTAGGGTATAAGAAGACCTACCCTTGGTGGGAGGGGTTAGAATGCTGGAGAATAGGATGCTGTTCGAATGCTGCGGGAGATGCTGCAGAAGTTAGATGCTGCGTGAGTTAGATGCTGTAGATGGGAGAAGTTGCGGTTGCTGATGCTGATGCTGCTGCTGTTATTTTCCTTTTCCAGTTGAGTATAAAGATGCTGCTTTAGGAGAACTTTATTGAAAGATTTTTATTAGAATTATTAGGCTTTCCCTAGATAGATAGATAGATAGATTGATCTATAGAGTTCTTATTATGATAACCTCATTTTTCCATCTAATAAAAGTACCTTGCAATTTCAAACTATTCTTATATTGATGATAAATGCAATGATCTGAATAATAAGCTTAACCTCATTTCCTGCATTCAAAACTTTATATAAACTTTATTATTCTTTAAACAAATGACTCAGTGATTTCTTTAGCTCAATGATTAATAATGAAATGTTAAAGGAGTTTATTGTGATTGAGCTGGTCTTAATCACCATCAACTGATTCCTACTAGTTGGTCCATCGACCAATGAGCGGAATACCTTAAAAGCAAATGAGAAATATTATGTCATTATAAAAAAGGTATCCCGTCTCCTTCCAGCGAATCGTTTTTCTCCTAGGTTCATGACGGAGGAAATCCAGGGAACAAATGAGTAAGTGAATGTATATGCGGTGTTATGGGCCCCACCGTCATATGGATATAGTGTGTGTGTGTGTGTTAGAGAAATAATTGCACCTGGATGACCAAAGCATAATAGGAGAATTATTTTTATTGTTAGCGCTGGATCAGTGCCCTTCCGTGTGGTGACCCCCCCCCCTCCCATTTACGGGATGGTGGCTGGCCGACTGGACCACGGCGGGATTGATTACAGTTGGGGATTACTATCAATTGGGGATGCTTATTCCACTGGGTGAATTGATAACACAGAGCGACTTACCCCCCGGCCAATTTTTAACATGTCATGCACTGGTGCAGACATTTGGGGACCATTGGCCCGATAGCAGACAGGCACCCGAGACTTATACAGTTCTTCAGACAATGATGACACTGGGCACTGCACAACACCTGGTGAGGTAGCTCTACAGGGCACAACTGGAGATGACCATGGCACCACTGGTAAGAATAACGAGAGCGGTGGGATGTGTTGTTGGGGAGGGATCTCCCAGAACCTGAATGGGATAGGATAATGGCAAGTCCCAGGCGCATTCCAGAAATACGAGATTCAAGCATGTCCAAGTTAATTATGTTCACATGACCTACTTGACCCCGCATATAATTGCAGGTTATGTACTGGGGAGAACGTAGGGCCTGCCCTAGGTGCGGGATGCTGGGGGTGTATTTTGAGCATATGACGTGGAGCTGTCCAGGGCTGCGAACATTTTGGGATTTGGTAGGGCCAAGATCAATGGGGTATTAGCCCATTCGCTCCCTTGTACTTCTGCGGTGTGCCTTTTGGGAATATTCCCCAGACCTAAACGACGTAAGATTGGTTCCACATATGCAGACTTATCCTTAGTTTTGGGCAGGCAACAGATAGAGCTGAGATGGAGGACCGGGGGGGCCCAACAATTACGCAGTGGGTGAAATACGTCGACACGTGGGCTAGGGCGGAGGAACGAGCATTGATTAGAGATGATGCACGAGGGATAAGGATACGCCCATTGATGGGCCTTTGGACGGAGGTGCTCACGGCTTGGATAGTAGAGAGGCTGACCAAGGAGGGTAGGTTGGAGGTAACCCTACGCCCCATAAAAGTAATGTGGGCACACCACATGTATGATTAGGACAACAACAGTCGTCCCTAACTGACAAACATAGAGTATGGTGTCTATGAGGGCTAAGACTCCTATTAGGAATTACATATACCAAGCAGATCATGACTTGAAGTAGTCAGCTAGCTGCAAGTTTTCTCTGTTAGACTCATTGCCTAAAACTATGGGATATTTATGATGAGCTGTGACTATCAACTTGTTTGGCAGCTGAATGTATGTAGCCGAAACACTTGCTATGTAATGTGAATAATACTGTTCTTATGTACACTAATGTAACTTTATCTGAAAATGCCAATAGAAAACATATTTAAAACCATGTCTTGATAACAATACAAATTTCTGAACATGTTTCCTCCTATTTATTCCTAGATATAGTGCTTGTATGTATAAAACATATAATGTCACTCATCATTGACATCAGTGCATTTAAGAAGCATTCTGGGATCTATTAGCAAGTCACTTTATTCTGTGGTGTGTGTGTAGAAAATGGATAATTGCATCTATAGTAATACGCCTTTTAGACAGTCTAGTGACAATGCTAGGTAGCATGTTATTACCAGGTTTAGTAGGCTTCGAACTCTGGATCCATCTGGTACTGAAAGGAATCAAGCAAATGGGTAAACCAATGCAATGTAGTTTTTTTCAAAGACAGCAGTGGCCCAGATGGTCAAAGCCAAAGTTGAAAGATACACAATACAGTTGGGAAATTCCAGCAATCCGCCCTGTTCAGTGTTCTCATAAAATGGCAAAATTCAATTTGGGTAATTTTCAAGATACTTCTTTCCTTGGTTTCATGGTCTGATCACTGCCTTATCTACTTCTCTTGGGCGGTGGCCTTGGCTGACCCGCCAGGCAACTGCTATCGTAAACCAGTCTTCAGCAAAATTGAGCCACCCAAGTTCTCTCTGGCCTTGGCGGCCTCTAGACCCACTCTCCCTCGGGATCTTGATGGGAGTCTTGCAGGGTTCTCGAATTGGGTTTCTAACACCATGGATATGTTATCCTCGCCCATTTCCTCCAGGTTTTCCAGGGAGTCTCCCTCTAAACCCTGGTTCACGCCCGAGTTGACTACTCTAAAGCACGAGTGCAAAAAACTTGAGCGTGCCTGGCGCCTTAGTGAGTACTGTGCCTTGGCCAAGCACAATCTTAGGCTCAAACAAAAAATGTACTATGCTGCGATAGCCGAGGCCAAGAATCAATATTATTCGACCGCATTGAACAGGCTCAAAATAATTCCAAGGAAATTTTCGCCATAGTTCAGAGCTTTACATCCCCCATCGCACAGTCTAGTTCACTTCCAGTCTCAGAAGACTGGTGCGATACTCTGTCTAACTTCTTTATGGATAAAATCCGCTCTATTCAGGTGGCTTTTGCTCCCTGTCTTAGGGCCTCATCAGATCCCGTGCCCTACGCTCCTATGCCCGCCAATCCTAGGCACTACCTGCATGCTTTTGCCCCAGTGGATTTGCCCAGCACTCTCAGAATTCTGAAGGGCCTGAAATCAGGTTCACCTTCTGATCCCTGTGCGGCCAGACTGTTGGCAGCAGTCGCGGAGATCATTAATCCTGAAGTGAACTTCATTATCAATACCTCCCTTCTTGAGGCTCACATGCCAGAGGGTTGGAAGCAGGCTAAAATCCTCCCTCTTTTAAAAAAACCTTCCCTTGACCCCCAGATTCCAGGGAATTATCGCCCCATCTCCCTTCTGCCCAGCTTAGCCAAAGTGTGCGAAAAGGTGGTGACCAGACAACTCACTGAGTTTATCGAAGGGTCAAACCTCCTACATCCAGCACAGTCAGGGTTCCGGACCTCCCATAGTACTGAGTCAGCGCTGGTTGAGGTCTCAGAGGCCATCCGGGAGTGTCTGGACACCGGCGGGAGAGCGGCTCTAGTCATGCTCGACCTGTCGGCGGCGTTTGATACGGTGCCACACTCACTGCTGCTTTCTCGTCTCGCTGAGATTGGTGTCTCGGGCTCGGCCTGGGGCTGGCTTAGGTCCTTCCGTCTCGGGCTCGGCCTGGGGCTGGCTTAGGTCCTTCCTGGAAGGGTCGGATGCAACAGGTCTGGCTGCCGCGGCCAGCTTCAGCCCCTCAGCCGGTTACCACAGGGGTCCCGCAGGGGTCCTCCCTTAGCCCCCTCCTCTTTAACATCTACGTTACTCCTCTGGTCTATTTGGCCGAGGACCTGGGGGCTAAGGTCATTGCCTACGCGGATGACACCCAGCTTCTTTTTACCTGGGGAAAGGATGCGGACTCCGGCTCGTCGGCTCAGCACTGCTTGTCTTCTGTCTTTAGGTGGCTCGCCGCCTCGAAGCTGAAGTGCAATGAAGACAAGTCGGAGAGCTCCTTTACGGGAATTTCCCCCCCAACTTCAGAGACACGCTCTGGCCTCCAGGGTTCCCTTTACCGACATCTAAAGGGAACTCCGCCAAGAACTTGGGAGTGTGGTTTGATGATAATCTACCCTTCTCTACTCAGGTTAAGAAGCTCGCAGGCAATTGCTTTGGACTTCTTAACCTCTTCGACGCGGTGCAAATTCCGCCACGGTGCGGCGGAATTTGACGCGTGCGTTCGGACGTCCCCCGGCCTTCCGACGCACACGAGCACCGTGACTTCGGACGGCCAGGGGCCGTCCGACAAATGGAAGAGGTTAAAACCTTAAGGAAATTTCTTCCTCTTCTCCCTAGGCACGCAAAAAAAACAGTCATTCGCGCGCTGATCCTTTCTTGTCTGGACTATGCCAATGCACTGTATGTGGGCATCCCGGGATACATACTGAATAAGCTTCAGGTTGTCCAAAATGCGGCAGCTAGGCTTCTCCTTGAAATTCCCACTAGGTGTAGTGTGCGACATCACCTGCGCTCATTACATTGGCTCCCCGTGGCTGAACGGGTTACGTTCAAATCCCTAGTCATCGTTCATCGCGCCCTTTATGGCCGGGGCCCCTCCTATCTGCAGAAGCGGTTCTCCTTCTATGTCCCGCTGAGACAATTGCGCTCATCTGCACAGCTTCTAGCACAAGTTCCCCGCTTTATTCGTCACAGGCTGGGCGGTGGCTCGCTCGCCGTGAAAGCGGCTCAGGCATGGAATGCCCTTCCTTTTGCGCTTCGCAATACCCAAGACTCCATGTCCTTTAAGAAAAAACTAAAAACCTATCTTTTTGTCTAGTGGTAATCAGCTGACCCCTCCTGGTTCGCGCCGGGACACTCCTCGGAGTAGCTGCGCGCGTTATAAAATGAAATAACATAACATAACACAACATCTATCTATGCTGCTAGCTCAGCCAATAAAATCTTTGAAAATATTTTGGCTGGTGGGAACAGTCAGCAAAAGTCAAGACTATATTATGCATGATCTTAATTGTGACTAGCTCATTCAGCATGGTTGTCTAATCTTGCCTCATATTAGATTCAGTTGCATATAATACCAAACTTTGGACCTGTCCGAATCAGTTATTCTTATATTATTGTTATTCGCAGAGCTTCTAGCTTACATGACAAAGAGTACTAACATGCACACTTTTTAGAACTATAGTGCATAGACGTTTTGAACTGTATTTCACAGTTTTTAACATGTTTTTTTCCTTATATTTAATTATAATTTTCAGATTATGTTTTTTTTTATTTGGCCAATTATCATATTCTCGCCACCAGAAAAACCTTTTCAGAGTGTCAAATCTGTTACCTAAAGTATCTGCTACTTTAATAATAAACCACCCTGCTTTCTTCTTATATTAAATATAAGAGCATATGTTAGTATTTTGCTCTACTATTCTATTAGGTCTATATAGCATACTTTCACATACATGACACAATTTAGTCGGGTTCATATTTTCTTTAATCCAGTCATTTTAAGAGTAAGTACAAAATAAGGTTTGTCTATAATTATATTCTCAGGAAAACAGAATAGAATAAGGCATTGTCAGAAATCATGCCACTAAACCCAAGCAGCTACAGAAAGTGATCACTTTCATCTTCAGATCTAATTATAAAACTAAGACAGTCACAGGGAATGTAGATTCTCCAAGTATTATGATGAGAGAATATGGATTTTATTAAAGCCATGGAGGCTAGCGTTATTCATGAGTCTCTTTATTGCCAATCTAAAGCAGCCTTTTAAAACTAAACAATAACCAGAAGCAAAATTCCAAAATAGAGCACCCCATTACATCTAAGCTCTGGACGAATACAGTCCTTGCCCTTTGAACCTGCTCTGTGACAAAGAACTCAAAATGTTGAATTTGTACAATCCATAAATTAATACTGATGACGACTCTATAGCCACGAACCCTTCTTATGAAAAACTTCTTACAGCATGTCAATAAAAGAAAAAAAACGCACGTAAGAAATATGAAAAAGAAATGCACTCTAAACATTAAACTAAAACATTTTGATGACTTTCAAAATATACGGATATTATTCCATTAATATTTTTTATATATATATATTTTTAAAAGATTTCTCCCAATACCCGGGAGGGAGGAATAATGTTGGACTCCAAGTCTTCAATAAAATCCACATTCTTTCATCATAGCTCTTGAGAATCTAAATTTTATTTCAAGACTCGAGACTACCATTATGCATCTTCAAAGCCCCTCTAACAGAATGAGCGGAACATTTAGTCATATTCACACCTCAGTCACACACATAACTACAAACCCACCTTGTAATTGTAGCAGCTGACACTGCCCTAAAGGGTTTAATAAAATATATAAGCACACTCATCTGGCTGTAACATTCTCTTAAACAATGCACTACACATAGTTTACGATGGGTATCAAAACTTGGATTAAAAATTGAATAAGACATTGCTTTTGTTCTTTTGAAAATTTGAAACCAAACACCATCTGGCACAAAAGTATTGTTATTCACCTCCAATGCATGAATATTTGAAACTCTTCCAAAAACCATCAAACAAAGTAGGTTCGCCATTTTCAAACTTAATTGTTTCAAACTCAAACAGCTATTCACTGGCCAATCCTCAAAGAAATCTAACACCAAATTCACATCCCATAGACGATCATATTTCGTCCTTAGAGGCCAGTTCAACCTGATACCCTTCTTTACTCTAAATATCACTGAATTCTTACCAAAGGTTTTACCATTCAACAAATTATTATCAGCACACACTGAAGATCTATAACAATTTATCGTTCTATTACATGCTTCTCTAATGAGTAGCTCGTGAGCTACTGTTAGCTCTCTGGAAACCTGGAAGTAGCTCTAATGTGTGCATCCCAGCCTACTAATTTAAAAGCTTTATTTTGGTTGAATTAATATGTGTATCCCAAAATTGAAAAGTGTGTATTTGAGACAATAATGTGCATATTTTCAGAACTCAAAAGCTGATCTTTGGAGAAAAATGAGTGAATTTCCAAAATATATTTCAAGCTGATATTTGAGTCATAAATCATGTGGCACTGGGGAGGCATATTACTTTTATTATTGCCTTGGTGCCAGGATCACTGCAGCTATGGCTGTTATGTATTACCCATGTAGAGGCATTCCAAATTGATAATGCATTTTTTGCATTACTACTGTTTATTTATTCATAAGGTTTTATATAGCGCGACCATGACCCGTGAGGGTATCAGAGTGCTTTACAAGGGGGAGGAGTAAGAAACAGGTAAAGACACAAGAATAATCGCAAATGCGAGATAAATACAATCAGAGAAGAATAACCAATTGAGGAACAGGACCTCCATAGGAGATCAGCAGGATAGGATTCATGATCAACAAATGAAAATATACAAGATTAAGATCAATCGACACAGGGTATGATCTTAGGCCAAACACTTGTTCATCAGAAATGATTTCACTTCTATTTTGAAGGAGGGAGTAGACGGAATGAGACAAATAGTTCCACATTTTTGGTGCAATACCCAAGAAGGCTATGTTTCATGTTTTCTTTTTGTGGAAAATCTGTGGTTTCAGCAGCAGGGAGCTGGTACTTCACGATGACCTACATCCGCCTGATATTTCTAGCTTTTGTGCCAAGTACCTGGGCGTATTGAAATGTAGGGCTTTATGAGTTATACATGTAGTTTTTAGTTGAATTCTTGCCTCATAAGTGATCCAGTTCAGGAATTTCAGATCAGGGGAGATGTGTTTGTTCTTTTTCTTTCGGTGACGAGTCTGGCAGCAGCGTTAAGATGGGCCAATAGAGGGGCCAGGTTGTATCTGGGCAGGCCACTGAGTGTAGCACTTCCGTAATCGAGCCTGGGAATGACTAGGGCTTGGACCACAGATTTAAGGTCGTCCTGGGGGAGGGAGGGTTTTACTTTTCTTAGGATGCTCATCTGGTAGTTCTCTCCTTTGGTGGCATTACTGATGTGGTTCTGCATATGCAGGTGTTTGTCTAATGTAATTCTCAGAGATCTCACAGAATCTATAAGGTGAGGAGTGCAATTGAGGGCAGTTAGATGCTTCATCCATAGGTCGACCTTGAGATTGTGTTTAGGTGGAGTAATGAGGAGGAATTCCATTTTGATGACGTTAAGTTTGAGATGGGTGCGAGTAAGCCATTTCTGTGTATTTTGTAGAATAGTGTTGAGGGGAGGAGATTTTCAGGTACAATTGGGAGTCATCTGCATATAGGTGATAATGAATTTTAGAGGATGACATGTAGTCTGCTAGAGGTTCCATGAATATGTTGAAGAGAATAGGTGAAAGGGCAGATCCCTGTAGGACCCCCAGGGTGACCGGAGTGGGCTTGGACAGAGATTGGTTGACCTTGATTCTTTGGCTTCTGTTATGGAGGAATGAAGTGAACCATTGAAGGATGGTCCCTGATAACCACATCCTCCTTTCAAGTAGGTTTGGTAGATTGTCATGTTTCATAGTATCGAACACAGATGATAAGTCAAGGAGGAAAGAAGACACGCTTCATTCTGATCCAACATTGATAATACGTCATCCGCTATGTGTGTGAGTGTTGATTCTGTGCTGTGACCTTGGCGAAAGCCGGATTGGCATTGGTCAAGGAGTTGATAATGATCTATGTGGTTGCAGAGTTGGATCTGGTCACATTTTTCTATAAGCTTCGCCAGAGTAGGAATGTTGAAGATTGGGTGGAAATTGTTGAGGGCCGAACAATCTGCAGTTGGCTGTTTTAAGATGGGGTTACCCGCCCTATTTTGAGGCAGTCAGGGATAGTGGCTTGATGGAGCGAAGCATTTACAATCTTTGTCCATAAGGGGAGGATAGACGATTTGATCTCCTTAAACATATTCAGAGGTAAAGGGTAGATGAAGTGGGTGGGTAATGAATGTCACTTTCCTTGAGGGGAGTGAATGTGTGCCAGGAGGCATTGTTTTAGGGGGAATGCCCAGGGTGTCTCACAGAAACAGCAGACTGTGAGGGATGAGGAATGGTGAAAAAGGTACTTGGCAGCAGCTCCCTCGCTGTCTGCAGCTCATTTTCAATAATTTAGTTTTTTCCCAAGAAGGAGGCAAAGTCTTCGCAATTTGGAATCATGTTGGACCCAGTACCAGGAGGGTTAAGTTGGTTGTTGGATTGTTGCTTGACAATTTCAAAACGTTTTTGGGGTCGATTTCTGGCTTGGTCTAGTTGAGGTCTAAAGAAGTTAGCTTTCAAACTTCTGGTTCTTTTGTTGTAAGTGTTCCGCATTGATTTTTACCGTTTCAGGTGCCCCATGGATGGTGAGGGTCTCCAGGCTCTTTCTGCTAGTCTCAAATTGCATCTTTCAGTATTAAGGTTTTCGTTGAACGAAGGTTTAGAGACTTTGGTGGATATGTTTTTTAGTTGTAGGGGCGATCGAGTCAAGGATGTTCTAGGTGGAGATATTGTAGTGCTGTATAACGTCATGCATATCCACCATGTCCAACTAGGGAGTCAGGGAATTGTTAGGGAGGGCAGATAAATCATTACGGTTTACATTCTGCAAACGTCTTTTCCAATCTTATGGTTTCTTTAGTTGAGCTCTTTTTAAGATAACAACTGCATTGATGAAGAAGGTGATACGGTAGTGGTCTGTCCAATTGCAAGGCAAAATAGACTCCCATTTAGTGTTGCCCCATTTCGCAACGATTAAGTCTAAGGTCTCTCCTTTATAGTGAGTAGGGCTGTCCCAAATTTCGGTCAGTTCGAGGTCTGATAAAAAGGCTTTAAAGGTGTTCAGTACATGGCCATTCAAATCATTCCAGTGAAGGCTGAAGTCTCCAAGGAAGATCTTGGTAGCTTACTGATCACCATTGGTTGAAATGACTTCCATGACTTGTTCAATGAAAGCTTGGTTGTCTCCAGCAGGGTGGTAGATCACGTGAAGTTTGCAGATGAATCTATCGTTGCTAATGATATTGATGCAAAGGTATTCTCTGGAAGGAAGAGCATCAGTTACTGCCTGATTCACAGCAAGGGTGTTATGGTAAATGCAGGCTACTCCCCCAACAGGTCTGTTAACTCTGTCCAATCGAATGATGTTGTGACTAGGGGGGACTAGTAAGTCTAAAATAGGAGCAGATGAGTAGTTTAACCAGGTTTTTGTAAGGAAAACGAGATCGGGTACATGTGTGAGCGTGAGGTCAAAAATATCAGACGCATGACTAACAGCCAATCTGCAATTAATGAGCATGCATTTCAGGTGAGTATTGAAGTAGACTGTGACAGAACAAGTGAGGTTGATATGCTTGAGATTGGCATTGTCAACCTCTCTAGGGTTGTGAATAGGTACTCTGTAAGGATTAGCCTGGATTGTTTGGATTTGTCCCAGGCAGACCTTATTGGTGTCTTTATTGGAGGTGTAAGAAAGGAGGAGGGCATGGATGTCCCTGTCTGAAAGACAGCCGGTCAATCTCCTGGGTAGAGAGGGGAAGTTAGGGGCAGGTGTGGTTTTCCTATTAAAGTGAGGGATGTGAAGGTTGTGGGCAGGGAACGAAACGGAATGGGAACCGGTCTGATTCCTGACTGAGCAACATCTCTGTGGTTATGGAAGTAAATCTCTGAATATCATCCTTGAGATGTAGCAAGTTAAGTGAAATCTCGTCAAGGCGAGATTCCAAAGAGGTATGGAGGTGGGTGGTCATGGGTTGAGGGGGAAGCCAGGATGGGAAGGAAAGTCAATAATGGGAGAAGGGAGAATTTATAGGTCAGGGAGGTCTTGCAGAGAGACTGTCAGAGTGGGGGTGGAGATAGCCTGAGGGTGGGAGAGAGGGGAAAATGTGTGCTGAATGAGAGATCTAAGAGGCGAGCGGTTCCTCATGGTAGGGGAGATGTAATCAGATATAGTCGAAGTCTGTGCACAGGATGGAGATGTGTGAGTGCAGGGAGGACCAGTTACGGATAGTTTGAGAGATGGGAGTGAGGTCAGGGGGTAGGAAAAGGGCCTGGAAAGAGAGATTCAATGCTTGCTGATGTAAGGGCATCTGGCGCAGGTGGACTAGATCAGCGAATTAAAGGGAGAGACTCAGTCCAAGCATGATGTATAGAGTGTAAGGTGGAAAGAGAGGGGGATAGGGAGCATGGGCTAATGATGGGGAAAGGGCTGGGTGATGCCGGTGTGAGGGCGGGCGTACGTAGGGGTGCAGGAGCAATGATAGGCAAGTCAGAGTGTCTTTGGTTGGGGGTGAGTTCTTGTTATTCACAGCTCTTTTGATGATAGGGAAAATCTCATCCAATACTGCTAGATTGTCATTATAGGATTGAATTAGGATAATCCCATTATTATATAGAGATATAGTAACTTCTGCTCTGCAGAAGGGAAAAGGGGATACTGATAATCTAAGCCATTGGGGTGTTTTCCTGGAGTTGGTGATTCAGAGCAAGGAGTAAAGGGCAGTTCTCCATGGTGCACATCTTTTTGTGCAGAAGATTAGGTCACTAATTAGCATACCTTTACTCAAGCAGAAGTTTGGGTCAGAGATAAGGGTTTCAGGGTGGGATTTAAGGAGTCGGTCTTTGAGGCTTTTAGCTGCATTTTTTTTAGCGATTAGGAGGGTAATTAATTGTGTAGGCATTAAAGCCTGTTGGTTTTAATTTTGTTTCCATTGTTTGAGGAGAAATAGGGTCTGTGCAGAATGATCAGGAGATTCTCAACAGGAAATAAGGGATAAGGACCCAGAGAGATGTCATAGTGTGAGGGATGAATTTGGAAACAGTGTCATGTGGGCAAGTCAGGTACATCAAAGGCACCCTGGAGGAGAGGGATGATTGCCAAAGATACCAATAAAATGAGATATAAGATAAAAAATAATGCTTTATTGTTTGTGGTTATTTGTAGCATTATTTCAATCATGCGGGAGAGAGAAGCAGAGATTCATTCAGCTTCCAAAGATTAGCAATTTTAAGATCAAAGGAGAATGAATCACTTGTGTCAGTAAGCTAGAGTCTCACAGGGATTGAATTGGAGACTCACCACAGAACCACTTTGTGTGCACTTAACCACATTGGCGGAGAATCAAGATATACCGCACAAAGTGGTTCTGTGGTTGAGGGTCTCCAATACAATCCCGGTGAGACTCTGGTTTACTGACACAAGTGATTCATTCTCCTTTGATCTTAAAATTATATTTGTAGCGATAGCCAGAGAGAGGTCATAGTGAGGGGGCCATGAGTAAGTGATTACGGTAGCCAATAGGATGGTATAGCAAGCAAGAAAAGATAACATAACGCAGTTATGGTATGGTGTTAGAACCATAAACCATTTAAACCATTCAAAGATAGCCACCCCAAATTAAGATCGAGGTTTCTAGAAGGCAGGAGAGAGCATTAGTCCTTTTTCAGTTTCAATAGAAACCCATTTGGTTAGTGTCATATGCCAATTTCCCTTACAGCGGAGGGGCAGCCATCTTGAATAACTTCCTCGCGTGGAGTCGGAGGAAGAGGGGCAGAGGGGCCAATGAAATTATAAAGCAAGCAAGCGAGGATAAACAAGAGGCAGATATATTACGGGGTAAGAACCAACAACCATTCAAAGATGGCCATGCCCATTTAAGATCTAGGTTCCTAGAATGCAGGAGATAGCCTTAGTCCCTTTTCAGTTTTTATAGAACTTCTCATTGATAGAGTCTTATGCCCATTTCCCTTCAAATGGAGGGGGTTGCCATCTTGAGGAACTTCCTCAAGAGGAGCTGGAAGACAGGAGCAGAGGGACCCTCAAAATAAAGGACAGGAAGACCTCCCCAAAGATCCCAATGGGGCGAGCAATGCAATTGTGGCACTAACCAGTCGAGAGTAGGGAAATTCTGACCTGGGAGAGATTTGTGCACTTCGTGTCAATAAATATCCACAGCCTCACCCCGGCGTGCCTGCAAGGGTCAAGCATTCCAGTCCTGCAGCCCCATGAAAGCTTCTGGCAGTGCAAGGGGTCACTGCGTTCCTAAGACCTGGACGCAAGTCCTGAAGAGAGGAAGGATCTCCAGTCCTAAATGGTGAGAGCGCTCGGGCAACACAGGGAAAAATGTTGTGGGCTGTGATGACAACAGGCAGCAGCAAGCTACGTGGGCAGATGGAGAGCAACAACTAATGGCAAGTTCGGGAGGGATCTGGACCACCACGGCCAAGACGACTCCCACGCTCACCTGCTCCCAGCTAGCTTGCCCAGAATACTGCAAGTGTGAATGGTGTCAGCGGGGCAGCAAATCGGCAACAGGGGGCACTCACCGCGTTTCCCCTGCGGCACCGATCATCCACAACCAAGCCGTCACATGCCAGCTCCTTCCAGAGAGCTGATCGGGCAGTGGGTGGAAGCAACCTGCCTCGGTCAGTGGAGACGCACCACATTCAGTCGGGTAGACATACGGGGCCCAGGTTCTCTCTCAGTGAAAGTCAGTGAGGCAATAGCTTGTCCGGTACCAGCAAGAGGGGTGATCATTGCCTGAATCTAACAGGCGATCGGAACGGGCAGCTGCAGTGCAAGGGCACATCAGCGCTGGAACAAACTCCTTCGTAGAGATCCGATAGTCAGGGTTTCATCAAATGCTGTCCAAATGTAGTCCTCGCCTCAGTAAATGCTATCCTTGATTCAATGAAGTGTGTTAAGGTGTTGGATGGCAGGGTTAAACCAGGGATGTGCACCAATAGGTGATCCCAACCCAGGAGCTGCCGTCGTGAGCTCCTACTCGGTGGCCATCTTGTAGGTGGCCATCTGCAACGTGATTAGGAAGTACACTCAAAGAGAGCAGGCCGGACACTGTACCCTTCTCAAGTATTGCTCTCTTTAATTTGTTATACGTTCTTGCTTCAGATATCAGTTCATATAAGGTCAATCGCAATAATGTTTCTTTTCCTCTTCTGTTCAGGAATGCTGGGAACACTGTGGATGGAGAACATCCCTCGGATGGTGAGGAAAAAGCCACAGGTAAGTGTCTTAATTAGTAATCTATGTTTGGTATCTGGAGTTGGTCTCGTGAGGGAAAACACCCCTTCCTACTTTATATTCCTATCCCACCACCGTGTCACTGAAGTTCTAATAGCACTTTTTCATGTACAAGCTATCTTTCACTAGGTTCAGTCATAAAAAAAAATGCTGATCAACTAATGTGGCACAAAGTTAAAAAAAAAATGTCACCTCAAGTGTATAATTGGGAATTGCTCTATCAACTGTTGCACTTATAGCCAGTATGCTTCCCTTTCAATAGGGTCAAAATGACTTACACTGGTGACCCCTCTGATGTTATGGTTTTCCCCCGCTCCCTATCAACCCTTCCCTAAACCGCACTTTTCCCCAATAAACGCCCACACACTTGGGCTAGCCATGCTCCTCCTGGAATGTGGCGGGATGGCTTGAAGTACTGGTGGCCTCTCTGTGTTTTTCCCTCTCTTCTGCATGTTCCTCCGACCTCTTCCGTTGCGAGGACTCGTTGAAGTATGGCATCTCGTGTTACTTGGGGTTTCTCGTTGCTCGGCTCCACAGTCGCTTCCGTCTTCTACGAGAGCGGGGTATTTCTGATGTCAGCGTGGAGGTCTCCTTCCAGGATCGTCTCTCTGCTTTCACTTGTCGGCCGGGGAACAAAATGACTCCATCTGTAAGGTTCGTAGGTCATGCCCGCCCTTTTCCTGGAGTGTTGTGAGGCCCTTAAAGGGAAAGGCGTCCCAGGTATTCTGTAAGGGTAAAAAAAATGCATCTTGTGACGTATGTGTAGAGGGAAAGGAACAGGGTATAGAACTCTCCATGTCCTTGTCCCCATCACACACTGCCAACTCTGATGTACTTAGGTGATCACTGTTAAATATTTTGCATTAGGTGTCAAGTAATGCAATCTTGCCTTCTTTGGTAACTATTACAGCCCTAATAATATTAGTAGCTCGGCATGATTTTAGTTGAACATAAGTAGCTCCTTTTACAGAAGAAGTTGGAGACCTCTGTTCAATAACATAAACCTTCTGAGTAAAGATGAGACAGAAAAATTCCTAAATCCACTACAGACACTTCCAATGGATCTAAACCCCTCTCCCCTCTCCCTGCACCAACAAACCCAAACCTTTTATACATCCTTGTATCTCTTTTCAGTTCTAGGTACCCAAAACTTGTTGAGAAGATATCTAGCTGCCTCCGAAAAACCTGCGATCTCTGAAGATCCCCTGATATCTTCTGTACAAGTAGATTCAAAACTCCTGTCACAATCAAAGGATGTTCCTCTCTGTCTACATCTACTAGAACACCAGGGGATGCAAGTACCAAATATTGCTCCTTCTCTGCTAATTCCACTGTTAGACCTGGCATCCTTGGCGTGGGTCTCCCTTCCATTTGTTCACTATGCCTCCACTGTTGCTGATATGTTTTTGCTGGTCTAGATGCTTTGGGCACTTTGCCACTGCTATTCAGTGCCAAAGTGCAAGAGCTCCCTATGGTAAATTAATGTGTGGATTAGTGACTCCATTTTTGGCCTATTTGATTCACTGTCAGACCCTAGTACAGTGCACTGTTTGTGCCCAGGACCTGTGAATCAAATGCTGCTGGTGGGCTTGCAGCACTGGTTGTGCCACCCACAGGAGCAGCTTGTAAAGTGTGTCTCAGGCCTGCCATTGCAGAGCCTGTGTGCAGTCTGGTACTGCCATGTCGACTTGGTAAGTGCACCCACTTACCAGTCCCCAAACCTTCCCTTTTCTGCATGTTAGTCACCCCTAAGGTAGGCCTACGGGCAGGGTGCATTGTATGTAAGAGGTAGGACATGCCCTGGTGTGTGTGGCATGTCCTAATAGTGAATTACAGCCAATTTCGTTTTTCACTATTGCAAGGCTACCTGTTCCCATAGGCCAGAATGGGCAGTTTGATTATAACATCTTATAATCCTAACTGACCCAGGGAACATGGTAGAAAAACGAATTTAGTATGCCTGGAACTCAGAATGATAAAATACATCTTTTAGTGAAGTTGGTTTTAACATTCTGTGTTTGAAAATACCACTTTTAGAAAGTAGGTATTTTCTTGCCTAACCATCCAGCCTGCCTCTGCTAGCTTGTGTATTGTATGTCTGGGTTTGTGAGTGACAGGGGCTGGGGGACTCCAGGAGACAGGGTGAGTCAGCACAGGGCTGAATAGACCTATCTGCATGTAGAGTGGTGGGAGGAGTAGCACCTGGGCCTGAATAGGGCTGTGCCTGCCTTCCTCAATGCTGGCTCCACCTCCTGTGGTGCGTCTGATGTCCCTGGCCCACATTGACAAAGGAAGAAGGTGTGCACTGGCAGAATGCACCCAGAACTGGTTTGGACTAGGTACAGGACCCTCTGCCTTCAGAGGACAAAGGATTTGCTAGTATAAATATTGGGACCCAGACCCAAGATTTTAGATCACTTCTGGGAAACAAGAAGGACCTTTGCTGAGGAGAGGAACCAGAGAAACTGAAGGAGGAGACTATCCCTATGCTGTGTGCTGTTGGAGGGATTGGCCTGCAGTGGTTGCCTGATTGCCAAAGAAAGGAGAAAGGAACATTGTGCTTACTTTCATCATCTTGCAGAAAATCTCCAAGGGCTTAAAGATTGAGCTTGCCTCCTGCTGACGTCTCAGGGATACAAGACTTCACCAACCAGCTCCCCTGAATTCCCTTGCTGGGAATTTGAAGGGCCTACTGTTGTGTTGGGCCTTCTGAGAGACTGCGTGTTGCTGGGAGCTGGAAGCGCGACTCACGAAGAAGAAGCGTGTCGCCGCCGCAGCAGTTGTCGTCGCATCGCCGAGAAAGCGTGCCACTGCTGCCGCTGTCGCCATCGCATCACCGAAGCGCCTCGCATCACCGGAGAAGAGTGCCGCCGTCGCAGCAGACGCTGTCGCATCACCGGGGAAGCGTGTCGCAGGCCCTGTCGCGGCTAAGAAGATTCACTGAGTCGCCGCACGGCCGTCGGGCGTGCACGCATCGCCCCTTCATTGTCGCATCAAGAGGAAGACGCCATTTTGTTTCATTGCACCGGGTCGTCATCGCATCGAGGCGCTGCTGGTCGCATCGCCACAGAAGCGCAGTAAGAAACCGACGCATCACCTCCCCACGCAGTGAAGAACCGACGCATCACCTCCTCCCCGGTAACCGACGCATCACCGTCCCATACGCAGCAGTAGGGAACCGACGCATCACCTCCCCTGGAGCAAGGAACCGACGCATCACCGTTCTTGCGTGTAAGGAACCGACGCATCACCTTCCCTGCAACACTTTTGTTTGTATCGCGTTACGCATCCAAAGGTACATTGAACGTAGAGTGTCGCATTTATCACCTGCATTTGAACTGAACTATTTTGTACCATTGACAGTCATATTTTTCATAGTGTTTTCTGGGTTTTTGTCGTTTTGGGTCTTGTGTTAAGTCTATATAAAAATACTTATTTTTATAATACAACCTGTGTGGTGTCCATCTGTAGTGTTGTCACTGTGTTACTGTATGTGTTCACAAATGCTTTACACACTGCCTCTGAGATAAGCCTGCCTGCTCGTGCCAAGCTACCAAGGGGTGAGCAGGGGTTATTTTAGTAGTGTATCCCCCTTACCCTGACTAGAAGCAAGGGTCCCTATTTGGACAAAGGTACCTACCTCTGCCAACTAGAGACCCCCAGTTCTAACATTGGTGGTCAGCGGTGAGGATTCTGGACTTGCATTTGTGATTCATATAGAGTGATTGGTGTACACTACTAGTGAGTGCAGACCAAACGCAACCACTTACATTTTGGTAGATTGTTTTTTTCCTGGGATTTCTATTTTTGCCAAGAACTGCCAAGTTTAGTCACCATGAGCAAAACAGCATCCATCGCATCTGTGGATTTAGATTTTGAAGAAGAGAGGCTGGAAAGTTACACTGTGAAACAGCTGAAACACTTCTGCAGGAAATTTAAAATTGCTATGACCGGTCTCTCCAAGAAGGATGAGTTCCAAAAGGTGCTGAGGGCCTGAGTGGAAGCAAGGAGGAGGAGGGGGCTGAGGATGCAGGAGGGCAGCTAGATGGGCTATTGGGTCCAGGGGGGAGGAAAGCACCTTCCCCAGCAGGTAGCAGTGTTTCTTCCAAGGGCCTGTCCCCAGGAGAGCTGGAGGACAGGGAGAGAAGTAGGGTGCACGAAATGGAGCTGACCAAGCTTAAGATGGGTGGGCAGTTAGAATTGGAAATTAAGAAATTAGCCCTAGAGGAAAAGAGGATGCAAATGGAGCATGAGAGAAGTTTGAGGGAGTTGGAGTTGAAAGCTAAGAGCTTAGAGATTACTTCCTCTGATGGCAGCACACCGTCCATGCCTGTTGAAGCAAGGGTGTATATACCTAAAGATGTGGTGAAAGAGTTTTTATAAAAATGATGACATTGGGCAATGGTTTAAAGCCTATGAGGTAGCTATGACCTCACACCGGGTCCCTGAGAAGGATTGGGGAGTGGGGTTGTGGGGGCGGTTCCTTAGTGAGGGGTGGGATACCTTATTAGACTTGCCCTCTGAAGTCCACAATTCTTATGGTCATATTAAAGAAGCATTGATGTCCAGGTATGGGTTGATCCCTGAACTGTATAGGCAGAGGTTCAGCAATTGCAAAAAGTTGGAGGGCAGTACCTGAGTAGAATATGTGACTTTTTTTTGCAGAGCATTGGATGGTTGGGTGAAGGGTAGCAAAGTGAATGATTTTGAAGCGCTCTTTGATTTGATTGCATGGGAGCACTTGTCAGGAAATTGTTTTCCAGAGCTACGCCAGCACCTTATTGATAGTAGGCTGACTAACCCTAGGAAGCTTGCTGAGGAGGCAGACCGCTGGGTGAGCACCCGGGTCCACAAGGGTCACGTGGGAGACTCCACCAAAGGTGGGCAGGGTCCCCAGCAGAGGAGTGGGGGGGACAAGGGTAAACAGAGGGAGTTCCAGAAAGGGCCCCAAAGTAATCCCCAAGGGAACCAAGGGAAGGGTTCCCAGCCTCCCACTGAAAAGAAGCCAGGGGCCCGACAGATAAGCCTGTTCACAGGGGGCCCAAGACTTGCTTTAAGTGTGGTCAAGTGGGCCACTGCTCCTGGGAAACTAGATGTCCCTTGTATGGAAAATCAGCACCCACTGGTGCACCACCCCGGCAGGTAGCTAGTGTAGCCCTGGGGGAGGAGATGGGTTCCCAAGGTGGGTGGGGTCCCGTAGCAATGTCCTTGGTCTCTTTAGGAGACAGTGAGATGGTCCCCAGGGCCCAACTGCCTGATAACACTAAGAAATACAGGCAGTGGGTGACCATCAATGGCCAAAGGGTGGAGGCTCTGAGAGACACCGGAGCCAGTGTGACAGCTGTCAGTTGTCAGCTGGTGTCTGAAGAGCAGGTGATCCCCAATGCATTCTGCCCAGTAGTTGCTGCAGACAACTCAGAGAGCCACTGCAGAGTGGCTCAGGTTCCCTTTGAATGGGGTGGGGGTCTCAGGTACCTTTCAAGTAGCTGTGAGGCCAGCCATGCCTGTAGACTGTCTGTTGGGCAACGATTTAGAAAGTTCACCTTGGGCAGAGGTGGAGAGAAGGTCTCATCTAGAGATGTTGGGTCTGCCTGAGTGGGCGTGCGCGACCACTCGGTCTATGGCAGCCAGTAGAGGTACTCAAGAGGACCTGGAGCCTGAGAGGGTGGCCCAGGTGCCTGCCTTGAAGAGAAGAGGCAGGGGGCGCGGGAAACCGGCCCTCGTAGTTCCCACGGTCCAGGAGGAAGCAGAACCTGAGGGGGATGCTCTGGAACCTACAGGGGAGCAAGTGGCCGAACTGGGGGACCTACCAGTTTGATTATAACATCTTATAATCCTAACTGACCCAGGGAACATGGTAGAAAAACGAATTTAGTATGCCTGAACTCAGAATGATAAAATACATATTTTAGTGAAGTTGGTTTTAACATTCTGTGTTTGAAAATACCACTTTTAAGAAAGTAGGTATTTTCTTGCCTAACCATCCAGCCTGCCTCTGCTAGCTTGTGTATTGTATGTCTGCGTTTATGAGTGACAGGGGCAGGGGGACTCCAGGAGACAGGGTGAGTCAGCACAGGGCTGAATAGACCTATCTGCATGTAGAGTGGTGGGAGGAGTAGCACCTGGGCCTGAATAGGGCTGTGCCTGCCTTCCACAATGCTGGCTTCACCTCCTGTGGTGCGTCTGATGTCCCTGGCCCACATTGACAAAGGAAGAAGGTGTGCACTGGCAGAATGCACCCAGAACTGGTTTGGACTAGGTACAGGACCCTCTGCCTTCAGAGGACAAAGGATTTGCTAGTATAAATATTGGGACCCAGAACCCAAGATTTTAGATCACTTCTGGGAAACAAGAAGGACCTTTGCTGAGGAGAGGAACCAGAGAAACTGAAGGAGGAGACTATCCCTATGCTGTGTGCTGTTGGAGGGATTGGCCTGCAGTGGTTGCCTGATTGCCAAAGAAAGGAGAAAGGAACTTTGTGCTTACTTTCATCATCTTGCAGAAAATCTCCAAGGGCTTGAAGATTGAGCTTGCCTCCTGCTGAAGTCGCAGGGATACAAGACTTCACCAACCAGCTCCCCTGAATACCCTTGCTGGGAATTTGAAGTGCCTACTGTTGTGTTGGGCCTTCTGAGAGACTGCGTGTCACTGGGAGCTGGAAGCGCGACTCACGAAGAAGAAGCGTGTCGCCGCCGCAGCAGTTGTCGTCGCATCGTCGAGAAAGCGTGCCGCTGCTGCCGCTGTCGCCATCGCATCACCGAAGCGCCTCGCATCACCGGAGAAGAATGCCGCCATCGCAGCAGACGCTGTCGCATCACCGGGGAAGCGTGTCGCAGGGCCTCTCACGGCTCAGAAGATTCACCGAGTCACTGCACGGCCTTCGGCCGTGCACGCATCGCCCCTTCGTTGTCGCATCAAGAGGAAGACGCCATTTTGTTTCATTGCACCGGGTCGTCATCGCATCGGTCAGGAACCGACGCATCACCGTCCCCTACGCAGCAGTAGGGAACCGACGCATCACCTCCCCCGGAGCAAGGAACCGACGCATCACTGTTCTTGCGTGTAAGGAACCGACGCATCACCTTCCCTGCAACTCTTTTGTTTGTATCGCGTTACGCATCCAAACGTACATTGAACGTAGAGTGTCGCATTTATCACCTGCATTTGAACTGAACTATTTTGTACCATTGACAGTCATATGTTTCATAGTGTATTGTGGATTTTTGTCGTTTTGGGTCTTGTGTTAAGTCTATATAAAAATACTTATTTTTATATACAACCTGTGTGGTGTCCATCTGTAGTGTTGTCACTGTGTTACTGTATGTGTTCACAAATGCTTTACACACTGCCTCTGAGATAAGCCTGCCTGCTCGTGCCAAGCTACCAAGGGTGGAGCAGGGGTTATTTTAGTAGTGTATCCCCCTTACCCTGACTAGAAGCAAGGGTCCCTATTTGGACACAGGTACCTACCTCTGCCAACTAGAGACCCCCAGTTCTAACATTCACCACACCCAGAAACCATGGTTGACCTACCCAAAAGGAAGTCATCAAAATTAACTGATATCCCTCCTTTCCGACTTCATCAGGACCCTATGAATAGGTGGAAAATGTGGCAAAGCATAACCCTTCAAAATTTCTAGTCCTACAGAAAAGCACCCACTGATTCCACACTCGGATCTGGCCTCAAGCTGAAATAACTTGGAAGCTGGGTTGCAAACCTTGAAGCAAAAAGATCCTCCATTAGAGGACCCAGAATCTCCTGAATAACATATGATTCAATTTCCAACCCCTGTAATCCCTGAATTTCAGAGAATTCCAATCGACTATCAAATTCTCCTGGCATGGCAATTACTCTGCCCTCACATTCTTCAATCTTCCCCCTAAAGTATTTATACAACAAACAGTCGAAATATTACACAGATTTAGAAGGACCACAATCTTCACTACATGTAGTGAAAAACTCTTGAGTGCATACAGACCTACTTTCAACTCCAAACAATTTATATGGGGCAATCTCGCTCTTTCCCCTTAGCTTGAAAACTGTCTAATCTTGCGCCCGAACCAAGTTGACTTCCATCTGATTCCACAACATACTCTTCGGACACAACAAATATAGCTTGCCCATAGTAGTCTTCTTAATTGACTAACCATCAAACTAAATCCTTTCTTACTTCTGGGTTGTAAATGACAATTCCCATACCAACCTGCTTTCCGAAGATGATTCTCTTTCATTCTTTAAAGACAACAATAATGTAGGGGACTTGGAAAAACTGCCTGAATGGGCAGGAGACCCAAAACTCAAATGAGCATTCGGAAAGAAAACTGATCCCGATTTAACAATAAATTTCCTCCTTGATTAATTATATTTTACTTACCTTGAAAAGAAGGCTAAACATCACCTTTACAGCATCGATCTGAAAACCTAGAATCTCCACTTTCTATTTGGGATCATGATTGATTTTTCCTGATTAATTAGAAAACCCAAATCCTCTATTGTTTTTCTTGAATGATCTTTCAATTTGCTTGAAACTTGTGACATAATTAGAAAATCGTCCAGATACATGGTCAAATGTGCACCTCCCTCTTTCAACCATGCTGCTGCTGGTTTCGGTAGGGTGCTGATGCCAGGCGACAAGTTAAACAAGGGAATTGGTATAGACAACCATCCCATCTGAATTGGAGATTACTCTAACTCACATAATCCATACTAACGTAAATATGCAATCTTCAGATCTAGTTTGATTAACCAATCTCGCTCCTGAAGGGTATCTCTTAAGAGATGGATTCCCTCCATCTTGAAATGATGAAATTCTACAAACCAGCTCAGATCTCTCAAGTTTATCACCGGATGCCATCCCCTGTCTCTCTTTTACACCCGGAAAAAGGAACTCATAAAATTCTTTGACTCTTCGGGACCTGCACAAAAACACATTTGTCTAACATCTAAGATACTGTCAAGTCAGCAAAGATCTCTAATTCAGGGAAAACTATATCATATGTGGCACTCTTTCCTGCGACAAGTTGTCTATAAATGGAATCACATAACCATTTACAGTTTGCAAACCCATGTGTCACTTGCAATCAATTTCAAATTGTCTAAAAACAGATTTAGTCTTTCTTCCACATTTCTTTGGAAAGAACCAGTGATAATCGTAATTTTTTTTAAAAGAGATTTTATTGGGTTTTGCATAGTAACAAGGCACAATCCACAAAGTGATTAGCAAGCTAATCAATGCGTTCCCACCAAACATCATAATTCCATGTGCATCATTAAACAATCCCTCTTCTTCCTTTCACCCATTCTCTCCCCTTCTTCAGTTGCGTCCAAGTGTTCATGTGTCTGAATATCATGTTGTTCTGTCCCAATTGGAAGTGTCTCATCTCATAAAGTAATAAGTGGTGTCCCAACATAGTTCGTAATGTCATTACCACTCAGAACCTTAATAGTAACTGTACTAAGGCATTTCAGCATCTCATGTCATTGGTGATGTTGTGTAGTTCCTAATAATACATAGGATCTACAATTTTAGACAACATAAACTAAGGGATTGGTGTCCAGAATGATTCCAGACACCCCCAAAGGATATGTTAGCCTTTAGACCAGCTAGCTCACAGTGCCACCATAAGCCCCCCAACGCTACCAAGGAGCGAATAGTTTCTGGCAACTATCGTACATGACAACCCTTGATCCCTCAGGGATCGTGGAAACAGTGCTGTACCTTTTGCTCAGTAAATCGTGCTCACTTAGTCTCAGAGAGATACACAGAATAAACGATGGGGGCGTTTTCAATAAGCATTTATTGAACCAGCGTCATTTTAGAATAAAACATGTTTGCTGCAACAATCATTAGACAGAAGCAGATAAAAAGATTACAAGCACCGACAGAGTAAATAAAAGGTAGAATTCTACCATAGTGCTAAAACAGTAAAAATATGCAGGCATATCGATACATGGCAGTAATCGAGCGTAATCCTAAGATGCAAGCCCTATCTAAGTGTACCTAGCATGTATGTGGGTGAAAAGCCAAGAATCCCCTAGGAAAGAGCCAAACCCATTACCTGATGGGAGAGAATGAAGGACCCCGTCCTGGTCTTGAGGTGGACACCCCGCACGGGATGTCAGACCACTGTGTGCTGGAGCTTCTGCAGGCCGGGACTTCAGCGTCTTGTGTCAGCATGGAAGCTTCTCCTCTGGTTGCCCAGCGAAGATGTAGTTCTTCCCTCAGGGGTTCTACCTAGATATGCAATGGCTTGGCATTATGTATAGTGGATCTGACGTCCAAGGATGATGTTAGCGGTGACTTTTGTACAGAGTTATTATACAGAAGATGGTAATCCTGCTGTGTACGTACTGGGCAGGGGATTTAGATATGATACAAGGAATCCTCAAGCATAATAAATGAGGTCAGTTTCTGAGAAGACAGATCAACATTTATTCAGCCGATAACTAGGTAAAAGGTCAGTGCCAGAACCGTTATGCAGAGCAAGGTAGGACGAAATGTATTTAAAAGGCCGTGTAGCTACCTAGGCCTATATTGGGGTACATTGGGATTCATAACACCCACTCCTCCTCCGAAGGTCGATAAGGTCAACTAATGCTAAAATATGCCTGTCTAAAAGTATAAAAACATTGTTATAAAAACCAGTGTAAAAACATCTAAACACATGGTATATGTAAAAATTATGTTAAAAGTTAAAAAGCTCTATAAGTACTCTAAAATAGTCAATATACTGTTAGACTAATTGAGCACATCGAAAGCTATGGTGCTCAGTGTGAGCAGGAGAGAAAAAATAAAACAAAACTAGGTTTTCGTATTCCAATTTGGCTTGTTTTGGAAAAAGGCCAAATTGTTCCTATCACACGGAGAGCCAAATATTTATGTGTCCTGTGTGGGCGACGCAACATCACTATTGCTTGCATTCACAGATGACAGTCCCTGTAAAACCTCTTGTATTAGGTCAATGGAGCAAAGGTGATCATCTTCAGTTCCCGCAGCACCCGCTGAGGAAACACTCAGTACCTGTGTGGTTGTTGTAGAGCAGGTGTCCATTCCGACAGGAGTTGAAGCATCCCGTGGAGGTTTTAAGAATGGTGTCATCAACATAGGAATACGCTGAGGACACAGTAATACGTGGGCCTTCAAGGGGTCCAGTAGTACATCGACGTCCGGTGGTGCAACAAATGGAAGTGTTAGACATATATCCAACACGCATTCGTATCCGCAGAAGAGGCAGGGGAACACAGGCAAGATGCATTCAACCCAGACGGATATGAACGATAGGAACCAATGCTCGCTTAGCTCTTGAAGCTGAGGTGTGCCCAGATGGAGTACCATGCGTTCGCGGCAACGTCGCACAAGGAGTGCTTTTTCCATCTCTGGTGGAACTGGGCCGTCCATTGCGTAGCAGGAAAATTAAAACCAGGATACCCACTACAAGTAGTAGGACCAGCGGGAGGCCTCCAAAAACGCTTCCCAATACGGAGTGTATAAAGGCAGGAATAACTCCGAAGATTGTCTGAAAGGTGCTTAATAGTCTGGAACCTATGCTCTTAAATAGGTGCACGATCCCACTTGTCTCAGACATGTTAAAGATACGATGTACCATTTCTCCAAAATGGAGCAGGAAGTTCGTTCGTACTAGCCCCTGTATCTCAGCCGAAGACCTTGCAACCTGGAGATCAAAAGTCTCCCGGGCTTCAATTTAACTATTTACACCAGGTATATTATACTCGAGTCAGATTGTGGAAGGCTGCCTGGTGGCTTCTCCACTTTGCTTGTGATGTAGTCAGGTGGATGGTACTCTCTTTCATACAGTATGGCAGTGTAGTGTGATTGTGAGGTTCTGGCGGGGAGTGATGGCCTGTCTAGCGGAGGTCTTGGGGTGGGAGCTCCCCTATTCACCCAAATTAGGACTGTTGCATATAATGGAGGGGGTGGGGGGCAATATCTACAAGCGCCACTTGATGTTATCAGGATTTACACTAGGTAAACAAGACATTGCCCGGAATTGGAAGGCGGAAGGGTCGCCCTCTTTAACAGCATGGAAGAATGGGCTGGACTTTAACATGGGGCTGGAGCTCCCTATCTTTAAGGCACGGGGTGCCCACAAAAGCATGTAAAGATATGGAAAAGGTGGGCGGAGTATAGAGGTCTTCCCCTGGAACCTGTTTCTACTGAAGATGAGACGATTCGGGGATAGGGCGCCAGAATGCAGTGCAGACTATCAATGGTGCAGGGGGATTTGTCCATGATGCAGTGGGAGTGGAGGGATTGTATGAGATATGGTGCAATGACAGTGCATGGGGGGGTCTTTGTTGTATATTCCTATGTTCTTTTGTAAATTATATTTCTTAAAAGTCAACACAACTTTCGTATTGTAAAATGTAGCAGTTGGTCTCTGGGTTACAGAGCTCTGCATAATATTTGACGATTGACGCAATAAAAATTGTTTAAAAAAAAAAAAAAGTCTCTCGGGCTGAGGTTAAGGCCAAATCCGTCTGTAACAGCATGGCTATCAGTCTGCTCAGAGAATCAAACCGCATAAAGGAAACATCCAACGAAGGCCATAGCGTTGCCTCCCTAACTGTGTGGGTCGGTGGACACAATACTTGCATGCAACAAGTAACTCTGGAACTTGCTGTGACCAGATATGCGATGCCTGGTACCGTCCCACAACAACCTTGCTCATTCAATATCAAATAGCTCCCATTCGAGAGCAGTTTGAACACCGGATGAATCACAGCAGCTGGGGATCCTTTCAAGTGACATGATAGGTTTGCAACCAAAGCATTACAGCCTCCACCCTAAACCCCCCTACACACCTAATCAAACCACAATTTCAAGCTGACTTATCCATCAATAACACAGAGATAGCCCCCCGAAGAGCAGATTTCTCCATTTTATAGGGACCCACAGCAGAGAAAAAGGAGCTGAAGAAAAGAGAAAAAAGAAAAAGAGAACAGGATCTACCTTACAGTATACCATATGTATGACAAAAGTCCCTATCTTGTGAAATTTAATCCAGGCCCCCTTAGCTAGCTGCTTATACACTTCTTTTCTCCGCCTCAGCCTGATCCAGGTGCTCTCTGGCCTGTATTTTGGAGGTAAAGAACTTTACAGACCCTCTCACAATAGTTCTCAACCTAGCCGGGGCCAGCAAAAATGCCTCAAAACCTGCATCTAGGTAAGGTTTGATTAACTGCCGTAGTCGCCATCTGCGCTCAACCGTTATATGGCAGAAGTCAGGGCGAACGAAAAAAGAAGACTTCTTATACTGCCTTCTAGCCTCAGGACGGGCTTTCTCGAATATCGCCTGCCTAATTGTGAAGTTGCCAAAAAAGACCAGGATGGCCCTCAGCTGATTTAAGTCTCGACTAGGCATTTTATGGTGGGCAAATGGATACCTATGGGCCCTCTGTATTTCCCGCTCCCAGTCCCACCCTGTAAGCTCGGGGAAGGCTTCTTTAAGAAGGTCCAGAATGAAAGAACGAATGTCATCCCCTTCTAGGCCTTCCTTACTCCCAAGAAATCGGAGATTATTTCTTCTCTGGCGGTTTTTCAGGTCCTCTAGTTTCCACATGGCATCTGTAAGTTGGGCTTCATAAGACTTTGTCTGCTCTCTCACAGCGACCAAATCCTTTTCAAGAACAGATGTCCAGCCGTTCGCCGATTTCCACACAGGTTCTCCCAACTTTCCATACTGCCCCTTCCAATTTCTTTGTGGCCTGTCTTGCTTTTTTTCCGTCCGCCCTGGTCTCTGCCCGGTGTTCTTTAATTGACTCCAGGATCAGACTCAAGGCCGGGTTTATATTAGTTGCCGCCTCGCCTTGCTGTTCAGCTATGGAGCTTCCAGCCGGGGCAGGCGCTGGGTTCGTGGGTCCCAAAATCCTTGTATGAGAATAGTCCCATTTCAACCCAGAGCCGGAGATGTGTCTTCCCTTCTTTTTTCATGACTCCGTGTGGCCCTTAGTCCTTTAGAGCTCCTTCGGTATTTTTGGTGCTTAAGGGCGGTCTCAGGTGCTTCCAGTGTGCTAGAGCCTGAGGTTGAAGCACTGTCCTCTGTTTCGCTGCGTCCGGCATCGGAAGCTCCTGAGTGTGAGTCCTCGGTAAGAGAAAAAATGTTATCCGTCCCATCAGATATAATATCGGAAACTAATAGCCCATCTAGGCCAGTGCTGCGGGTCGACCCTCCAGAAGGACCTTCAGTATAGAGTTGAGGATCAGACATTGTACAGGGTTCATTCCTGGTGCCTTCCTGAGCCACCTTTCTCAAGACGCCTTCTATGCTGGCTGCGGCCCCCTGATCCCCCATCCCTATTGATGCACAAAGCAAAGATATGTCATTGTCTGCCGCTTTATGTGGTGTTTCATTTTCCTCCCGGTCCTCCCTATGCGCCACAATATTGCCACTCGCGCCTTCACTGGGATTTAGTTCTGGTGTCTTGGAGCCTACTTCATGTGAGAGTTCAGAAGAAGTCTGGCTCCCTGGTCCATCCTTAATTTTAAAGAAGTTCATGATGGCTGGTTGAGGAGGAAGAGGGGTGGTGATTACTTTTTTTTTTTTAAACAAACTTTATTGAGTTTTACATGAGCTTCCATCTGTAATCATTTAGGTACAATTAACATTCAGTCAGGAGTTTCATTCAATGAACTTCACTTACTCATTAAGTCCATTAGAGATACCTTATCATTGGACCAAGCCCCAACCCACCTTCCCTTGCAATTGAATAATACCATACACTGTTTGGTCCATACAGTTCGCTTCAGTTGTTTCCAATATTCTTCTAGTCTATACTACCCCCCAATTACCCCTCACCCATCCCACCCCCAGGCGTGTCACTTGTAGTCAGTCTGATATCCTTCTTTATCCGGGTGCCCCAATCTGCATTCCTTAAGTTGCCATGCCCATACGCCCCCTCCAAGCTATCGGCAGGGAGGAATTTGCATCACTTCGTTTATTCTAATATGCAGCTTCTATATTGTTTTGGGGGATATAAATCAGCCTTCCCCTTCAGGGGCCTCTTCTACTTGATCTTCGTCTTTCGCGTCCTCCGGGTTCCGTAGCAGTACAACCAGTGCTTCCTATGCCCTAGCTAACTCCAGTGCCCTCTCACTCCTCGTTCTTTTTGCTATTTGCATTCTGATTGTACCCTCGCATTCTGCCCATTTAACAAATTCATTTTGCCATCTGGCTATACTCCGGCCCCCTTTCGCCTTCCAGTGCATAGTAATGTCTCTTTTAGCTAGGAGCAAACCCAAATCTAAAAACTTGCTCGTTACCTTATTCTTGGTTGTGTGGGGGAACCAATGCAATAGGCAATATCCCGGTGATGTCTCTATCTCTCTGTCAGTCACGTCAGCCAACACCGTAGTTACCCCTTCCCAAAAGTTTCCCAGCTTCGGGCAATCCCAAAACATATGTCTGAAATCTGCTCCTTCCTTATTGTAGCGCAGGCAAGGCGCTGTTTCGATAGCGAAATATTCATTAATTTTAGCCCGGGTGAGGTATGCTCTGTGCAAGACATAGAAATGTACTAGCTGGAATCTAGCATTCCTAGTGCTCCTCCATGCCCTTTATACTAGTTCTCCCCATATTTTTTCTGGAATAACCTCCCCCAGGTCCGCCTCCCACTTTAGTCGCAACTCGGCCAGGGGCAACAGTGTTTCTTGCATTATGCGCCTATAAAGGCACGTGACCGCTTTAAAGGTACCTGCCGCTGTCACCACATATTGGCACCCGCCGACGTCTGCGGTTCAGCAAGTCCCCCGCTCCAGTGCTTCCTTATGGCCGCGGTGAGTGCTGAATGTAATAAGAAATCCCCACCGGGCAGATCATATCTCTCCCGGAGATCGTTGAATGGGATCATGGCGCTCTCCTCGTACAAGTCTCCTATTGTGGAGAGCCCCAGTTCCCTCCAAGCCTCCAGCCCACGCCAATTTCCTCCGTGAGGCAATGCCTCACATATACCCAATGGGATTTCCGGGGCATACAGGCATTTAATCTGTGCTCTTCTCAGGCTGCTATTCCAGCACTTACGTGCTGTTTGTAATTCAAAAGGGATAGTATGATCTCGTATGGGGAGCCTCAGTATTATTTGAGATAGTAGTCTTAGGTTCGGGGAGTCACCTCCCGGCTCCCCTGTCCCCCTGAGTCAGCCCGCCACCCACCTCGTGAGCCATTGTAATTGTGCCGCCAGGTAATAGGCCTCAAAATCAGGTACGGCCAATCCTCCCTCCGATCTCGGTCACATAAGGACACCGAGCGCTACCCTTCGCCTACCAGTTCCCCATAGGAAGCCAGAGATCATTGTCTTGAGCTGGGCAAAAATCTCGCCGGTATCCAGATCGGTAATGTCCCGAAATAATACAAAAGTCTCGGGAGTGTCACCATTTTAAGGAGGGCCACTCGGCCCGCCACCGACAACGGGAGGGTTCCCCAGAAGTCGAAGTTACTTTTTGCCCCCCTTATGGCTCTGCCTATGTTGCCCTCCAATAGGTCTCCCTGAGTATGGTATATGGCGGCCAAGACCTGGAACTCCCTCCCCACTCACCTTCGGCGAACCCAGGACCATCTCGCCTTCAGGAAGCAGCTCAAGACCTGGCTGTTCGAGCAGTAACTTACCCCCTCCCCCAGCGCCTTGAGACCCTCCCGGGTGAGTAGCGCGCTCTATAAATGCCGTGATTGATTGATTGATTGATTTGCGTACCTAGATATGACAAGCAGCGGTCTTCCCACTTCACTCCTTCTGTCTCCCGAGGGCCTGCTCTATTCACCTTGGCAGGAAAGAGGCAAGACTTCACCCAGTTTACCCTGATCCCCGACACCCTTGCGAGGTCTTGCAGTAGTTCCTTTGCTCCGCAAAGCACATCTCCCGAGTCTGCCAGGAACATCAATAAGTCATCTGCATATAATGCAATATGATTAACTTGTCCGGACACGTTTAGACCCCGATAGTGCTGACCCATTCTAGCTCGAGCTGCAAGCGGTTCCATGGCCAGGGCAAACAGGAGGGGAGAGAGTGGGCACCCCTGTCTTGTCCCTCGACCAACCCCACAGGCATCAGATATTAGACCCTCCTGTCTTAACCCTGGCAGTGGAGTCTTTATATAAAAGATCCGCACATCTCACAAACTCATCTCCCAGCATGAATTTCCGCATCACTTGGAACAAATAAGGCCATTTGAGGCTGTCAAATGCCTTTTCAATATCTACTGCAAATACAGTTGCCTCTTCCTTCTGATACGAGTCCACCTCCAGCACCTGTAGGAGCCGCCATATATTCAAAGCGGTGTTTCTAGTGGGGATAAAGCCCGCTTGGTCTTTGTGTATTAATGTTGTCATATAAGGGAGGAGGCGGATGACTAGGATGCGCCTCAGAATCTTGTAGTCCAAATTAAGCATGGAAAGCGGGCGGTATGCCGTCCTGTCCAATGCTGGCTTCCCCGGTTTAAGTAGTGGAAAAATAACCGCTTCCCTTGTCGACCCAGGTAGATGTCCCACTTGCCTCGCCTCGTTATATAGGTCTACGAGCCTGGGTGCTAATAGTTCAGTATATGTTAAATAAAACTCTACCGGTAAACCATCCGTTCCCGGTGTCTTGTTCCTGGCCATGCCCTTAATGGCCCCTCTCACCTCTCCTATTTCTATGTCTCGGCCTAGTGTGTCTGCAGTTTCCTCATCTAGAGCTGGCAGTTCCACATCTCTTATAAACCTATCCAGTCCCTCATCCGTCGGAACCAGTCTACTCCTATACAGGTCTGTATAATAATCGAGAAACAAGTCATTAATGCCCCGTTGATCATAACAGGGATCCCCTCCCTGTCCTCTAAGCTCTAGTATTACTGTCCCTCTCCCAACCAGGCCAGCAGGGCCCCGGACTTGTCTCTCTCGGTGTGGGCTCACGTTATATACTTTTTATAATCGAAACAGCGAAGACGCTCCACCTGTCTCCCTAGCCTCTAATAGTTCCCCCTTCTTGTCTACTATCTCGGGTCTTTCTTTCTCTATCACACGAAGCCGTTGATCTGCCACCTGTATGTCTTGCAAGAGCACCTTGCGCGTTCCCATCATCTCTGGGATACAACGCCCCCAGATGACTGATTTAAAAGCATCCCATTCTACCAGTAAATTCGTTGCTGTGTTAGCATTTTCCTGGAAGTATTGTCCGATAGCAGCACTCACTGCCGCATGGAAAACCTGATCTTCCAGAGCTTCGGGACGCAAGCGCCAGGTGGGTATTTTGGGCCTCGCACGGGACCACAATATCCCTAGCAGTACTGGGTTATGGTCCAATATCGTTCTGGTGAGATATTCACTGGATTGAACCCCTTCATGGACATCAGGGGAGCACAATATGGCATCCAATCAGACGTGCAGCTCATGCATTGCGGAGAAAAAGGAATAATCTCTATCCCCACGATGCTGAGCCCTCCATGAATCCACCAATCCCCATCTCTGCTGCCAGTGGCGAAGTTCTTCTGCTAATTTATGTATAGGGGCATCAGGAAGTGGAGGATGTGAGCGATCTCGGCCAACGTATGTTATACAATTAAAATCACCCCCCAATAGTACTGATCCCGTAAAAACTGAAGCCAATGTCCCAGTAAGCTGTGACAAAAAGGCAGATTGTTCCGTGTTAGGGGCATATAGGCTCCCCAGTGCTATATCTCTTCCATCCAACCGCCCAGTTACCACAACAAACCTCCCGTCTGGATCCACAATCTGTCTTGTGAACTGAAAGGGTACCCCCGCCCTCACCCAGATCAGGACCCCCCTGGCGAATGCTGAATAGTTGGTATAAAATACTTGACCTCTCCATCGGCGTTGGAGCGCAGCCCCTTCCTTTGCCATTATGTGGGTCTCTTGAAGCAGCGCAATTTGAACCCCCTCCGAACCGGGTACGCGTGTACTTTATGGCGCTGCAGCATTGAATGCATCCCCCATACATTCCAAGATATGCATTTTATATCTAGGGGGGGTACCATTGCGTTGGTTGGAACTCACCCCCAATAATTTCCCCCAGTGTGACACGCCTGGCCCCGAATAACCACTCTTTAACTAAATTAAACCCCCAATTCCCCCTCCCCAGGACAGGTACTCGAGAACTGGTTCCCATCCAAACTTAAACTAAACTCGCAAAGTCTTCTAGTAGTTGTGGGGTATGTAGCATACTCAACCGGGCCAAGAATCCCACCAAACCGCTCCCCCAATACCTTAACTAGATAAACAGCCTCGGACCATCTTTCCCAGATCATTTGCTGCAATAGTACAATCAGTAGTCCCCAGAGTCAGTCTCTCCAAGCCAGGGCCACCACGCACCTCGGCAATCTTCCAGCTTATGTCCCAGGGTGTACTCCTCAGGCAATGTCGTCTTCCATCTGAGGCGTAACTTCCGGCAGCTCCGTCTCGAGTTCTCATTTTCGCTAAGCTCTAACAAACCTTCCGATCTTTCAACTTCGATCCCACTTTTACTCGAGGTACGGCTAGCTGCGTTCTGACTATGTTCCGCAACAGCTTGCAGCACTCTGCGTCGTTCTGATCTGAGTTCCTTAGGAGACGGGGCTCGAGTCCCACTCTTGCTTTTGTTTGTGCTCTGGTGAGACAAGTCCAGTGAGGAGTTGCAACGTTCCTGGCCCTGTCGAGTGTCCAACCATTCCTAGGCTTCTTGCGGTGTGGCAAAAAACTTTGTTCCTACCGAATCGGCCACTCTTAGCCGTGCCGGGAACAGCATTGCGTACGGGAGCTGCATTTGCCGAAGCTTCTTTTTGACGGCCAAAAACGATGCTCTTTGACGTTGGACTTCTCTGGTAAAGTCAGGGAAGATCATTACTTTACCATTGTCTATCTGTAGATCTTGTTGTTGGCGGGCTTGGTGTAGGATATGATCTCTGTCCCTGAAATGCAGGAGGTGCGCCACTATTGGACGAGGAGGTGCCCCGGGCTTAGGTGGCCTAGCTGGCACTCTATGAGCTCTTTCCAGTGCATAGAAGGGGGAAAGCCCTTCTGGGGCTACTTCGGCTCTGAGCCAGTCCTCCATGAAGCACGCCATGCCCATGCCCTCTGACCTCTCCGGTACTCCAATTATTCGTAGGTTGTTTCTGCGGGATCTTCCCTCGCTATCCTCAGCCTGCACTTCCAGAACCTTAATCCTGGCCTCCACTGTAGTGACTGATTTTTGTAGTGTAGTCACTGCCTCCGGGAGGTCGGCGAGTGCTTTCTCGGTGGTCACGACCCGCTCTTTAAGTTTTTGGTGGTCGTCTTTCAGTAGACTTAGGTCAGTGCCTATTGCGTCAATTTTCACCTACAGCACCTCTCTGGGGGCCAGCCTGCATAATATCCGTTAGCGTAGGCCTCGGGTGAGTTGAGTCTTTTCCCACCTCCACGGACTCATCGTCATCATCGGTCTGGGTTCCAGCGCCCCCCATGCTGAGGGCACCATACCCCTTTTTCCTCGGGACTTTCCCCATCTTTCTACCCAGTTTCTTGTTCTTTCGGCCCCAGGTATCTCGCTTTGGTCAGGAGGTGATCCTGCGATGTTTTGCGGCTTTTTCATGGATTGACGGCAGCAACAGCTGTGCGAGTTAATGATACTCAATTCAATGGGGTATCATCAGTCCATGTTGCGGTTAGTGCCAATGCCTCCTTTTCGAGGGCCCCAATAATCTATCCCTTCTCAGCCGCCTCCTTCAAGCTTGCGCAGTGCTCTCTACTGCTTATTCAACCCCTTCTGGTGTTTCTGCGTGAGTCTCACCCGCTGGACAATGATTTGGGGGGTCCCTTCGATCCGTTCTCTCAAGGCCCTATCCCAATTCGGTGGTATTTGCACCCACTTCTCTTCTCCTTTTTACATGTGCACTATCACAGTGTCCCCCAGGTCATGCTCGCTATCTCTGCACCGGATCCTCTATGGCTTGTCAACTGCAGGTGGCCCTGTTTGTGCAGTGATTATTCTCTCCCTGCGGAGGCCCCGGCGGGCCCTCCCCCCGCAGTCCTCACTCGAAATCCAATGTGGGCGCACTTCCTGGTTCGCTCTGCTCCGATGCCCTTCCCTAGTGCCCTAGGGCCGCTAAGTGCCTCCGCAGTGCAGCGATAACTTCCAGCTCTCAGGCCGCCTTCCCCGTTTTGCCGGCAGTCAGTGCAGGGATGTCGGTTCCTGAGAGGTAGGCCCGCCAGTCGGCCCTCCTCCAAGACAGGTGCTCGCTCTCCTCAACAGACCCTATGGTTCCGCGTCGTAGCTATCTTCCGGCCCCCAGACGTACCTTCGAGCATTGCAGGCAAGTTAGCTCCGGGGTCACTTCTCCGCCGTCACCACTCAGGGCACGCCGACCGCCCCAGGGAATCCTCGCAACCGGCTCTTCTTTCGCCTCCAGCGTCTTGCCGTGCCAGGGTCCGCCCCGCTACTCCATGGGCGCCATTTTGTTTTCTTCGAGTCCGCTCCGTGCGGAGTCAAGTTTGTTAATTTTGTCGCTTCTCAGGGGCAGCAGTGGTGCGCCGCTCAAATCTTCCTGCTCCGGAGACGTTCCGGTGTGCAGATTTATGTTAATTTCTGCGCCTGGGGCTCAGGATGTGTGCTTACTGGGGATACGGCGGCCAGAGCTCCCCAGTCCGCTCCGCTCACATGGGCGCCAGGCCACCATCCGTGGTGATTACATTATCCCCATCAGAAATGGCCCCCACTTCTTCCGCAGTCATGGGTACTATTGTTTTCTTATCCCCGGCTTGCCCCGTTCCCTGCCCCCATATTATCCTGCTGTTTTCTCGGAATACGGTGCTCGTTGGGCTTACCTGCATTAATCTCTGCATTCACCGGTGGGGACTCCTGTCTTGGTCCCTGTGGCTGGGTTAGATTCCATCCCAAAGTCTCCTTAACTTGCCTCGCTGTTTCGGGAGGCATTCCTCTGGTCTCCAGTGCCAAAATCGTATCAGTTACGGATGCCCGTGCCCTCCGGGCAAATTCTATGCTAATAGCTGTAGCAAGACCCGCCCACGCCCTCAGAGTGCAGTGGAGATATCGGACGAGTCTCGCGGCCAAGACGCTACTCACGCCGGGGTTGCTCCTTCTCTGATCTGCAGCAGTCACTATGCAGCACGCCCCCGATGCTTCCCGAACAGACACGCCGCCGACATCCTCCGCCCGAGACCAGCAGGACTTTTCTAGGTTAACCGTATCAATGTCACGTGGTCTCTCAGCAGCTTCCTATTGAGAGATTTTCCAAACCTCATTGTAAATAGCATATAAGAAGCATTTCTGACATGGGTTCGGGGGACCTAATAAGAAATCCCTGAGATCCATGTCATCTGACAGTAAGGACAAGTGTTGTTTCACTTGGGACAGTGTTGAGGTTCTTAGCCACTCTAGGCATAACTTCCCAACACTGTAAGATGTCACCACCTGGTGTGTTCTCTTTGTAAATAGCGCTGGTCAAGTCTATGGATACTAAACCCTTCAGTGGTACCCATGAATCTTGACTGACACCTATTCGTGACGATAGACCAAAACAACCATCCCTTCCAATTGGTGTCAGATTAATTGTATGAGCCATCATGTAGAATGTTATCTAATGTATCCTAACTATGTTGTGTATAGTTTTGCCATCCCTCAAAGTGTGTAAGTAACGGAATCTGTAGTGTGTTCAAGTCCTTGATCTTGGCTAACCTAAGACAGAAAGTTTGTTGCACTGTGTCGTTCAGGATTATTATCTGATGTGGTATGCGGCATGCTTTACATAAGTAATATATAACCACAACACCCAGACCAAATCTGGGGTAAGGGAACCAGAGGCACGGGGTACTGGGAGTCGGCAGCCTCCAAAATAAACTGTGTACCACAATGAAGCCGCCCCAGTAGGGTGTCACAAGTACTAGTGCAGTTTTAGTCTGTGAGTGAAGACATCTCACATAAAATGAAGGACTGGTCTCACACACCACCTGGTGTCATGCTTCATCATTGACCAGTCCTCGCCCTCTAAAACCTTGGTTTGATAGAGGCGGGCATACACCTGACGACAGGGATGCACTTCTAAACTAAGTGGGGGCCCAAAGAAATAGTGAGTTAAAAGCCATTAAGGATGTCAGCTTAAATTTAATAGTGCTGGCATCTATATGGTAGTTAAAACAAAGTGATCAGTGTAATGGGGATATTATTGTCCTCCACCGCTGTCAATGGGGTCGACATGTTTCTGCCTAAGGCCCAGTTGGGTCCGCGGCATTCATCAGGACCATATTACAAAAAATTCTATATAACGGGCTCCACTCTTACCACACTATGGTGAAAGGATTTCCACTCAGTGGGGTGATGAGGATCACGCTACCACTGTGATATGGCTAAATTCTTAAGCCCTAAAATGAGGACACTTGTGCCCCAACGAGGAGCGGAGGTGCACAGATCTAGGCACAGAGGCGGAGATCACGTCCAGTCACACGTTCTGACCTAAGCGGTCTCCTGCCCTCACCCTCCTATGGGGCACAAGTGTCCTCATTTTAGGGCTTAAGAATTTAGCCATATCACAGTGGTAGCGTGATCCTCATCACCCCACTGAGTGGAAATCCTTTCACCATAGTGTGGTAAGAGTGGAGCCCGTTATATAGAATTTTTGTAATATGGTCCTGATGAATGCCGCGGACCCAACTGGGCCTTAGGCAGAAACATGTCGACCCCATTGACAGCGGTGGGGGACAATAATATCCCCATTACACCGATCACTTTGTTTTTAACTACCATATAGATGCCAGCACTATTAAATTTAAGCTGACATCCTTAATGGCTTTTTAACTCACTATTTTCTTTGGGCCCCCACTTAGTTTAAAAGTGCATCCCTGTCGTCAGGTGTATGCCCGCCCTCTATCAAACCAAGGTTTTAGAGGGCGAGGACTGGTCAATGATGAAGCATGACACCAGGTGGTGTGTGAGACCAGTCCTTCATTTTATGTGAGATGTCTTCACTCACAGACTAAAACTGCACTAGTACTTGTGACACCCTACTGGGAGCGGCTTCATTGTGGTACACATGCTTTACATAAGGCCTCAGTTCCCTGAACTTGCCATTCTTTAGTCCCCCAGACAGATTTTGTGTCTATCGTGTCCCTCCAAAAGACGAAACCCTGTAAAGACAGTTGGGAAATAAAGGAAGCAGAGTACATCTGTTTTGTGTAAGTGACCATATTTTTCTTTGCAGATGTAGGTGCAACCTTATAATAATAAGAGGCCAGGTCTGAAATGTTAAACCCAGAAAAATAAGCAAACTTTTGTGCAAATGTGTTTGAACTACCTTTCGGCTGTGTTAGGCAATGATCCCATTGATGGTAACTGAAAACATTACGTGGGATACTTGCTTTGTGCAAGAAATGATGACCATAGTCTTGGTAACAAAACATGGTGTCAAAAATAGATGTATCATCATACAATTCATCCCTAGAAAATGCAGCAGATTGTTCTAAATCAGACAGCATAATATTTACAGTTTCAAAGTCCCAATCATCAGAGAAAGTACTGGAGGTGATGATATCTTTTAAGGAAATTTTAAACAAGTGTGGTATTTTTAAAAGTTCAGTTGGACCATATACATCATATGAAACCCTATCCCAAACTATTCCTTCAGGAACTGGCACTGCTGTAATGTTCACTAAGGACAGGTCTCTGTTCACGGTGTGATGATGCATGCGGTTTCAGGAACAAGTTCACATTTTGTACTGCAGAGCGTTCTGGGAGGTAATGTCCATTCAGGAGCAGGAAAAAGACTGTCACAACACCTATCCAGATGAACAGGAACAGTAGACCTATAGCAATCCAGAGTTGTAGCCAGGGAGAAACAAGGTAAATCTTTTTCAGCCAAAGGTAAAAGCCACAAATTTGTGGTGGTAACTCAGGTTCACTTGGATCGGATGAGAATGTATCAAAATCGATGAAGTAGCCAGATGCAGTTCGATCTATCTTTGGTAGCTTAGCAGGCTTTGTAGAACTGGCAGATGTCTCCTGTCGAGACACATTCACATAGATGTCGGTATTAGGCCGAAATTAGATCTGTGTTTCATTTGTATTTTGTTGTTGTTCAATTTCAACTGGTACGAGTTCCATTCCATTGTTGGTAACTCCTTCACTTCGTATAGTAGTCTTCAAACGTTTTTAATCTTTCTGTTTGGACTTCCTGTATTGTAGCGAGAGAAGATCTGGTGCTACTTAGGAGCCCAAGCGGCCTTCTATTGAGTATCGGCCACATAGTGTGGTTTGATCAGATCAATTGAGACAAATCTTTTTTCTTTCTTGCCGGCAAGAGGCGGAAGAAGTACTGTTCTCATTCCTTCGACAGCCAGGACAGGTACAGGTAAGATGGCCCAAATTATTTTTAGTCCACAATCTTTTCTTTGACCAGATCCCCAATCTTCCGGATTCAGGGAGGTCTTGCCGGTACAGCTTTCACTTCCCCAGTGGCGGTGCGTTTTACTTGGACCTTGCTTTGTAATGCCCGGAATTCATTAACTTCCTGTAAAACAGCCAAAGAATCATTGATGTCAAACGGTTTTTCATCTGCCACTGTGCTGCCACAGTTGGGGTCAGATACCCACATTCTAATCCTGAACAGGACTTCATATAAAGTACGGCCCCCCAGGGACCTTCTTGGCATGGTATTAAGTGCCCTCTGGACCTCATATAGCTGATTGACTCAACTGCCACCCGAGCCTAATACCCTTGCTGTTAATCATTGCTTTAAGTCCCAGTTTTTCCTCTCCACAATCGAATTTCCCTCGGGATGATACTGCGATGAGTACTGCAATGCAACACCCAAACTTCCCATGGCTTCTTTGTAAGCCTATGAGCTAAACGCAGGGCCACGGTCAGAATGTAATGTGCCAAGTGCGTATGTTCCTATAGAGACTCGCAAATCCTTTATAACAGTTCGAAGCCAAACCAACAGGAATCTAGAGCATGAATCCACTGCCACCAGGATGTACCAGTAAGCCCCGTCAGATTGTAAGGGGCCGCAGTGGTCCAAATAGACACATGCGAGAGGTCTGCCTGATATCAGTAGTGGTGTTTGCGGTGGACGTGCTACGGTGAAACCCTTCATCTGCTGACAGATATCGCACTTAAGGACAAAAACCTTGGTCTCTTTTGTGAGACCTGGCCACCAATAACACTGCTTCAGTAGTGAAATAGTTGCAGCGATACCTGCGTGTGCTGAACCCAGACCCTTGTGTGCAGCTAGAATTAAACCTAATCTGCGATCCATCCCCCACTCCTGGAATTTGAGCATACAGAATATTTTGCGCATCTAACTTGTAGAAGTACTTGCGTGGGAAACCTTTTGGCAAGGCAGAGCTGTTGTTGCACGTAGCGTTCACAGCTATCATTATCTGTCTGTCTATTCTCGTACTAGAATGAGTTCTCACTGTCGCCTTGGCGGCTTCATCAGCCAGTGAATTCCCTTCAACATGCATGCCAACACGCTGATGACTCAATGTGTGAACTACATGAGCCCGTGGCAAGCCTTTTTTCAGCTCTGCCACTTGTTCCCAAAGCAATTTATGGTTTATTGTGCAACCTTTGGAATCTGTAAACCCATTTTGGCCCCAATAGTGAAGATATTCATTGTATGATGGGACACAGTAAAACGAATTGCACACAATGTGTGTGGGGAATTCCAGATCCGTATTTTTAGTGCCAGTATCAGTGCTTTTAGTTCTGCCAGCTGTGCCATGCAATCTCCTAGAGACTGCGTCAGTGTATTGCTAGGACAGAACTTGCCATCCCACATACGGAATAGCACTCGTTACATCGCATAGAAATACCACGCATGCCTTTACAACGTGGGTATTTACTACGCGATGTCAATTACAACGAGTACCATTACAACGCAAAATTTGACCACGACTATACCTTTACCACGCATGTCATTTCAACACCAAGGCATACGTGGTAAAGGTATACTCATGGTAAACGTTTGCACAACCCCCCAACACTACACTAATTCCCCGACCCTCAGTCCTCTCCCTACAATAACACTACACTACCCTGCACAACCCCCCCGACACTACACTATTTCCTGAAACACTACCCTACCCTACACTACACAAACACCACAACACTACCCTAAACCCTAAAACTCTACCCCCTGCACGACCCTCCTCCTACCCCCAGTCCTGTCCCTACACTCTAACGCTACCCTGCATGACCCCCGACACTACCCGAAATCCTAAAACACTACCCTACACTACACAAACACCACAACACTACCCTAAACCCTAACATGCTACCCCCAGCACGACCCTCCCCCTTCCCCCAGTCCTGTCCCTACACTCTAACAGTACCCTGCACAACCCCCCTACACTACCCTAAACCCTAAATTACTACCCTACACTACACAAACACAACACTACCCTAAACCCTAAAATACTACCCCCGCACGACCCTCCTCCTATCCCCAGTCCGTTCCTACACTCAAACACTACCCTGCACGACCCCCGACACTACCCTAAATCCTAAACCACTACCCTACACAAACACCACAACACTACCCTAAACCCTAAAACACTACCCTACACTACACAAACACCACAACACTACCCTAAACCCTAAAACACTACCCCCTGCACGACCCCCAGTCTGGCCCCTACACTTCAACACTACCCTGCACGACCCCCTCGACACTACCCTAAACCCAAAAACACTTCCCTACACTACACAAACACCACAACACTACCCAAAACCCTAAAACACTACCCCCAGCACGACCCTCCCCCTACACACAACCCTACACTACACAAACATTACTACACTACTTCGACACTACCCTAAACCCTTAAAAAGTAACCCCCACCCCAAGCACAATCCCCTTACCTCTCTCTCCTCGTGGTTCCTCTCTCGTGGTTCCAGCGTCGACAGAGGGGAGGTGCACGTCGTTGTAGGAAACGGAACAGCTCAGTTTTCTCACAACGATGTGGATAACCATTACATCGCATGCGTTTTAAAAGCGCATGCGATATAATGGTTTGCGTTGTAATGGTAGTCGTTGTTACATCGCATGCGTTGTTAGGCATGCGATGTAACAACTTGCGTGGTAACAGCCTCGTGGTAATGGCTGTTTACCCACATACGTCCCTTCACAATCGCACATGCTGCGCTGTATTGCTGTTTACTTCCCACGGCAGGCTGTGCAGATGCCTCAGTGTAAATAATGTATTCATACTGATCTAGAGGTATTATTTCATTCGGGAGAGGATATTCTTGTTCATACTGCAGAAATGCTTGTGTTTTTAATGTAGAATCAAATTTGTAGTCTACATCTGTTGCAGTGAGAGAACTAGCCCATTGTATCCATCGTAGATGCAGTGCTTTTGCGTTTGGAACGCTTGCTTTGGTAACTGCCTTCAAGGTTGGTACCGGAGTCACGACAATTATTTGTTTCCCCTGTGCTAGTGCACTTTCTTTTACTAGAGCAGTTTGAACTGCCGTCAGAATTTTTTCAGGGGATGCAAAGCGCATCTCTGCGTTTGTTTACAAATGTGATTTGTATGCAATGGGTACAGTTTCACCTTCATTGAAGGTGAGGTAAGTGTACCCTGAATGACCCGCCACTACACGCATCACCAAATTCGTGGTGTTACACGTCTGTATAAATGTTTGGAAGCTATCATGTCAGCTTGTATGGAACAGAGAATTTCTGTGTGTTCCTGTGTCCAATGTCGAACTGAAAAATCAGGTCTGATGAGGTCATCAAAAAGGTTTTACCTTTTCTGCGTAATCCAAAATGTATGTTCTGCCAAAATTTAGGAATCCTAAAATGGATTGTAATCCTTTCAGTCTTTAAAGGTTGGAGCAGCGCACATTTTTCTAAAAATTTAGCTGCCAGGCTTTTCCCTTCACTTGATAACTTATATCCCAAAAATAGGACATTGAGGTGGGCAATTTTCGATTTTTTAAAATTAAACTTGTAGCCCACAGTGGCGAACCCCAAAATTATGTTGTTCACCCTGTGCAAGTAATCCAATAATTCATCGTCCGTCAGATAAATATCATCTACATAGGACAATGCCTCCTCATTACAATTTTGAAGTAAGTCCGTTACTCTTGCTGAGAACAACCCGGGGCTATTCTTATAACCTTGGGGCAGTCTACAGAATTGGGGCTGAGAGCCGAGGGCTGAAAATGCTGACAAATGTCTGCTTCCAGGCACTATATTTTGGCAGAAGAATCCAGTTGAGATATCTAATGATGTTTTGTGTTTCTTCCGCACAATGTTTTTAATTAATGCGGCACTGTGTTCATTCTGTACTGCAAATGTTTTTGTGCATGTGTTTAAATGCCTGTAGGCTAAAACTAGACAGTATGAATTGTCAGGTTTCATTACGGGAAACAAAGGATTATTCATAGGGGAGGTGCAATTCTCAATCAGACCTTGGTATTCAAGTTGATCTAAGATCTTCCTGAGTTGTTTATTTGTGTCATGTTTTATTGGGTACTGCCTCTGTGGACTAGGAGTAGTTTTAACTAGGATTTCATGGTGAGGTGACTCAGCATCCCACCCTACATGATTGCTGTAAAGTGCGGGAGCTAGTGCTAATGTCCACTCCTGCACGTATGTATATTTGAGTCTGGAACGAGGTCGGAGAAAGCCGTTAAAATTAACTCTTCCCCCTTTGGGCAATCCATGACGAACTCAGGCGGCCAATCTCTTTCAGCTAAAAGGATATCGTATCCAAAAGTCAGGTTCTCCCAATTTGGAGTGTTATTTCGTATAACTGATGTGGGACACTTACCCTAGTATCAGGTGTTTCCACTGTGATATGCTCATTCAACGCTGCTGTAACTAGAAATTCCATCAGGTTCTGGCAAGCTAATGTTACTTCTGCTGCGCTGTCTAGCATCATCAGAGCCCATTCCTCGTTCAGTAGTAGAGTCCTCAGTAGCCTGGGCATTTCATATTTTAAGACCGGCTACCTTCTTTTTTTTAAATTGAGGTTTCCTTTTAGGTTTATCCTGTTGTTTGATAATGTGGTCTGAAGTGCGATGTGTGTCTCTTGGCTTGGCTCGCTCTTCTGATCTGCGTTCTGACCGTCCTTCCCTCTCCGAGTTTTTTGATGAACCCTGAAAGGAATGAGAGGAACGTGTATCAATATCCTGATACCTGTCAGGTTTTTTAATATTATCACGGTACCTAAGATTATATTTTCTATCAGAGGGCTCCTGTTGAGGAGAACCACCCCATGATTGTGATGCATTCTGCTTATTATTTTTGGATAGTTTGTTGTCCCATTTCTTTTTAGAAGAATTGGGTGCTTGCTTTGAGTTGTCTTTTTCTGGATTACTCGTTAATTGAGGTTTCACAGGTCTAGCTCCTAAGTTTTCTCTACCCAGCGAAGCATAGGTATCTTTGATATAATCTTAGGTAGTTCTACCTCCTGTTGCGCAGGAGTGCATTCCCTCAAGTGTTGGCGTATAGCCACCGCTGCTGCCTCCCCTTTTATGTTAGCTAACATAATTGCTGATACCTGGGCAAAATTGCCTATCAATTTCATCCCTAAGTCCAGGGCAGGTTCTGCCCCGTACTCATTCTGTATTTCTTTCAATACTTCTGGTATGACTGCTACTGAGGGGGTACCATGAGTTCTGGTGTAAACGGCAGCAAAAACTGTACCCCAAGTGGTACAATCCTCTATCTGGAGAGCTATTCCCATTGGCAAGCAAATAGTCAGTATTCTCTGTTTTTCTTGCACGCCTTTATGAGGAAATACTGCCTCAAACTGGGCTATTTTCTGTGCTATCCAGAATTGCATTATAGTATTTGAGTGCAGACTATAAATCCCTGCCCCAGGTGGAAGCGCTCCATTACTCCCTATAGAAAGCCTCACTTTAGGCTATCAAAGGCCTTCTCAATGTACACCGCGAAAAACGCAGTGATAGTGCGATCATAAGTATCGGCTTCTAGGATCATTAGGAGTCTCCGAATATTGAGCGCAGAGTTATGTCCAGGAATGAATCCCGCTTGATCCAGGTGAATCCGGCGTGTCCTGTGCAGAAGGAGTCTGGTGGCTATGATGCGGCTAAGAATTTTTTATCAATACTGAGCATCGATAACAGTTGGTAAGCTTGCATATCATGTGGCGGCCGCCCAGGTTTAAGGTGCGGAATTACCAACGCCTCTCTATTGGAGTTCGGTGGAAAGCCGGCCTCGTTGGCTGCCTTGTATTATTCTACTAATCTAGGGGCCAGCTCATTCCCATATGTGGCTTAGAGTTCAACCGGAAATACCATTCCCGGCGTTTTGCCTCTTGCTAGGGCCTTGATACCCACTCTGACCTCTTGGATTGTAATATTACCTTCCAGTTCATCTGCCTTCTCAGGGGTTAGTAGTTGGAAAGGCAAGGGTGTCAGGAACTCTCTGATATTGTTCTCTGTGTGTGCAGAGGCACTAGTATATAAAGTTGAATAGTAAGCGCTGCTGGTTTATTTCTGCCTGCCTATAAAGTCGCCTACCTTGATCCGTGGCTATCCTCCACTATAATCGATCCACGTTTTGCAGGGTTAGCGAGAGAGGCCAATAATGAGCCAGAGCGTTCTCGCTCCATATGGGTCCGAGTCATGTATGCTTTGTAATCGAAGCAGTGCAATCTTTGACAAGTTTCGCCACTTCCTCCTTGGCTCCCAAAAGGGACTGTTGTAGTTCTGGGTGGCCTGGACTGTGTTTCTCTAATGTTCCAAGTTTGTCCTCCGCCTTCGTAATCTCAGTCAATAGAGTACGTCGCACTCCTACTGACTCAGATAGGCACCTCCTCCTGAGCACAGTCTTAAATGCATCCCATTCGACGAGGGGAGAGTAGGCAGTGTTAGTATTGTCCTCAAGGTACTGTATAATGTATTCCCCAGAGGTATTGCGGAAGAGCGGGTCCTCTAAAGACTAGAGTTTCAGTCACCTCGTCAGTGTACAAGGCCTAAGTCATTGCCACTGCAGGTGTAGTAGGACTGGGTTATGGTCCAATATGGTTCTGGTGAGTTACTCAATGTCGTGCATCAGGCCATGTATATCTGTAGTGCAAATAAACTTGTCTAGTCGCACGTGAAGTTCATGGAGAACCACGAAAAATTTGTAGTCTCTCATGAGAGGATGTGACACCACGTGTCAATCAAACCCAATTGCTCCTGCCAGTTCGAAAATACTTGGTCCAGTCTAGTAATCGGAGAGTCCCGCAATGGATGGTGAGAGCGATCCAATTTTAGATCAGCTACGCAGTTGTAATCCCATCCCATAATAACCACTTGGACCAGGTAAGGGACTAAGGACCTCTATAGCTCTGCAAATAACATTCCCTGATCCACGTTTGGGGCGTACATGTTGATAAGGGCAATATCACATCCCTCTAGGTGGCCCATCACCACTACGAAACTTCCTGCTGTGTCAATAAGATCACTTGTGTGTTGAAAAGGTACCCCTGCTTGTATCTAAATTAACGTCCCCCAAGCATAGGAGGGTAGGTAGTGTAATAGGCCTGCCCTCTCCATCTCCTTTTAAGTGCTGTCCCTTTTTTGGCTATAAGGTGTGTTTCTTGGAGGAATGCTAATTGAATCCCTTGTCTATTCAGGTGGGAGAACACTTTGTACCATATGGCAATTGTGTGCATCTCCCTGATGTTCCAGGAGAGGATATGGTAAGTCATGGGGTCTGCCATCTCTTTGGTCGGCAATCATTCCTTATGGACTACCACAGGGGTTTTACCCCGTGCAAGTTCTCATATTTCCAGAGACAGACCTTGACATAACGCACCCATCGGACACAACTTTCATACATTCTTAGAACAGACAACAGTCAACCCAACTCCCCTTCCCTAGGACAAGTAGGCAACAACCCTCCATCTAAACTCTCAGGCAAACCAGAAACACTTGCTGGAGAACCCACGTATACAATAAACAGTGGAGGTGTGGTGAATCGGAGCATCCGGCCAGGTTCCCTCACCCGATATAAGGTTGCTAATAAGGTTCTAGGCACTGGAAACCATTATGCCGTCTTCATTAGCCTCTTCTTCCCCCCTCTTACCATCGGCCCCACCATCAGGATAAAGTCTATCTCTTATACTTAGTGTTCAGATTATTTCATCTGAAGTTCCAGGTGTTCTTTTAGGGTGTTCGTCATTAGAGATCCCAGAGGAGCTGGATCTTGGGTTGGAGTTCGAATTCCGGGACCCGGCACCGCCCGCCGAAGATATGCGGCTAACTCTGCTGCTGGTCATCGTTGCCACCACCGCTACCGCCCGCTGCTGCTCTAGGCGTACTTTTTCTCTAGATGGACTACTCTGGTATGACTGGCGGCCCTGCGTTGTGACCTTTTCCTCTTCGTTTGTCTGCGTGGCAGCCTCTCTTCAGAGCCTGATGGTGGGTGCTTGTCAGTTCATTCCCATACCTTCTGCGGAGTTCTGAAGAACTGCGCCCTACTTGGGGTCATCACCTGGAGCCTGGCCAGGAACATCATGGCATAGGACAGACCCATTTGAAGGAGTTGTTTTTTTGCCTCTAAAAAACGAGTGTTGCAGCTGTACATCTCTGGTCAAGTCCGGGAATATCATCACTTTGCTGTTTTCCACTTTGAGTTTTCCTCATTGCCAGGCTTGCCCCAGTATGTGGTCTTGGTCTTTGTAGTATAGCAGTCTGACACCCGCCGGTCATGGGGGTGCTTCAGGCTGCGGCGGCATCGCCAGGACCCTTTGTGCCCTCTCCAGGAAATAGAACGGGGAGAGCCCCTCCAGCGTCACTTCTTCCTTCAGTCAGCGTTCAAGATAATTCACCATGCTAGTTCCTTCGACCCGCTCAGTTAGGCCAATTACTTGAATATTGTTGCACCTGGATCTATTTTCTGCATCTTCTGCTCTGATTTCCAATGTGCACATTTTTCCCTCCAGTTTAGTCAGTCCCTCTTTTGAGAAGTCAGTTCAGGTGGGATCTCCGCCAAGCCCCGTTCTGCTGTGGTGTCGATCTTCAACTCAAGGACCGCTCTAGAAGTGGTTATGGCTTGTAAAATGTACTGGAGGGGTGGCCCGGTTGAGATCTCAGGTGTCAATCTGTGGTGCTTTCCCTCGATACATGGTCACCAACCTCTCCTGTGAGTATGCTCCCCATGTCAGGATCTTTCCTGCATGACACATTATCCATGATGACGTTGCTGTGTTACAGTTCAGTTGGGTTTGTGTCAGGGAAGGAAGCTCGTGGTGAACCAAACGGCCAGCCAGCTAGAGTCTTTGCAGAGGAGCCTCTGATATAGTTAGTAGCATCAACAGTGAAAGGCTTACTGCGCCTCGTATGGTATGTAGTGTCCTCCCCCACGAGTTCCGCTGGTGCTGGGTCGGGGCCAACTGGGTGCAGCCACTCGCAGGTGGTCGTGGAGATTTTCCCAATAGGGTAGGAGAGCACTGGATGGGGCTAACCTTCTGGTGGGGTGCTCATCGCAACATTGGAGCTTGGGCTAATATTTCTTATGTCTCCAGGGTCTTCTGCGAGGTGGCAATGTGGAGCACCCCTACTCAAAAAGCCTTCACTGCACAGCACTTCTTGCTTCTAAACTGTGTGTTCCTCCTGGGGCCCTCATGTATTCTACCTCTTGCCATGGAACATCCATCTAGGGGGCGTTTGTCACTGCAGATCAGCCTCATATCTCTCCCGTACGTGCTCTCTGAGCACTGGAGGCAACCGTAGTCTTAGATCAAGGGGAGGGGCGCATGCGGCGGAGGTGTCCTCACTTATCTGGCTCTCTGCTATTCTATGAGGCTGCAGAAGGTTAAAAATTGCCTGGGCGTTGCATCTGCTCTGTCTTCTTCACACGCCGCTTCGAGTGCCAGTGTCAGGGCAGGTGGTAGAGCAGTATGACACTCAGTCACTTGCAAAGTTTCTCCTCCACTGTATTGTTTGAGGCCAAGCAGGTCGTGCCCTGAGGGGGAGGAGCTGTGCCACTCTTGCTTGCGATGTTTTTTGTGCCCTTTATTTATGTAGGATCTCACTCTATTCCTGTCTCCTGCAGCCGTCTGGTTGCTCTCCCTCGACTCGGATGAGAGGGGAAGTCTCCTATTCCCTTTGCAGCAGGGGTATGCCCCCAGGAGGTCGTGGCCGCCGCGATGGCCCGCCCTCTGAGGAGTGGGCAGGTGAGGTTCCAGCAATGCGCACACTGACCTCTACTCGAATCCTCTGTGCCGCTTCTGGCGACCTGCCATGAGCCGCAAGGGCAGCCTGGCTATGCCGTCCTCTTGCTGGTCTCCCGCAGCCCAGGAGCCACTGGGTCTCATCTCCTGTACCGCGGGATATTTAATCGGTGCACATAAATGTAGGGCTCCACTCGTCGCCTCCCCATATCAGCCGGGATCCCGGTGCGAGCACCAGCCCCCCGGCCTCGCACTCCTCCAGGCCCCAGCACTGTCGGGTCCCGCTCTGCAGTTAGGTGTGGCCCTCGTCTGCCAATTTGAGGGCCGTACGCACTCCTGGAATTGGTAGTTGCTGAGCACCAAAACAGAGCGTTGTTCAGCTCCCTCAACTCGGTACGCAGTGCGGGGGAACAATAGAGGGTTGCACTGGTGTTCGCAGGTGCTCCCCAGGCCTTTATATTTCACAGGATGACATCGGATGGGGGTCTCCAGCCCGAGCTCTCCCAGTGTGCGTCCTACTCCATAGATGCTTAGCCACGCCCCCCCCACCCACCAGGGAAAATCTTCATACTTAAACTGGGAAGTAGAAGCCTGAATCACTCTTCCTCTTCCTGATCGACCTCTACCCGACCTGCCTCTTTGTGGGAAGAATCCTGTATTAGAATGGTATCAATGAAACACCCCTCTTCCCTCAGAATTATACTGGCACCTCTGTAAACTTCGGTTAGACGAACATCCTCTTTCTCTGGCTCTTCCAAACACTCCACTGCCTCCAAAGTCTCTCCTTAATGTGCTCTTAGCCTTTTCCAGAACAGTGAATGTGGAGACATATGTGGCAATTGTCTTAACCATAACTATGTTGGCTCTATCCAGCAGAAGATTATAATCTACTTGCACTTTGTTACAATGAACCTCTTTGGCGATATCCATGAACCTGGCTAAAGGTCCAACGACATCGACAACTTGATCCTGGCACTGCTACTGTGCACTTTCTGTACCTTTCTTTGGATCTCAACCCAGTTTGAAGACAAAACTTATTAAATATGGGCCAAGATCTGAACACAGGCCTTATTTTCTATCACCATCCTCAAACACTCTGCCTTCATAATATTCCCAACTTTTTGACAGCTAAAAACTCTTACATGCACTAAAGGCCATCAGGGTGAACTTTATGGATGATGAATATCACATTATTAAACAGTAGCTCAACAAAGGGTTTCTAATCTCTCCTAATTGCCTGAAGCTCGCACCTCAGCTGAAATATGTGCTCCAACCAAACTGAAGCTTGCATCTCTGCAAATCGGTTGCCAATAATTTAAATATATTGAACCCAAATCAAAGATGAGGAAATTAAATAATCAAAATACAAATGACTAATTGTGCGATGCTACGCTTAACAAGAAAATGTGCAGATTGGATTTAATGTCACTCTATCCTGAAAAGGAAGTTGAATTATAATCTAAATCTATCTAAGCAAATAAAAACAATATTACAATAAACTTCTTTCAAAAACATAATTACAAACCGCTGCCCCATAAATTAAAAGTGTACAATAAAAACAACATTCATCACATTAAACACAAATCACAGACCACCAAGAAAAAATAAGATTAGATAATACTTAGCTTTAAAGGAGTAGCAATGAAAAAAGGAAGGACTATATTGGTCTAGAGTTTATATGGCACAGGATGTTCTATTTTGGAATTTTGCTTCTGTTTATTGTTTGATTTAAAAGGCTGCTTTGGCATGGCACTAAAGAGACACATGCATAATGGTAGCCTCCGATCTTGACATCAAATTAAAAAATAATTGGCTGTTTTTCCACCTCAGATCACCTTTGTTCAGTGGTTCTACGCTGTCTGTCGCAGCCCTTTCTTTAATATACTGTGGAGTTGCTTCTATCATAGGAGCTTTACTAGTAAAATGTGTTTCGTATTTGAATAGTATCAATTTCTATAAATTACTGCACTCTATTTCAATGAATAACCATCTCAGTTATAGCATAGTAGTTTTTATTCAAACATTGTAATTTGCTTAACAGGGCTGTGTTGCGTCTTTTTGTGTTTCTCAAAAATCATTCTAGATCTTTTTATTCTGTTGGCATGTATGAAGGGTGATCTGCACTAGGATCACTGACACAATATCTAGGTAAACAATATTGTTTTACAAACATCCTGTCAAAAATACAATTTACCAAAATATTGTGTCTCTATACTTATAATGGTAAGTACGAAAATATCAGAAATAAAATATTGTGTAACACTATAATGGACCAAAAACATACAGGCCTGGGGACAAGATGCGGGGATGCGGGGATGTGAAGTCGCATGCCTGTGAATAAAGAAGTTTTGCAAACTTACCTGCTGTGGAGTGCGGTCCTGCATCTGGGGAATTTTTTGGTTGATATGACGCGGCGCTTTCAGGCCACGAGGACGACGCACCACCGAAAAGCAAAGAACGGACCCGCAGGAGTGAATTTTCACCTCTTGATGGGCACAGCAGGTGAACAATTAAGGCATGCGAAGTCTCATCCTGGAGCCTAATGGAGGGCATTGAAAAGTGTCCCAACATTCTGTACAGCAGACGAACCCACTGGAGGGTGTAATGAGGCGAAAAAGACTCCAATTCCCGACATGCACTGATTGATTCGTTTTCCATCACGGAGGCACACCGGAAGCCAAGTAACTGTTGAAAGCATTTAGTTGGGATGCGGAGAGCCTTGTAAAATTGCCTGCTGATACCAGCCTCTGAGGAGAAGCAACAAAGTTTCGAAACGCATCAGGCCTGGGGACAAGATGCGGGGATGTGAAGTCGCATGCCTGTGAATAAAGAAGTTTTGCAAACTTACCTGCTGTGGAGTGCGGTCCTGCATCTGGGGAATTTTTTGGTTGATATGACGCTGCGCCTTCAGGCCGCGAGGACGACGCACCGCCGAAAAGCAAAGAACGGACCCGCAGGAGTGAATTTTCACCTCTTGATGGGCACAGCAGGTGAACAATTAAGGCATGCGAAGTCTCATCCTGGAGCCTAATGGAGGGCTTTGAAAAGTGTCCCAACATTCTGTACAGCAGACGAACCCACTGGAGGGTGTAATGAGGCGAAAAAGACTCCAATTCCCGACATGCACTGATTGATTCGTTTTCCATCACGGAGGCACACCGGAAGCCAAGTAACTGTTGAAAGCATTTAGTTGGGATGCGGAGAGCCTTGTAAAATTGCCTGCTGATACCAGCCTCTGAGGAGAAGCAACAAAGTTTCGAAACGCATCAGGCCTGGGGACAAGATGCGGGGATGTGAAGTCGCATGCCTGTGAATAAAGAAGTTTTGCAAACTTACCTGCTGTGGAGTGCGGTCCTGCATCTGGGGAATTTTTGGTTGATATGACGCTGCGCCTTCAGGCCGCGAGGACGACGCACCGCCGAAAAGCAAAGAACGGACCCGCAGGAGTGAATTTTCACCTCTTGATGGGCACAGCAGGTGAACAATTAAGGCATGCGAAGTCTCATCCTGGAGCCTAATGGAGGGCTTTGAAAAGTGTCCCAACATTCTGTACAGCAGACGAACCCACTGGAGGGTGTAATGAGGCGAAAAAGACTCCAATTCCCGACATGCACTGATTGATTCGTTTTCCATCACGGAGGCACACCGGAAGCCAAGTAACTGTTGAAAGCATTTAGGTGGGATGCGGAGAGCCTTGTAAAATTGCCTGCTGATACCGGCCTCTGAGGAGAAGCAACAAAGCTTCGAAACGCGTCAGGCCTGGGGACAAGATGCGGGGATGTGAAGTCGCATGCCTGTGAATAAAGAAGTTTTGCAAACTTACCTGCTGTGGAGTGCGGTCCTGCATCTGGGGAATTTTTTGGTTGATATATATATATATATTTAGCGTAACACCATTATTACAAATATATATTTTACATTATATTACATTTATTTTGTAACTTTTTTTGGTTTACTACTATAAAAGGCATAACTGCAACTAAAATATAACTAAAATAAATTAATATTACATAATTTACATAATTAATACCAATCATATAATTAATTAAAAATATTACTAATTCATTAATAATTATTACTTAAATAACTTTACCACCCAATCCCCTACAAAGCCAACAACCCGCTAAGACACTATAAATTACTATTAACAATTACATAAATAATTCAAAAATCACTTACAAATACAAGCTATATTTTAAAAAAATAACAATTATACAAACAATAGTAACACATACAGTGAATGTATAAACTAAAACACATTAAAATAATTAAAATACAATAGTTTTTATACTATATTACTGAAAATGATAGTAAAAACAACATTTTTAAAAACAATATGACTTACCTGCAAAAACGATATTTTTGGCAACAATATTTTTGCATCACGATATCTTTCTATCACAATATTTTATTTCTGATATTTCTGTTTCCCAATATTCACAACTTGATATTTTGCCCAAAAACCCTGCACTGCTGTCATTATTAACCTTTGCTCTATAGCCTGTTCATAGGATACGCAATGTAGTACGTCCTCCAATCATTCCCCAAACCTCCATTTGTCTGATCCAAAATGTTTTAAATTAGCCAAACTCTTGCAATAATAATCAAATTACACAATACCACCTCTTCAATGTCATCTAGTTGTTGATTATTTTGACTCACACTTGATCACATTGTCAAAGCGCATCAGCCGACAACGCTTATTAAGGCTTGGGCATTGTCAGGATGCAAAAGAATGACTGTTTAAATTCCGCTATGCAAAATATTGTAAAGTAAGTTTTAGAGAAGAATGCAAAAGGATCTAATGGTAGATGGCTTTATTGATACGAACAACATGTCCCAGGAAGACTTGCAAACTGACGATGTACGTGCGCATGCGTTTGCCATCAGAGTTGCTGTCAAAAACACTTCTGCTTTTTTAGACGCAGCTGAATATTTTGGAGCCTACATATGGTGTGAGGAGATCGTGGTTTGGTCCGGTAAGGGTACTTTCTGTACCATCCAATATTTACTGGTTCTGTTTGAGGTTTGGGAGACTTCAGTGTTCTCCCGCTTTCTGCTCGGAGCTCATCTAAGAAACGACAAGTCTGGAAGCATCTTGCTTTGCCGTTCCCTTCCGTTGGCAAGTTTCACGTTTGAGACTCATGCGAATGGGAACTTTAGTTCTTTTCTATTCCGTTCTCTGTTGGCAAGACTCATGTTTATGACTCATGCGGAGGAGAATTCCGCATGGTTGTGATATTTTCTTTGAGTTTATTATATTTTCGAATTGAACATGATTGAAGACAAGTGTTCGGATTAACATTTCAAAGTTCCAGTTTTCAGGAATCCATTCTGTTTCTATTCTTAACTTTGGGTTACCTTTTATTGAGAGCTACTTGTTTATAGAAGAGAAAATAAGTTTACAGCCCGCAAAACTGTGAATACACAAGTCGTTCTTCTTTGGATTTTCATTTCAAGTGCTCAAGGGGGGGTTTGGGGGGCAGCCGAACACCTTGAGGTCTGCCCCCCAGGCAGTTTGGGAGGGGGTGGGGCGGGCCGAACGCCGGCCATTTTGTGGTTTTGGGCTACAAGGGGACTAGCCCAATTGTAGCCCAATTTTCTCCTCCAGCCCAAGGGGTATAAGGGTCATTTTCGCGCTCTCCCAGCCACCATTTTAGGTTTGGTGACCTGGTGGCTGGGAGCGCTGGGGATATTAGCGTTTTTTCCCCTCCCTCCCTCCCTCTTTTTCTTGGTTTGGGTTTTTTCTTTTTGTGGGTTAGGTTTTTTCTGAGGCGGTTATTGGAACAGGCTCATAAGGGTTTGACTTTGTAATATGTAGTTGTCGCTTGGAACAGGTGCTGGCGGGGTTTGTTGACAGTTGGCCAAGATTGGCTGAAGTTTTTAGTTAAGGGTTGGTAGTTTGTGAGCAGGGGCAGGGAAAGGGTAACCAGGTAGGCTAAGTTTAGGCTAAGTTTAGACTAGATGTTTGTTAGTTACAGTTGCACAAAGGCAGGTAGGGGTTTGGGTCATTGGAGGATAGGATTTGGAAATGCAATATTGGGTAAGATTGTGTAATATGGTTGTTATGTAATGTTATGTAATGTTATTTTGTATTCGGCAGGGTGGGGGATTTGATGTGGGGATCGCAGGAGTGGGGGGGGAACAAGGGGTCAGGTAATTTATGTATAGTGAGGTTTTAGTTTTGTAAGGCAGTTGCCAGTGTTAATAAATTGTGATATGCACCTGTTTCAATAAAGCGGCCTTTTACACACACAAAAACTGGTCTCGGTTTGGCTTGCCCCCCTCCCTCCCAAAGTGCTTTGAAAGATAATACGCACAAGTAAAATGGATTAACTTTGGTTGATACTTTTGTTTTGCTAATAACAGGGGTCAGTGTAGAGTTCCAGGATCATTGGTTCTCCCTTCACCTGTGAGTCAAGGAAAATATGAAATCAGGGTAGGGAAGATTAGTATGTTAATCCAAAGCTTCGGTTGATATGAGAAAGAGAAGATAGGTGTATTTGAATATTATGTCTTTTCCTCCTTCTTAGCATGATTGTCCGGATGCCAGGTAGTGAGCCTTCAGTGGTTCTCCGCATTGTAGGTGGAGCATTGATTCTTTCTTTTACACGTACCCCAATATATATCTTAAGAATACGGAAACGGAGGCGAGGTGTTGGATATATATATATATATATATAGATATATATATATATATATATTCACCGAAAAAACCATAGGTTTTAGGGGCGTTATAGTTGGTTGGACATTTCACTCGTACAAAACCCGTGAAATTCCCCGTTATAGTTAGTTCAGCTAACTATAACTCGCGCCCGCAATGCACTGCTGATGACGTCACATATTACATCACTCATGACATGGTCAGTGACATCACTGATGACATCACTGATGACATCTCAAATGACATCACTGATGACATCACTGATGACATCATCCAGTGACTGTGTGGTTCTGTAAAGTTTAAATATGTTTAATATATATAGTGAAAGGCGTATTGATGAATGAGTGGGTGTATAAGTGTCTGAATGGTTGATTTAGTAGGTGCGTGACTGACTCTATAAGTGAGTGATTAAACATATCTTTCTGAATGCATGGGTTAGTGAGTAAACTGTGTGAATGTCTGTATCCGTGTGTCTGTTGGTGTGTAAGCGACCGCATGGGTTTGCAAATAGCTACATGAGTGTCTATATGGGTTATTGATTTGTTGTCTGAGTATCTGTATGGGTGCCTGAGTGTTTGTGTGGGTGGGGTGTGTGTGACTCTGAGCATAGATGTGTGAGTGGGTGATTCACTGGGTGCATGGTTTCAAGAGTGCATCTGTGATGGACTGTATGGGTGGGTGAGTGTGTGTATGGGTGTGTTAGTGAGTGAATGTATATCTCAGTGGTACATGTGTGAGTAACTACATATGTGAAAAGTAGTATATATGTGTGTTGGAGTACATAATTGGCTACAAATGAGAGTGTGTTATTGTGAGAGTGGCTGTATGGATGAGTGTGTGCTTGTATCATTGATTGTATAAGAGCGTAAGAATGTGCTAGTATTTGTATGAGTAATAGAGCTGGTGTGTGTATAACTGTATATCTGAGTAAATGGCAGTGTGATTAATTATTTCCATGACTGACTAGGTGTGTGAGTACCTCTATGGATGAGTGGCGGTGTGTGAGTGTCTATATAGGTGTATGAGTGCATATGATAGTCCTGTACTGAGTGACCGTAAGTATGAGTGACTGTACGGGCGAGTGAGTGGATGTGTGTGTAGACCTAAGAATCAGTGAGTGGGTATGTATTTATTGGTGTTGGAGTGTCTATGGTTTTGAGAATGGTAGTTTGTAATTTAGAGTGGGTGTATCAAAAGTTATATTAGGGTGTGAGAAGATGCATGAAATGTTCACATGGATGATGTCATCAGTGATGTCATCAGTGATGTCATTTGAGATGTCATCAGTGATGTCATCAGTGATGTCACTGACCATGTCATGAGTGATGTAATATGTGACGTCATCAGCAGTGCATTGCGGCGGCGCGAGTTATAGTTAGATGAACTAACTATAACGGGGGAATTTCACGGGTTTTGTACGAGTGAAATGTCCAACCAACTATAACGCCCCTGAAACCTATGGTTTTTTCAGTGCATTTGTAAGGTTTTTAAATGCTAATTTCTAACTATAACGTCCCTGAAACCTATGGTTTTTTCTGTGAATTTCTAAGGTTTTTAAATGCTAATTTCTAACTATAACGTGCCTCAAACCTATGGTTTTTTCAGTGAATTTCTAAGGTTTTTTAAATGCTAATTTCTAACTATAACGTGCCTGAAACCTATGGTTTTTTCAGTGAATTTCAAAGGTTTTTAAATGCTAGACTCTAACTATGCCTACAGAGGTAGGACATGTGAAGAAAGAAGAAAAAACGCAGAGAAAAAAGCAAAAGAAATGCAGAAAGAGGCAACAGAAGTCCACAAAGACGAAGAAAAGTGCAGGAAGAAGCAAGACATGTGCAGAAAGAACCAACAGAGGAGCAGAAAGAGGCCTTGTTCCAAAATCATCCTGTGCCCACAACTTTTTCAGACGGGTACTGGTGGTAACTGACTCTGACTAACCAGGCCTAGAGCCAGTGCTATGCTAAAAGACACTTAGAATACAGTGAAAACACCTACATACACTAGGGAACACTATGCGTTGGGGTACCCCTGTGATTAGCATGACCTCCTCTGTAAGGCCCTAGTACATAATAGGGCAGGGGGATTAAAACTACTGTTGTATTCCTCATAGGGTGTCCATACACAGGCTTTCCTGTATCATGTCCTTATATAGGCACAATTCGCCCTGCCCTTATATAGGCATAAAATCCCAGTCCTTATTTAGGCATTAAACCGTGCACTCCAAATACAGGCATGGTCTCCGACATCCGTCCACCCTAACGTCACAACGAGTTCTTGAAGAACAGACCCTTAGGCTGCGGGAGTTTCCCTAGCACAGGACTATTGATTTCTTCAAGGACTCATATATTATGCATGAACCGTTATACCTTAGGGGTTCATTCATGACGTCTTCCGCTGACCGATTCACATCAATGCTAACATTCTGAGGTACCTCTCAGGTATAAATATACCTTCCCTAGCCCTTGTAAACTAGAGGAGACCTCGACTTCAGAGGAGCCCGTTTCCCGGCCTGAAGCACTGAGAAGACGCTGTCATCCCTGCATGCAGAGAGTCCAGCTTCCAGTGATTTGACTTCCCTCGCGGGGTGTTGGAGTACGAGTCTGGCAAGAGATTCCCACCTCTCTCATTATAAAGGTATGGAGCTGACTAGAACCTAGAGGGACTCTTGGCATACTAGGCATACTAGACTTAACATACTCTTAGTATACCATAGTAAGGAATACTAAACCTACTTCATACCTCTCCCTACACCTAGGTTAGGTTAGGTACATTGGGGTAGAACTAGCTTAGAGACGCATCGTATGAGTACTCGCATTTTTAGTCTGTGTTATTTATGTAAATGAATATCTGCTAAAGATCATGCTAGCGCAGTATTATTTATTTCTACTGCTTACGCTGTACATTATTTATCTTGCATACTGTCTTGTGATCGTAACAGCACATTTTACTTACACCAGAAACAAGACTGTTCAATAAACCTTTTATTGAAACGCCCGTCTATTCTTTCTGTGTAACTTTGAGGAAAACTAAGTATGCACGACTGAGCTGAGTGAAATAGTTATCTATTGTTTCCACGACTCTGGGACACGTTCTGATTCTAAAGGGAAACAAAGTTGTCATGTTTTGCGGCTGCCAGAAACTACTCCCTTCTTGTTTGACAAGGAGTTTCTAGTGGCCTCTGAGCTAGCTGGCACAAGTAATTAAGTTTAATATACTCGATAGGGACATACTGACCTTAGTCCTATGTCAAACCTATAGGGGATATTATTCCAATGCGCAGAGCCTATTAGGGAAATAGGAGCTACACTACATGGCGCCCAACGGTTTGGTAAGGCGGTAATTTAACGTTAGATACTGAGTAACTCAGCCGTTCTTTTTCTCTCAGAGACCCCTACCCATATACTCCAAAAGACGTCTGAAGTGGGCAGGGTTAAGTATCCACCAAGGCTACATAGGGAAGCACCCTATATATTAGCTGTTTGGTTTGCTCAACGTTGAAGGATACAGTGTTCCAAAATATTGTGCACCTTATCTTTGTCTCCTTGAAACTTGTTCTACATTTTTCAAACAACAAAATGCCTGGCTCCGACACTGAGACCGGAAACGGTGGAGCTGCGGATCAGCCAGCCCAAGCAGCGGCTTTTAACATTACCGGTTTAAATGAAACCGAGGAGGGTGTTATAGACATCCATCCAAACTTAAGAAGAGCCATCACTCTAAAACTTATAAAACATGGCCTACCACCAAGAGGCGGTAGAGCAGTTTTCGTGATAGAGGCACACGAATCCTTTCAGACAGAGGTATTCTATTCATGGGTAATATTTCCTGAATCCAATCCAGTAACACACATGTTTCACTTCTACAAAGAAGATGAACCACCAGAGGAATACATTCCTTTCGAGGATATAGAAATTCCATTAACATACCAAGAGCATCAGCTCTGGTTTAAAGGCGCCCTAAAACATCACAGAAACATTACCAGGCTCGGTCCACTAGGTAGACCAGGAGCAACATGGCCGATTCTAGCCGGCTATACACCTCATCCCGACATTGAAGAAATGTCAGACGAGGAACTACTTACTCAACTTACAGAGTTAATAAAAATATACAGACAATTGGTTCAATATGTCATGCAGACTTTCACAGTCCAACCACCTTTGACACTTCCAAATCAAACTCCTCACCAGGGGAATACACTAAAAATTACACCACAGACTCTATACGCAGTCATGGGTAAAATGCCCACAAAACATGAGCAAATTCCATTCTGGATAGCTCAAAAAATTACTCAAATCGAAGCAGTATTTCCAAATACTAGCCCGTATGAGAAACACAGAATCCTAACCATCAGTTTACCGATGGGGATCACACCACAACTGGAAGACTGCACCACTTGGGGCTCAGTCTTTGCTGCCATCTACACTAAAACACATGGCATTCCGTCAATTGCGGTAATACCAGATGTCCTGAAACAAATTCAAAATGAATACGGGGCAGAGCCTGCTCTAAATTTAGGTATGAAATTACCGAAAAATTTCGACCAGGTCTCAACAATAATATTATCTAATATTAAAGGGGAGGCAGCAGCAGTGGCGATCCGCCCAAAATTACGGGAATTTGATGTTACAGAACATCAAACTGAGCTACCCAGAATTATAGAACAATCTTATGCAGAATTAGGCAGAGATAGTTTGGGTGGAAGACCAGTGAAGCCGAAACTATCTGAAAGTCCTGAGAAGGACTCTATAAAACAAACTCCTACATCTTCTAAAAAGAAGTGGGAGACTAATAAACAAAATTCAAACGAGAAACGTTCTCAATCCCGAGGTAGGTCTCCTCAAAAGGAGCCCTCGGAAAGGAGGTATAACCTCAGGAATAGGGATAATTTGAGAAAACCTGACAGGTATCAAGATACTGATACACGTTCCTCTCGTCCCTTTCAGATCTCATTACAGACTTCGGAAAGAAGAGGACGAACAGAACATAGAGAAGAACGCGTGAAATCGAAAGACGACAAACACGCTACGAAAAATAAAACAAAACCTCAATTCTCCAAAAGAAAGTAGCAGGTCTGAAAGATCAGACATGCCGAGGATACTGAGAACACAACTCAAGAACAGAGAATGGGCTCAGACAATGCTGGACAGTGCAGCAGAAGTCACAATAGCTCGCCAGAACCTGAAGGAACTTCTGGAGATAGTGGACTTGAATGAGTACATTACAGTTGAGACTGTAGACACCAGGGTTAGTACTCCACAAAAGTTATATGAAATAACACTCCGGATGGAGGGAGACAAACCTAGACAGGTGAAAGCACTTTTTTGGGAAAGACTATCAAGGGGCTATGACATACTTCTAGCAGAAAAAGACTGGCCACCACAATTTGTCAGGGAGTGCCCACACGGCGAGGACATTATTATGCCTGCCTTCTCCAACCATATTCCAATTCACCTAAAATATACATATGCCAGGAAATGGGCAGTAGCCCAGGCCCCAGCATTATATAAAAATCATGTAGGATGGGATGAGGACTCCCCTCACCATAAAATACATCTGAAACATGAACCTACTGCACAAAGGCAGTATCCAATAAAGTAAGAAGCTAAAAAACAGGTCAGGTAGATCTTAGATCAACTTGAATACCAAGGGGTGATTGAAACATGCACCTCCTCAATGAACAATCCTTTGTTTCCTGTCTCCAAACCAGACAATACATATCGTCTAGTTTTGGATTACAGACACCTAAACACTTGTTCTAAAACCTTTGCAGTGCAAAATGCACATAGCACAGCGTTAATGAATAACATTGTGCGTAAAAATACAAAACAACATTAGACATCTCAAATGGTTTCTTTTGTCAAAACATAGCACCTGAAAGCAGGTACTTAACAGCATTCTCCATAATGGGGACCCAGCGTCACTTTTGTCGACTCCCACAAGGGTTCAAGAACAGCCCAGGGTTATTCTCAGCGAGAGTAACGGAGTTACTACAAATTTATGACAATGAGGCATTGTACTATGTCGATGATATCTATCTGACAGACGATGACCTGGACAAACACTTGAACAGGGTAAGCACCATTATACTGGGCTTCGCCTCTGAGGGCTACAAATTCAACTTTAAAAAGTCCACTTTAAAAGTCAAAATTGCCCATCTCAATGTCCTATTTCTAGGATATGAGCTTTCAAGTGAAGGCAAGAGCTTGGCAGCTAACTTTCTAGAGAAATGTGCGCTGCTCCAACCTCCAAAAACGCTAAAAAAACTTACAATCCATCCTGGGTTTCCTAAATTTTGGAAGAACATACATACTAAACTACGCAGAAAGGGTTAAACCTCTCTACGCATTAATCAAACCTGATTTTTCAATCAAAAATTGGACAAACGAACACACAGAAATCTTGCGTTCACTCCAGGCTAACATGTTAGCAACAAATCACTTACAAACACGCGTAAGTCAACGCAATTTGGTGATCCGAATAATTTCGGGTCAATGCGGATTCACCTACTTAACCTTCAATGAGGGTGAGAAAATACCAATTGCATACAAATCGCATTTGTACACACAAGCGGAAATGCGCTTCAGTTCAACTGAAAAAATTCTGACAGCAGTTCAAACCGCTGTAGCAAAAGAAAGAGCCTTAGCCCAAGGGAAACGCATTATTGTCGTAACCCCAGTACCAGCTTTAGAAGCGGTCACAAAAGCAAGCATTCCAAATGCCAAAGCATTACATCCAAGATGGATACAATGGGTTAATTCTCTTGCTGCAACAGATGTTGAATATGTTTTTGATCCAGATTTAAAAACACAAGCATTCCTGCAATATGAACAACAATGTCCTCTGCCCACTGAGATTCTGCCTCTCGATCAGTATGAATTCATAATTTACACTGACGGATCCGCACAGCCCGCAACAGGGAGTAAGCAAGCTTACAGTGCAGCATGTGCAATCGTTAAAGGTCGCATGCGAGATGGCATCTTCAGACCTATGGTCACAAAAACTCAATCTCTAGGAGATTGTACAGCTCAGCGAGCTGAACTACAAGCATTCAAACTGGCACTTGAAAGTACAGATCGAGAATTCCCCACACTAATAGTGTGCGATTCCTTTTACTGTGTTCAGTCGTATAATGACTATATATTCAAAACTGGCTTGAAAATGGTTTCAAAGATGCGAAAGGGGGCACAATAAAGTACAAAATGCTTTGGGAACAAGTAGTTCAGTTGAAAAACGAACTACCAAAGGCTCACGTGATCCACACACTGAGTCATCAACGTGATGGCGTTCACGTTGCAGGGAATTCATTGGCTGACGAAGCCGCAAAGGGGGCTGTTCAGACGGCTTCCGTAGCTGCGATCACTCGTTCAAAAACAAAAATAGACGGTGAGATAATGTTGGCTGTCAATGCTTCAAGCAAGGGCAGCAGTGCAGCGTTACCAAAAAAGTTTCCACTCAAGTACTCTTATGTAATTGATGCGAACAACGTTCCTTTTGCTCGAATCCCTGGAGTGGGGGATAGGGTAATTCCAAACACGGAACGTAGAGCAGCCTTGATTTATGAAACACATTTGGGGGAGGGTCTGTCACATCAAGGAATCTCTAAAACAATTTTGACGTTAAAAGAGATGTACTGGTGGCCTGGAATGAATACAGAAATTCACATATTCATCAACAACTGTTTAGACTGTAAATTACAGCGAGAGAGCCACCAGACACCATGCTGCGAATGCGGCAACCCAGTACAGACACCATTGTTAGACAACATTAGACTATCTACGCGCCTGCGTCCTACTGGACAAGTGCAATCCCACAAATACTGAATCAAGGTTCCTATGGATATGGCCTCAGCGCTCGGCTGACGCTCGAACTGTTATAAAAGATTTGCGAGTCTTTATCGGCACATACGCAATAGGCACGCTACATTTTGACCAGGGCCCTGCGTTTAGCTCTAGGGCTTACAAAGAAGCCATGGCCAGTCTGGGCGTTGCATTGCGGTACTCCTCTCCATTCCATCCTGAGGGAAATTCGGTTGTGGAAAGGAAAAACCGGGACATAAAGCAGTCTCTAACAGCTAGGGTATTAGGTTCGGGTGATGGGTGGGTCAAACATCTTTATGGGGTCCAACTCTCATTGAACAACCTGCCAATAAGTTCTCTAGGGGGGGTCACTCCATATGAGGTCCTATTTGGGACAAGAATGTGGGTACCAGATCTCGATCACGTAGGCACAGTGGTGGAAAATAAAACATTTGATATCAAAGATCGTTTGGCTGTCTTACAGGAGCTGAATGAGTTAAGAACAAAACAAAGCAACGTATTCCTACAGCCAACCACCACTGGGGAGAAATCGGCGGTCCCAGCAAGGCCTGTCTGGATTCCAAAAGATGGGGATCTAGTCAGAGAAAAGATTGCGGACAAGAAGGAATTTGGACCTTCTTACAGACAACCAGTACCTGTCCTAGCAGTTCAAGGAACAAGAACAGTACTTCTGCCGCCCCTTGCTGGAAGAAAGGAGAAAAGATTTGTGTCCATCGACCTCATCAAACCACAGTATGTGGCCAATACTAAATAGTAGACTACGTGGACTCCGACCTAGTAGCAGACGCACTCCTCTCGCTACTATCCAAGAGGTTCAGACTGAAAGACTGATAACCATCGAGAATTCAGCAGTAACAGATGAAGGACTGAGCAACAATGCTATGGAACTCATCCCTCTTGAAAACCAAGTAACAGTTCGTCCAAATACACCTGTCTACACCAATGTAGCAAGTGATCAACTGGTTCCAGCGATTTCTACAAATCCTGATGCAATTCCAACAATTGATAGAACTGCTTCTGGCTATTTCATTAACTTTGATACGTTCTCAGAAGATCCGAGTGAACCTGAAACGACGCCAGCATCATTGAAATTCAAGCAGCAAGTACAAGACTTTCTTCACTTTCTGAAAAAGACTTATCTGGTTTCACCATGGATTGAACTCTGGATTACATCTGGACTTTTTGTTTTCCTGCTCTGGCTAGCTTTGGTTACAACTGTGAGCGTGCTTATCAGTGGCAGATACAGCCATGTGAATACTGAAGGAAAAGATGTGAACGTACTTTTGAAACCTCATAAATCTTCCCATCGTGAAGCAAGAGACTTGTCATCAGTGAACATCACAGCCGTTCCTATACAGGATGGTATAGTGTGGGACAAAACAGATTTTGATATCTTCGGCCCGACGGAACAATTGAACATTCCACATTTGTTTAAAATTTCACTAAGTGATCTAATTTCGTCCAGTACCTATTCTGATGATTGGGACTTTGAGACTGTAAACGACATAATGTTTGACCTAGAAAAATCTGCTGCATTTTCTAAAAATGAATATTTAGAGGGTTCATCAGACTATGAACAACTGTATTGTTATAACCACTATGGTCATCATTATTTGCATAAATCTGCATACCCAAGAAATGTGTTTATGTTTAACCAATGGGAGCAATGTCCTACACCACCACAAGGTAGTTCAAAAACATTTGCTAACAAGTTTCCATATTTTTCAGGGTTCAATACATCTGATCCAGAAACGTTTTACTACAAAAATGTAAACAAAACAGGACTGAAAATTATGTTAACTAATACAAAACAGATTTACTCTGCAGCATTTATTGCCCAACTGTCTAGACAGGGTTTCGACTTATGGAAAGACACAATAGACACAAAAACTGTCTGGGGTACTAAAGATTGGCAAGTGCAGGGAATAGAAGCTTTATTTAGAGCCTGTATCATCCCTGAACAAATAATGTTTTTGAATGAAACTGTCCAACAAACATCTTGTCTTGGACTAGCCAAGATCAAAGAGATGAAAACACCTTCTGTACCAACGTCTGCCGGTGATAACAAAACACAGGCAGCGGTTACAGTTGACCAAATACTACAACTCAACAGATCTAATCCTGATTGGAGAAAATGGTTGATCTGGCCCACAGACACAAACAACTGTCAGGAAAGATTCCTGAATAAAACTCAGGGCTTTACTATTCATAGGCCAGACCCAAGATACGCCCAAAGACAGCATCCGGGGGTAGTAACAACATACATTGTAGGTAAATTATGCCTTGATTGGCTGCAGAAATCTACACTACAGGATGTGAAACAACACTTATCCTTATTTGCAGAAGACGCAGACCTTAGGGAATTCTTGCTTGGACCAAGAAAACCGCGTCAAAAACGTTTCATATATGCCGGCATTTATGCTGCCTATAATGAAGCATGAAAAGTGTCACAGATGGAGGCCGCAGAACGAATACGTGAACTTGATCGTATTAATTTAGAGAAAACCCTCTCTGTGGTCGACAATGGGTTAACAACTTTGTCCTCCAGAATATATTCATTGGATGGCATTGTATCCTCTGCTATCGACATACTAGAACAAGATTTGGCGATGTTACAGCAAGGCCAATCTCAATTACGTTCTATTGTGTTATTAAGCTGGACGCTGCAATCTTTGCATGCGGGCTATGTGCCTTGGCGTTTCATCAACACGTCAGCTCTGTTTGCAGAATACAATCTAACTGATAAACAGATCGAACTGGCACAAAGAGGAGCAAAGTATACAGTGCTGAGCATTGAAAAATTTGAAAAATTACCATTCACAGTGGCAGAAAAACCAGCTACAGAATGGCTCATTCATGGCAAAATCACATTACCTGTGACTACTTTTCAGTTTCAGTATTGCCTCAGACAAATGCAAGCAGGCAAATATGAAAGGTTGGGTAAGGAATACATTAAGACATCTTGGAATTTACCGTATACATATAGATGTTGGAGTGGGGATCATGAAGTGTTTTTGAGCGGTACACACTGTAAACGTGCACTGAGCGGTTCACTTATATGTCAGGACATTTCTTTACACGGGGCTTGCAATGGTTCTGTGGCAAATTTGTCTTGCCATCAGCAGGGTACACCAGCTGCTGTGATTAATCCAACGTTTGGACAACTTTCTAATGGGAGTTACCTCATGTTGAATGATCAGAGTTGCTGCGGCATGTTGCCAGGCATCCCATATCTAGTAACGGTCAACTCCAGGGTCACTTGCTGTATGCAAGTATTGTTTGCCCCAATAGACACAGTCAGGGAGTCGCCTCTATGGCCTTCGCTGAACGTCTCTTTTATAAGATTTGATACTTTGAGCAGAATGAAAGCCATGCTTTTGCAACAAACCGTGCCTTTGACCTCGGCCAAAGAAACCTATGATCTACAAGTAGCAAGGACTTCGGCTGAGATACAGACTTTAATACGTACAAACTGCCCTATACATTTCGTGGAAATGATAGGACGTATCTTTAACATGTCTGATACAACCGGAATTGTACATGTATTTAAGAGCATCTGCTCCGGTCTGTTAGCACCCTTCCAGGCAATACTCGGAATCATCCCGAACTTTGCACATTCGGTGTTTGGTGGCATACCATTCATTCTAGCACTTGTTGCCGGAATTCTATTTCTCTTCCTGCTATTACGCTATGGCCAGCCTATTCGCAGACATCACTCCGAGCGAAATGGAGCAAGCTCTCCTTGAACGAAAGTGCCGTGAGCGAATAGTACAGCTTTTGGGCATGACTCGTCTACGGGACCTGAATACCACGTGGTTCCTGTCATTCAGACCAATCTGGCAAGATTGCATCTTACCTGTTCTACGATGCCTGCTATGCGGTGAAGAATGCGTGTTGGACACCTGTCTAACATTTCCATCAGCAACGCCAACGGATGTCGATACTCTGCTGGTCCCGATAACGGCCCATGCTCTGTGTTGTCCCCAGAGGCTACCAATCCTGATGTCAGCATTCATTGAGATCTCACAGACGCTTCCGGCTGCTGCTGAGGTACGAGAAAGATCTACAGGCACACAGGTAACAACGGACGCGAACATTGCTGCGGCAACCTATGCTGAAAGCGATGCTTCACATCTCTGTGCAATTAATCTACTACACAAGGTGTTCGAACTGACACCAACTTCATTGGACGATATTTTGTCTATGGAAATAGATGATCTCATGTTTACACCAGACCCGTAACCTGACTCTGATTCAGCCTACAGTGTTCCAGAGATGCAGTAACAATTTGGCCTTCATATTTCAAAATCTTGGAACTCTTCCAAATTTGAACTTTTTCGAACTAAAATGGCACTTCAATCTGCTTAAAGTAGAACTAGCCTTATAGTACAGACTTCGCGGTACTTCCACGGACACTTAGTCATCTTGTGTGTCTAAAACAGTTCATTAATTTTCATGACATGAAATGACTTTGATTTTGAAAAACTTATCGATCATTTTTTTTTTTGTCACATGTAAATATTACTGCTTATTTTATTTATATTGCATTTTATTTTAAATATATGCCTGAAATGAAAAGCAATGCTTAAAATGTACGGTACCTTTTGCATTCTAATAGGTTTTTAAATGCCTTTTAAATAGTTTTATGAAATATTTTAGCAATATGCGGTACTCCATTTAATGTTTAGCATTTTAAATGTTTAGCATTTTAGTATTATCGTACACACGAAAGTGGAGTGGGTGTTGTATTCCTCTTAGGGTGTCCATACACAGGCTTTCCTGTATCATGTCCTTATATAGGCACAATTCGCCCTGCCCTTATATAGGCATAAAATCCCAGTCCTTATTTAGGCATTAAACCGTGCACTCCAAATACAGGCATGGTCTCCGACATCCGTCCACCCTAACGTCACAACGAGTTCTTGAAGAACAGACCCTTAGGCTGCGGGAGTTTCCCTAGCACAGGACTATTGATTTCTTCAAGGACTCATATATTATGCATGAACCGTTATACCTTAGGGGTTCATTCATGACGTCTTCCGCTGACCGATTCACGTCAAAGCTAACATTCTGAGGTACCTCTCAGGTATAAATATACCTTCCCTAGCCCTTGTAAACTAGAGGAGACCTCGACTTCAGAGGAGCCCGTTTCCCGGCCTGACGCACTGAGAAGACGCTGTCATCCCTGCATGCAGAGAGTCCAGCTTCCAGTGATCTGACTTCCCTCGCGGGGTGTTGGAGTTCGAGTCTGGCAAGAGATTCCCACCTCTCTCATTATAAAGGTATGGAGCTGACTAGAACCTAGAGGGACTCTTGGCATACTAGGCATACTAGACTTAACATACTCTTAGTATACCATAGTAAGGAATACTCCACCTACTTCATACCTCTCCCTACACCTAGGTTAGGTTAGGTACATTGGGGTAGAACTAGCTTAGAAACGCATCGTATGAGTTCTCGCATTTTTAGTCTGTGTTATTTATGTAAATGAATATCTGCTAAAGATCATGCTAGCGCAGTATTATTTATTTCTACTGCTTACGCTGTACATTATTTATCTTGCATACTGTCTTGTGATCGTAACAGCACATTTTACTTACACCAGAAACAAGACTGTTCAATAAACCTTTTATTGAAACTCCCGTCTATTCTTTCTGTGTAACTTTGAGGAAAACTAAGTATGCACGACTGAGCTGAGTGAAATAGTTATCTATTGTTTCCACGACTCTGGGACACGTTCTGATTCTAAAGGGAAACAAAGTTGTCATGTTTTGCGGCTGCCAGAAACTACTCTCTTCTTGTTTGACAAGGAGTTTCTAGTGGCCTCTGAGCTAGCTGGCACAAGTAATTAAGTTTAATATACTCGATAGGGACATACTGACCTTAGTCCTATGTCAAACCTATAGGGGATATTATTCCAATGCGCAGAGCCTATTAGGGAAATAGGAGCTACACTACACTACCTCTTAAAACGCGCCACGGGGCGCATTTGCACAGTGGTGAAGGGAGGGGGGGCCTGAGGTGACATGTGCAAACACGCCCTGTGGCCGTTTTAAGTTGGGAGATTAAGTCCCCTTGAATCCTGAGGGTCCCTGGGGTCCAACTAGCCAACCAGGTACCTCCAGTAAGCGCCACAGAGCTGCTTTGCAGAGAGGTGTAAAAAGGGGCGTGGCCTGGACCACCTCTCTGCAACGCAGGCCTGTGGCGCTTACTGGAGGTACCTGGTGGCCTAGTTGGCCCCAGGGCCCTCAGGATTGAGGGGACTTAATTCCCCAACTTAAAACGCGCCACAGGGCGTGTTTGCACACATGTCACCTCAGGCCCCGCCCTTCCCTTCACCACTGTGCAAACGCGCCCCGTGGCGCGTTTTAAGTTGGGGATTAAGTCTCCTTGAATCCTGAGGGTCCCTGGGGTCCAACTAGCCCACCAGGTACCTCCAGTAAGCGCCACAGAGCTGCGTTGCAGAGAGGTGTAAAAGGGGCGTGGCATCTGAACACCTCTCTGCAACGCAGCTCCCTGGCGCATACTGGAGGTTCCTGGTGGGCTAGTTGGCTCCCAGAGACCCCCAGTATTCAATGGGAATTAGTTCCCCATTTTACAACGTGCCAGGGGGCGCATTTGCAGAATGCTGCAGGGAGGGGGCGGGGCCTCCGGCACGATGCCGGTCTTTTTTTTAAATTTATTTTTTAAGAAGGGGGGCTGTGTGGCCCCACTTCCTTTCCTATTTTATTGGCCCTGGGGACCCCATCCCCCAGGGCCTCACCCCTATTTTTTTTTTTAAATTGGACGGGGGTCGCGTGGCCCCCCTCCCGAGGCCATATTCAGCCCCGGGGACCCCATCGCCCGTGGCATGGCCATGTTTTTTTTTTAATTTAACTTATTGGAGGGGGGCTGCGTGGCCCCCCTCCTCAGGCCATTTATGGCCCCGGGGACCCCATCCCCCGGGGCCGGCCTTTCCATCTTTAAAAAAAAAAAAAATTATAATGGTGGAGGGGGGGGGGCACGTGGCCCCCCTCCCGGGCCACCAATGGCCCCGGGGACCCCATCCCCCGGGGCCTGGGCTCTCGTTGGGGACCGTGGGGGGGTCCCCAATCCCCCAACGGTCCCGCCGGCTCCCCGCCTCCTGCGGGAGCCGGCATTGCTTTTCCACATGGGGAGCTGCTGACATGCAGCTCCCCGTGTGGAAAAGCAATCTGTTTTGCTTCATAGAAGCGAGAGCAGGTTTCCCTGCTCTCGCTTCAATGAAGCAAAGCAGTTTGCAATCACAGGGCGGGAGCCGCGAGGCTCCCGCCCTGTCATTGCAAACAGCAGTTTCCCGGGGGTGGGCACCCCGGGACACTGCAGGAGCCGGCCCTGGGGGGTGGCGGTCCCCAGGGCCATCAAGGGCTCCTGGAGGGGGGCTGTGCGGCCCCCCTCCCAACATCTGCACAGCCCCGGGGAGGTGGTGGTCCTCGGGACTCGGGGTCCGTAACGGACCCCCAAATTTACATTTTAAGTGCCCCGGGGAGGTGGCGGTCCCCGGGGCGTGTGGGGGGCTTGAGCCCCCCCACAGGTATTTTTTTTTTTTTTAAATGAAGCCCCGGTGGGTGGGGGTCCCCGGGGCTGCGGGGGGGCAGTGTGCCCCCCGCTATTTTAACTAATGAAAGCCCTGGGGGGTGGCGGTCCCCGGGGCTTGGGGGGGCCTTAGAGGCCCCCCAAACTTTAAAAAAACAAGCCCCGGGGGGTGGCGGTTCCCGGGGCTTCGGGGGGGGGCTGCGTGCCTCCCGAAACTAATTAATCAAGCCCCGGGGAGGTGGCGGTCCCCGGGGCAGTGTGGGGGGGATTTGGGCTCCCCCCACACTTTTTTTTCACTGCCCCCGGGACCTGGCCCACCTGGGGGCTAATTATTAACGAAGCGCGGGAGCCCGCGCTTCGTTTTTTTTTTGTTTTGATGCTTTTTTGGGCCCTGGGGGTCCTTGTGGGACCCCCTAAGCAGGCCTAGGGGGTCAGGGTGTTTCTACCCTGCCCCATTTCCTTTTTTTTCGCGTTTGTTTTACTCTTTTCTTGTGACTCGGTTCTACCGAGTCACAAGATGGCTGCCAACACTTCCTGGTTTGGAGTGTTGACAGCCAATTAGCATGCAGCTCGTGGTCGGGAGGGTGCGCGGATCCACCGCGGCCATAGATATCAAAACTTTTATTTTTTGATTTTCTCAGCAACCACTGAACGGATTTATACCATTTAAAAAAAGGGTGCTTTCTGAACCAAGCACTACCTTTTTGCCAAATTTGGTGTAATTCCGTTCAGCAGTTTCGGCTGTAACCGTGTCTAAAGTTTCCTATGGGAATTAACATGGAGAAAACACGTTTTGGGACCCCCCTTTTTTCTCGGCCCCCGCATGCCGAATCACCCCGAAACTTTCAAGATAGGAGCGGACCAGAGCGGGCCATAGGTTTTGAAAATTTCGTGAAGATTCATCAACCGGCGCCAAAGTTATTGGGAAAAGCATGTTACGAATTTCCTATGGATAATAGGTCCTAACTATAACTATCTACTGGCGACCGCCAGTAGATAATATATATATACATATACATATATATATATATATATATATATATATATATATATATATATTACCTACTGGCGGTTTCCTAGTTTCCATAGGAAAAGCGTTTTTTGATTTGCCGATAACTTTGGCGCCGTTGACGAATCGTCACGAAATTTTCAAAACTAATTGTTCACTCAGGTCAGCTCCTGTGTTGAAAGTTTCAAGGTGATTCGTCAAGGGGGGGGCCAAGAAAAAAGGGGGGTCCCAAAACGTGTTTTATCCATGTTAATTTTCATAGGAAACTTTAGACACGGCTACAGCCTGAACTGCTGAACGGACTTACACCAAATTTGGCAGAGAGATAGCTCTTGGTCCAGAAAGCACTCTTTTTTTTAAATGGTGTAAATCCGTTCAGTAGTTTTTGAGATATTTAAAGATTTACAGATATAAATATTTGAGAATTGTGAGATCTGATTGGCTGAGCCCTCCCGAACACGAGCTTGCGTCTGATTGGCTGCCAACACTTCAAACCAGGAAGTGTTGGCAGCCATCATGTGCCTCGGACCGAGGGAGAGGGAAAAAGGTGAGTGAAACAATAAAAAACAAAAAAAGGCTCAGGGCCCACAAGCCCCGGGGACGGCCACCTCCCCGTGGCTTTATTGAAATACGATCGGGGGGCCTCACGGGCCCCCCCAAGCCCCGGGGACGCCACCTCCCCGGGGCTTTATTGAAATATGATCGGGTGGCCTCACGGGCCTCCGGGAACAGCCATCTCCCCGGGGCTCAAATAAGTACTGTGTGTGGGGGGCTCTAGCCCCCCCACACTGCCCCGGGGACCACCACCTCCCCGGGGCACTGTTTATTTAAATTTGGGGGTCTGTAACGGACCCCCGGCCCGGGGACCACCACCTCCCCGGGGCTTTACAAATGAAGGGAGAGGGGCCGCGCGGCCCCCCTTCCGGAGCCCATGATGGCCCTGGGGACCGCCACCCCTCAGGGCCGGCTCCTGCAATGTCCCGGGGTGCCCACCCCCGGGACATTGCTGTTTGCTATGACATATGCTGTTTGCTATGACATATGTGGCCATGCCCCGGGGGATAGGGTCCCCTGGGCCAAAATCGGCCATGGGAGGGGGGCCCCACGGGCCCCCTCCCGTTTAAAAAAAATGCTCAGGCCCTGGGGGATGGGGTCCCCAGGGCCCAAAAATAATAACGGGAAGGGGGGTCACACAGCCCCCCTTCCAAAAAACAAAAATTTTAAAAAGCCGGCATTTCACCGGAGGCCCCGCCCCCTCCCTGCACCACTCTGCAAACGCGCCCCCTGGCGCGTTGTAAGTTGGGGAATTAATTCCCCTTGAATACTGAGGGTCCCTGGAGGCCAACTAGCCCACCAGGTACCTCCAGTATGCGCCACAGGAATGGATTGCAGAGAGGTGGTCTGAGGCCACACCCCTTTTTACACCACTCTGCAAACGCGCCTCTTGGCGCACTGCTGGTAGGGCGATGAGGTCCTCTTGTGTCCTGAGGACCTCAGGACACAAGTGGACTTCATCCTCCGAGCAGCAGTGCGCCAGGAGCCGGGTTTGCAGAGTGGTGTAAAAAGGGGCGTGGCCTCGGACCACCTCTCTGCAATCCAGCTCTGTGGTGCTTACCGGAGGTACCTGGTGGGATAGTTGGCCCACAGGGACCCTCAGGATTCAAGGGGATTTAATCCCCCAACCCAGAACGCGCCAGGAGGTGCGTCTGCAGAGTGGTGGAGAAAGGGGGCGTGGCCTGGTATGAGAAGTTAGCAATCCTGCTGTGTGGGACTTACTGGAGGTAATAGGAGGGGTAGTTGGCCCCCAAGGTTGACGTTGGGGGCTAACTACCCCTCCTGTTACCTCCAGTAAATCCCACACAGTGGGATTGCTAAGAGGTGTTCGGAGGCCACGCTCACCTTTCTCCACCACTCTGCAAACGCGACTGCTATGTTATAGTTAGAAATTGGTATTTAAAAAACCTTAGAAATTCACTGAAAAAACCATAGGTTTTAGGGACGTTATAGTTAGAAATTAGCATTTAAAAAACCTTAGAAATTCACTGAAAAAACCATAGGTTTTAGGGACGTTATAGTTAGAAATTAGCATTTAAAAAACCTTAGAAATTCACTAAAAAACCATAGGTTTTAGGGACGTTATAGTTAGAAATTAGCATTTAAAAAACCTTAGAAATTCACTGAAAAAACCATAGGTTTCAAGGACGTTATAGTTAGTTGGACATTTCACTCATATAAAACCAGAGAAATTCGGCTGTTTTAGTTAGTAGAGCTAACTATAACTTGCGCCCCCGCAATGCACTGCTGATGACGTCACATATTACATCACTCATGACATGCTCAGTGACATCACTGATGACATCTCAAATGACATCACTGATGACATCACTGATGACATCACTGATGACATCATCCACGTGATCATCTGATGCACCTCCTCCTCACAGCCTAATAAAACCTTTCATACACCCACTCTAAAATACAGACTACCAATATCGAAATCATAGACACACCAATAGCAGTTAGTACATACCCGCTCAGTGATTCATACGTCCACACACACATCCACCCACTAACCCATACAGTCACTCATACACGCAGTCATTCATCAATACAGCCACTGATATATCCACTCATACACCCATATAGACACTCACACACTGCCACTCACCCAAACAGTTACTCAAAAACCTAGTCAGTCACCCAAAGAATTAATTACACTGCCATTTACTCACATATACAGTTATACACACACCACGTCACTTATTCATACAGATACGTACTGTCTTCAACAATTACTGACATAAGCACACACTTATCCATGCAGCCACTGTCACAATCACTAACTGTCACATATACTCACTTATATACTCCAACACTCACAAATACTGCCTTTCACATATGTAGTTACTTACACATATACCACTAACACATCCATTCACTCACCAACACAGCTATACGTACACTCACTCACCCATACACTCCCTAACACACGCACTCATAAACGCATACACCCAGTGAATCACCCACTCACACATCCCCCCACCCACACAGACACTCAGGCACCCATACAGGTTCTCAGATAACCAATCATTCTTCAATATACCTTGGCATATATAGATATAACATTCTTGAAATTTTTAGAAACACTCAGTCACTGGATGATGTCATCAGTGATGTCATTTGAGATGTCATCAGTGATGTCACTGAGCGCTGTAATATGTGACGTGATCAGCAGTGCATTGCGGGGCGCGAGTTATAGTTAGCTCTACTAACTATAGCAGCCAAATTTCTCTGGTTTTATATGAGTGAAATGTCCAACTAACTATAACGTCCCTGAAACCTATGGTTGATCAGTGAATTTCTAAGGTTTTTTAAAAGCTAAGTTCTTACTATAACGTCCCTGAAACCTATGGTTTTTTCAGTGAATATATATATATAGAGCGAAACACTGTGTCAGGGGTTGCTTTTACTCATTTCAGGTTGGCTTGAATGGTATTTTACTAATTCAAAGCTGTAATACTGTGCCTGGAGTGGTAAATGGCTTTTGTCATTTTACAGCTCGGCATGAACAGCACTGCGCTAGTTCTATGCTTAAAAACTTTGCTGTAGAAATGGCAAAAGACTTTGTCCCTTTCTATCTCGGCGTGGATGGCACTGTGCTAATCCTATGCTTAAAGACTTTGATAGAAAAGCAGACATTTGAGGTGAGCAGATCTAGAGTGTCGCTGGTGTTGAGAGTGCTCTGTACAGGAGCTGCTTTCCACCTAAATTTGAGAACTACCCAGAGTTCTCTGCTTCTTCTTTTGCATAATTTATGCGTCACTCTATGCCTGAAAGGGTATTGTTTTGACTTATACTGGGTGCTCCCTTGTGTCTGGACAAAGCTATACCTCTCTGAAGAGCTCTAATTAGAGCGAAACACTGTGTCAGCGGTTGCTTTTACTCATTTCAGGTTGGCTTGAATGGTATTTTACTAATTCAAAGCTGTAATACTGTGCCTGGAGTGGTAAATGGCTTTTGTCATTTTACAGCTCGGCATGAACAGCACTGCGCTAGTTCTATGCTTAAAAACTTTGCTGTAGAAATGGCAAAAGACTTTGTCCCTTTCTATCTCGGCGTGGATGGCACTGTGCTAATCCTATGCTTAAAGACTTTGATAGAAAAGCAGACATTTGAGGTGAGCAGATCTAGAGTGTCGCTGGTGTTGAGAGTGCTCTGTACTGGAGCTGCTTTCCACCTAAATTAGAGAACTACCCAGAGTTCTCTGCTTCTTCTTTTGCATAATTTATGCGTCACTCTATGCCTGAAAGGGTATTGTTTTGACTTATACTGGGTGCTCCCTTGTGTCTGGACAAAGCTATACCTCTCTGAAGAGCTCTAATTAGAGCGAAACACTGTGTCAGGGGTTGCTTTTACTCATTTCAGGTTGGCTTGAATGGTATTTTACTAATTCAAAGCTGTAATACTGTGCCTGGAGTGGTAAATGGCTTTTGTCATTTTACAGCTCGGCATGAACAGCACTGCGCTAGTTCTATGCTTAAAAACTTTGCTGTAGAAATGGCAAAAGACTTTGTCCCTTTCTATCTCGGCGTGGATGGCACTGTGCTAATCCTATGCTTAAAGACTTTGATAGAAAAGCAGACATTTGAGGTGAGCAGATCTAGAGTGTCGCTGGTGTTGAGAGTGCTCTGTACAGGAGCTGCTTTCCACCTAAATTTGAGAACTACCCAGAGTTCTCTGCTTCTTTTTTTGCATATATATATATATATATATATATATAGGTGATGCACCTATTTTAACCATAGCATTAAGAGCACAGTTATCTATCTTTACTTATTTTCTTACAGGTCTCCATCCCTGCTATTCCCTACCCTTCCTTCCCCCGCTTGATCACTTAAAAAAGTCTGTGCTATTACAGCACTTCAGATTTGAGGCTATCAAGAGGTAGGCCATTCTGAACATTGTCCCGATCCTGAGGATGGAAGGCACTGACACATATCATCCAGGTGTGCACGGTTTGTGGAAAACAAAAGCTGTTTGCAATCTGTTAACACGCGTCATTGGCCTGATGTTCTACCACATGGATTTCGATTATTTTCCACTTCTTATCCATGTAGTGATGCAGTCAAAGCATTATGGAATAATAGTTATTTTGCAAAATAGCATATTTTCTTACCAGATACAATATTTTAAGGTTACATTTGATTTTGTAACTGGGGTTTCTACCTTCTTCTTCGCTTCACGTCCAATATCTATTAAGAGCATCAAGAAGAAAATGGAATTTGCCTGCAAGTTTTTCTATACTTTTTGTTTGGTGTGTTGCATTGTGGATGCAGGTAAGAAAGTGAAAAGACTATTCTGCTACCAAAGTCTTGAAAGATACTCTAGGATTAAATGAGAATCTGGTTATGTTCTGCTTTGCCTTTTATTCTTTATTGTCTGTGAATTAAAAAGCTGTGAGAGTTATTAGAAGTTTCAGTGTACAGTACAGACACACAAATGCCCAACAAATGTACTACCAGAAGTTTGGGGTGACCCTTCAGAGAGGGCCATCCCATTTCTAATACCAGAGAAGTGAACGTTATGCAAAAATTAAATTCTAGATATTTGATTTCTAGCTAACATAAAAACAGGTGCAAAATGTTCTAACTTCCTTGCCTAAACATTGCAAGATAAGAAAAAAGGAAGCACTGTGTGAGGAAAGCCATACATGATGTGATGGTGTGATAAAATATGCTGCTGCCTGCGGTTTGGGTTCAATACCAGAATGATGTGCAAGCTGCACTGTAAATTATACGTCTCCAGGGTTAGAGGATTTATTATGCTGCAGAACAGGTTTTTGTTTGTTTTGTTTTACAGGTTTAGAAAAGCCAAGCAGTTTTAGATGTCTGGCTTCCTTGGCAGTGCATGGAAACAGAAGCTAAAATTTGATATACTTTGATCGCATGGAAATGTCACCTCCCGGGAGGCTGAAACATGTTTTCGCCAACACAAGGTGAAACTGAGAGACAGAGCAAGCTGACCGTTTCCAAGATCCACAATCCACAACATACCCTCTTCTGAAAAGAGAAAATTGGCAAGTTCGAACAACTCTTTCACCTGTCATGGGCTGTGCCCCTCAGTTAAGTAACACAAACAGATGTTATGGGTATTCAAATTCTTACAAAGCAAAGGCCACTTTATAGTGATGATGATTCCTAGGAAGGCCCTACCTATTGGCATACTCAAAGGGATTGTCTCTTTGTCAGTCAAGGAGAGATGTATCTCAAAGATGTTAATCAGTAACATATTTCTTTATTTCTGTTGCTTTGAAAGTAAAGAAACATGAAGGTAGGAAGGAAAAAGAATAAAAGCTTTTTTTTAAAGTATGAGGGGAGGCAACCAACAATGTGTGAAGACAGAGTTGGTCAAGGCGAGTAATGAGGTATTTTATTTAGGAACAGAAGAAATGCTGCAACTGACAAAGCACCAACTGACTCCAGTAGAACCAACAGCCCTGTGTGCTTTCGAATACTATGATGCATGAGATGATGTAGAACTCTACAAAATCTTCCTCTTTAAAAGGTCAGATTAGACAGCATTTGTTGTATAGCACAAAGCATATAATTCTTATAACCAGAAAGATGGTGACTACTCTCTAAAAATTAAATGATCTCTCAGTTTCATATATAAACACTCATTCTCTATACAGATCAGGTAATTTTTTAACTCTCTCACTTTTCCTCTTCAGATGCCCGCCCTTGGGAGAGCCATCACCAACAACAGAAACACTTTCAGCAGCACTACGGATCCTGATACTTTAGCAGGTCGACCCACATTCCATCACTGATTTCCCAAGATTATGACAGAACCTTCCTGGCAGTCACCATTAATAAAATGTCACTGTTCTTTCCCACACGTAAAACTGCGATACACACAGTGGCGTAGCAAGGGTGCCATGGGCCCTCATGTAGGCAAGGGAATTAGGCTCCTTTAACCACACTTCAGTAGCTAAATGCAGTCATATTTGTGGTCCAAAGGGCCCCATTCACTCCTATGCAGCGCTGCCACTTCACTATTGAAAGCTACACCCCTGGATACTCATTCTGTCTTGCATATTTTTTTCTTCAGTACATTCTGTAGTGTGTATTACTGCTATATGCATCCTTTCCACACCCTGCTAAACGGTACTCTATTGTTTTGTCTACGCTTGACTCAATCTTTCAAAATGGCAGCTACATCATCGTATCGTTAGCGCAATAAATATTTGGTGTATGTCATTTCATGGGATAGAACTACCAGTAAACACATTAACAACCAAAACAATTATCCCTATGTCTCAATGAGAACAACAAAACCAAACTGTCATGCTAAGTGTTTTGGATAAGTACTAAAATATCTATAGCTGATACCGCAGTACACTAACTAAAGTGGAAACAAAAACAATGGCTATGCACTCAAAAAAGCCTAGAAAAAGAAAAAAGTAACCACTTCTATTAGTTGAGTCTGACTTCAAAGAAACAATTTTTTTAAATCTTTATTTACTTTTTGCAACAAATACAACAAGCATTGGCATAGCCAATAGGTCTCGCCTTTGGGACCTTATAAGTGTTTAGTTATCCAGCACAATATCCTTGGTGCAACAACATCAACTGTTGCATGGCTAAACACTTATAAGGTCCCAAAGGCGAGACCTATTGGCTATGCCAATGCTTGTTGTTTCTGTCAGGGTACCAATGAATGCTCCCCTCTGTGAAACCCGAACTGCCCCTTCCCTCCCCTATTCCCCACACCACCCTTCCTCCCCTCCACCCCACACAGAGCCACCTGCATACCTTTATCACCTACTAAATGTGTCTATTAAATCTGATGCAATTGGGGATGCATTGTTGTTTTACTACTGGTAAATGATTCCACCGGGTATTCTCCATTCAATGAAGTTTAATGCATAATTGCACGGTACTGGTCATGTATTACTACAGCATGGGAACATACATTTTGCATGCGGATTTACCACCCCATTAGTACCATGCAACTCATGATCAGTGCCTGAGTAAGGTCACGTGTTGCCTGTGCTTCTGTTAAAGAAGGTTGTAAAGCTCCTTCGAGACTTCAGCACCACTAACTAGTGCACTAGCCTGTCTCTCCGACAGGTCATTCCTTGCACGCAGGGCATGCAAAGTGGATGTCAGAGGACAGTGCAGGGTTTAAGCACCAACGTAATTGCAATGGCTACGAAGGAATTCCTCGCTGGCCTCTACCTATGTTCTCCCGCATTTATTTTACTAAAGAAAGATTCCTGTTAGTGGAATGTACCGTTGTTTGAGGGTTTGTGATGGAGCTCTCTCGAAGCAATCAGTCAGCACAGGAAGGAAGAAAATGGCGGGCGGGAACACTTCCGCTTCCGTCCGGCCTCGCTGTGGTCCTTGCGGCTGTCGGCTGAGCGGTGTGTGTCTGTGTGAGGCCGGCAGGAAGCGGAGGCCGCGGGGCGGGGGAGAAGCGGCAGGTACTGGGGTTGTACACTTGACTATGGGTCGTGGGGTTCAGTGGATTGGAGGTGAAAGACAGAGGTTCGCTGAATGGAGTAAGGGGCGGACTGAATGTTGGGTTGTACCAACGCTTCGGGATGTGATAGCGAGGGGGCACTGACGCCTGTCATGGGGGAGGTAAAAGTGGAGGTGGGGGCTTGTGGGGTTATACAGTTCAGTACATAGTAGCGGAATAATCGCTGACAGTGGCCCCTTAGAATGGAAGAGTGGGACGACTGAACGTTCCAAGGCTTGGGGTAACGGGGTTCTAGTTCTCGTGTGTATGGGCTCAAGCACTATGGAGTGTCAGGGCGGGTGATTAAATATTGATTTGTGCTATGTATCCAACCCTGTAATAGTTACGTGTAGTTGAGTGCCTGCAAGCTTATGTGTGGCTATATATCTTGGGTATATGTTCCGCATATAGATTAATAGTGTGTGCGTGTTTGTCTATTCAGTCCTATTAGCAATAATTATGGAGTGGTGGTCACCTTAGTGGTTAGTAGGCAGCCTGTCAATTTTTATAATGTTTAATCTTCTTTATATTTTATAGTATTTTGGTGTTTCATCAATGCATACAATTAAGACAGTAGACTTTCGCATATGTATCCATTCCAGTGGTGCAATAGAATGAGCGGCTAGGGTGGGTGTACTCACATTTGTGGTTTGCAGGCTCCCCAGTATTGCTGCGAGTGAAGGCTACCGTTAAGAGAAATTGATGCACCTAGCAATCTTTAAGAGGCGGTTCTGCTTTAGCTGTTAGATGGACCACAGCACATAACCTTATTTCCAAATGCGCCTACATCTTTGCGCTGAGAGTCCTAAAAGTGTTTAAGTGAATATAATAATTGGACTGCAGCTGTGGGAGGTTTGTGAACATCGGTATATGTAAAGCAAAAAGTGTAGCGTTTGGCGTGAGTATTCCTGCAGTACGTCAGATAATAAGCAGGTAACGGCTTTTGATATGTAGTCAATCCTGTCAGTATACAGAATAAGGGGGGCAGGGGTTGGGTACAGCAGTGGGTGCTTGTACCGTTCTCGGGAAGTCTTAAAATAAACAAGACGCGCGGCCAAGAAACGCGCTCTCTGGTGAGGGAGGGGGAGGATGGGTGGGGGAGGAAAGGCAGATGGCGCCTCGCCAGCGATGCGAGGAATGGATGGCAGCTGCGCGTGTGCACGATCTCGTGAACGCAAGCTGGTCGCCAGCAAAAGCCACAGTTTGCACTTCCAAAACCCGCTTACTAAAACTCTCGCCAGAGCATCGCATGCGCTGGCTCAGGCGAGACCTAAAAAGGGCTTAGAAATGCCTGCAGAACATATTGAAAAAGAGCAGCAGGTTACATTTATAATGGTTTCAGTGTTGCAACATCATCCAAACGTCTTTTGTACACAGTACTCTATAAACTAGTATGGCATTGGAGGCATGAAAGTAAGTACAAAATAGCTCAGAAATAATATGAAGCATCATTGATGCCATCACTGACATAACTCCCTTAGTTGTAGCAAACATGTGTTAAGTGCAACCATGACCCTATACAATACCCAGGTAACCTAGTTCACATTAGCAATAAACAACAGATATATGGGAAACCCTTATTGAACATGGTATTCAATATGTATACAACTGTTCAGAGAAAGCCAAGTTCCTAAAGATACTCAACGTCTGTTCCAAAATTAATGCCCTACTACAGATACCTTTCATCTGTATCAAACCTCTCACAGGCACCGAACCTACATTGGGAAATGAAGTTGATATGAGCAGAAAACTATGTACTGTAAATAGTGTTTACTCTATGGTTAGAGTCTCTACTAAAAACAGTGTACACCCTATGCAACATTTGTCAAAAAAGACACTATTCTCTTAAAATAACCAAGGTCTGAACGTGCTAAAGATCATACTATTGCAGCCTTCATATTGTGGTGAAAACTTTATAGATAGCCAATCTTCTGAAGCAAAACAAGCACATGTACATATGTTAGTATGTTATGTAGAACTTGTAATGCTGAGACGATTCTGTCTAATAACGCAAGGCTGCTTACAATACTTAGTATATACTATGTAGAATCTTTGTCCTGTTGGAAACTTTTTCAGCAGAACCCAAAAACGTATGTGGAACATATTGGACACAAGTCATCAACTGTCATCGGCACACAGAGTTACTCTTCAATACAAAGGGCTTTATTATGAGTCTAGCGGCCCACGGGCAAGCATATTACAAGTTTCCTCACCGCCACACTTTTCATGGCGGTGCGACCGCCATGAAAAAGTTTGGTGGTGAGGAAACAAAGGGAGCCCTACAGGGCCCCCTGGTGTCTCATGCCCTGTGGATACACACAGGGGAGCACTACATAGGCACCGCCGTGGGTACACCAAAAAACTGCCCGCCAGACAGGAGAAAACTCCTGATCTGGTGGGCGTTTCATACATGGGTTTGGCGGTGTGGGAGTGGGGCGGTCCCGCTGCCGCACCTCCTAACTCATAATAAGGCCCAAAGATTTATAACGTGTACAATAGCGGGGCCGTGCCTCTTCCGCACCTCCAAACTCATAATAAGGCCCAAAGATTTATAAAGTGTACAATACCTCCACACACCTAATATGCACTAGGAGCACATGCGATTTGTAAACACTTATATCCATTAGCTTGGCAGAGGCTGTACAAAATTAAGTAAAAAATTAATATGGTAGTTACCCGCCGCTATGTAAACTATAAAACAAATGAACACACTCGTTGGATGATGTCATCACTGATGCTATCAATGATGTCATTTGAGATGTCATCAGTTATGTCATAAATTGATGTCAAAGAACATGTTGTGACTGATGTAATATGTGAGAGGTCTTTCTTAAATTTGTTGATCTTTGTGGTGAGCAGAGAGTCTTTATAATCTTTTGTGGTTTTGTTCGTCTCATCTAGATTTTTCTTGTAGAGTGTCGCTGTTATGGTGGTTTTCAGGTTTGCCTCAACCAGAGTGGCATCAGCTATGCGTTTGGCAGTGCTGATAATTCAATCAATCAATCAGGGGTTTATAGAGCGCACTACTCACCCGTTAGGGTCTCAAGGCGCTGGTGGGGGGGAGGGAATGCGCAGCTCCCATGGGGTCCTTCGAAGAGCCAGGTCTTGAGGTCTTTCCTGAATTGGTTCAGTTTTGGGCTTTGTCGGAGGTGAAGGGGGAGATCGCTCCAGGTCTTGGCTGCGAGGTAGGAGAAGGACCTTCCACCTGCTCTGTTCCTGTAGAAGCGTGGGACGGTGGCTAGGGAGAGGTCACCTGAGCGGAGGTTTCTCTTGGGGGCATGGAAGGAGAGGCGGTTGTTGAGGTATTGTAGTCCGATGTTGTGGAGGGCCTTGTAGGCATGCGTGAGCAGCTTGAAAGTTATTCTTCTTTCGACAAGGAGCCAGTGGAGGTCACGGAGGTGTTGGGTGATGTGGTTGTGCCCTGGGATATCGAGGATTAGTCTGGTTGCGGCGTTCTGGACGGTCTGGAGTTTGCGGAGGAGGTTTTTGTTGATTCCAGCGTAGAGGGCGTTGCCGTAGTCCAGTCTGCCGGTGATGAAGGCGCGAGTGACCGTTTTCCTAGATTCGGAGGGTATCCATTTGAATGTTTTACGTAGTATGAGGAGGGTGTTGAAGAATGTGAAGGAGAGGGCGTTGTTCTGGCCATTCATAGTGAGCGATGAGTCCATTATGATGCCGAGGTTACGTGCATGGTCTGTCGTGGTGGGTGGGTTTCCGAGGGCGGGGGTCCACCAGGTGTCGTCCTAATGCGGATGGGGTGGAGTCGAGGATGAGGACTTCAGTTTTCTCTAAGTTGAGTTTCAGGCAGCTGTTTTTCATCCAGGTTGCAACGGCTTCCATCCCTTCTTGGAAGTTGTGCCTGGTGATGTCGGGTTCCTTGGTGAGGAAGAGGATGAGTTGGGTTTCATCGGCGTAGGAGACGATGTTGAGCCCATGGTTTCTGACGATGGTTGTGAGGGGGCCATGTAGACGTTGAAGAGGGTGGGGCTGACGGAGGATCCTTGGGGATTCTTTTTCTCTGTGTTCTGCCCGTGAGGAATGATCGTATCCAGTCAAGGGCCTTTCCTTGCATGCCGGTGTCGTGGAGTCTGGTGGCTAGTGTGCGGTGGGAGACAGTGTCGAAGGCTGCTGAAATGTGCAGGAGGATGAGGGCTGCCGTTTGGCCTTGGTCGAGGAGGGCATGGATGTCGTCTGTGGCGGCGAGGAGGGCGGTCTCGGTGCTCTGGTTGCTGCGGAATCTGGATTGGGAGGTGTCCAGGATGTTGTTGGCTACAATGAAGGAGGCTAGCTGTGTGTTGACGGCCTTTTCGATGACCTTGGCTGCGAAAGGAAGCAGCGAGATGGGCCTGAAGTTCTTGAGGTCCGTCGGGTCTGCGGAGGATTTCTTTAGGAGGGGTTGATTCCAGCGCACTTCCAGTTGTCAGGTAATGTGGCGGTCTCGAGGGAGCAGTTGATGGTTCAGCGTAGCTCGAGTGCGATGGCTGTGGCGGCCTTGTGGAAGATGTGTGGTGGGCAGGGGTCTGAAGGTGCTCTGAAGTGGATGCTCTTCATGGTCTTTAGGGTGTCTTCTGTCGTGAGTGGGATCCAAGTAAGTAGGGTCTGCTGGGTCACGTCACTGGGGGTGGGGGTTGAGGTGGTGCAGAGGTCTTGGTCGTCGAAGTTGTCGTAGAGCTTCTTGATCTTTAGGTGAAAGAAGCAGCTGAGTCTGTCGCAGAGATCTTGGGAGGGAGGGACGTCTGTTGTTTCGCAGTTGGGTTTGGCAAATTCCTGTATGATGGAGAAGAGTTCCTTGGAGTAGTGGGCGTTGGATAGGATTCTGTCTTGCAGCAAGTTCTTCTTTGTGGATTTGATGAGTTGGTGCTGTGCCATGGTAGCTGTTTTGTAGGTGGTGCATGTTTCAGGGGTTTTGCTGTTTCTCCACGTCTTTTCCAGTCATCGGCAGGAGTGCTTGGATTTTTGGAGTGCCGTGGTAACCAGTTTGCTTTCTTGTTGTGTTGTTTTGTAGTCTTCTGGAGGGGGGCGAGTGTGTTGGCGATCCATTTGTGGAGTCCCTAATTTAAATCAGTCAGTCCCTAATGCATCGCCATGCGATCAAAGGCCTGTCCCTTTTGAAGGTTTTGTCCTCTAAGAAGTGCCTCGGTGCATTTGTAACAATCAGACCCGTGGGACCACAATTACCTCGCAGATAGTCTGTCATAATCGCCCCGTGTGTACTGGTCCGAATGTGTGTTCTCTTTAGATTGAGTAATTTTTCCCAATCTTCTGATTGGACTGTTGTATTTGTTAATAGGATATCTAGTAAGCTTGGGGTTGTTAAGATTGTCTGGACTACTGCTTTATCGAAGGCAAGTCCCATGAAGTCTGACATTGTATTCTTCTGTGTATTGGGAAATTCTGAGAGGCAAAAGTGTAAGTGAAAGAAGTATGAAAAGAGGTTAGAAAAATATTCCTTCTCCAAGCTAAAAGGATTCACTCAACTCTATGAATAAAGAACCCACAGCCGTGGCTGCTCTTACATCTGTATCACAAAAGCGGGGTCAGAGGAGATTTAAAGACCGGCAAGGTTTAGCTCCTCTACTCAAGATATCAGAAACACAGAAAAGGAACCCTTGGGTCTATAGTGTTGGTAGACTAGTTGTACCCGTAACAACAAAAGAGCATCCCTCTTTAGTCTATACCCCTCTTAGTTTGAAAACATCCCTGAGCTCCTCCCTCTCAGAGAGGGGGTTATAGCCCGTATCGTGACTAGGCATCACGATATGAGGAGGTTCCCCAATGATGAAGCATGCCACCTTCGGGTGGGTGAGGGACAAAGTCTTATAAAAGGGACGCTCTTTTGTTGTTACGGGTACAACTAGTCTACCAACACTATAGACCCAAGGGTTCTTTTCTGTTTCAGAATCCCCTCCAACACCAAGAATTCTGGTCAATTGGGCAAGAAGGACGGGGAGAACAGGGAAGAGCGTCCACCATCTTGGCCTGGCTGGCCACGCCCACAACCCCTTTGTTTTTTACTACTTCCACCTCCTGCTGTTTATCTTTATGCTGAGTATGACTAATCACCAATTTAAGAGACAGAACTAAAGGGTTGTGGTCACTGGCGCAATGAGGCACCACAAAAAAACCAGTTCCTCCGAGAGAACTATAAAATCTATTGAGGAGGACGCCCCCCTTACCTGTGAAAACTGGAACCAGGGGGAAAGATGATGGGCACAAATCAAAAGCAAAAGAGTGATTTAATTTCCCCGAAAGGCAATTTAAAGCTTCATGTTGAAAATGAGTCTGCTAATCTCCAGACATACTAACAATAGTACAAACTACCGAGGAGGGTCCCTTACATAGATGAGCATTACAATCTCCCATTCACAGTAATGACCACTTTAAGCTGCTCAGGGCACTAGATTTAGATAAATCATGATCAAGTGCCTTAATTACTTTGGAATTCCCTGGGTTAAAATTAACGTTATAAACATTCACCACTAGAATTTCATGTAAGCCAATCTCCTATAAGCAACCAGCTATTAACATGGGGAATCAATACACTGCCAGGAAGCCTTTCAACTGAAAGTAAAAAGATACACCACACATAGCCCTTCCTGCTCTTAAAGAAATTACAGGAGAGGCAAAGGTGAGATAACCATTAATATAAGAAGGCTCTACAGACTAGGATTCGCAGAAGCAAATACAGTCAAATTGCTTAACGAGGGTTACCCAATCCAGATTGGTTAGTTTAGAGCTAATTCGTGCCATGATCTAGGAATTACATATAAAAACACTATTCGGTAAGGGATCAACTCTCGGTTTGTGTGCTAATGTGCAGACATGGCATAAACAATACTCACTTTACATCTAATGTCACATAAACTCTAATATTAATATCATCTTTACGAGATGACTTCTGGTCACTGTACTATACAGTTCTCCCTCTGCATACCGTCCAGTATGATTCAATGTCCTACACAAATTGTCACGCTGAAATCTCAGCTCCAGAACATAATCACACAGGATAGATCTGAGAGGAGCTAAATTAAACAATAAAGAATAGGTTAGGGGACAAAAGTACTAAATAGAACAAGAAAGAACTGTATAGACCACGATTGATCAGAGATGAACTGACTAGTATTGAATTCAAGAGAACAAAACAAGACAAAACAAAAAAGAAGAGAACAGAAAAGAACTGGGTAGAACAGAATATGACAGAAAAGTACAGAATAAAAAGGATAAGAATGGTGGCAATTCCGCTCCACCTCCTCTAAGACTCCATATTGTCACCCACCCACTGTTTAAAGGGCATCATACATACCACAGATTGCCTCATCAAGGCACTGAAGAAATATGACAACATCAGCCTTGTAATGATGGAACTCCACTGACTCCCATTGCCAGTCTGCACCATCTTCAAAATCAGCTGCATTATCCACAAGTCGCCACGACTGGCAAGCCTACCTATCTTACAAGTTCCCGCCTCTAGTAGCTTTCCGCACACTAAAAGCCAGGACACCATAAAACTGGAGCTAAAGAAGTGCCAAAAATGAAAAAGTAAGGCAACAGGCATTCTCCATTTATTCACCATGAATCTGAAACGATATCCCTGTATACCAAAGAACAGCCCCAACCTTGCTCCAATTTAGGAAAGAGCTGAAGACACAACTCTTTAAAGAACACAACATCTCAATGAAGTAATAATCCAGCTTCACCTCCAAACACTTATTGACTGCATTTTTGTCTTTACCCTGTACAGCACTCTGCTGCGGTGTGGCTTGGTTCAAGGAATACTAATGCAATATACAAACAAATACTACATATATGCAATATATAATTGAATAGATCGGAAAAAGAACATAAAAGATTTGTAAAAAGCAGACTAGATCAGAAAACAATAGAAAACAACGCAACACGATGAAATAGAGCTAAACAGAAGACATAATAATATCACCAGAACTGGACAATCTGTGTAACACATGACAACATTGTATTACACTTTACAAAACAGAATAGAAATGTGCCAAACAGAATTGAATAATTTTATAGCGTAACGGGACTTAATAAACAGAAAGAAAAGAATAAAAGACAAAAGAGAGGATATAACAGGAAAGCACTAACTAGAAGATGAACAAACGAACAGACCAGAAAAGAGCAGAATAAAAGAGAAAAAGGAGATCCAGACCTGAAAAGGAGAGACTAGTGAACAAGGCATATTAGAGTAGAACACCAGCTCCCATAGGAGCAGGAACTGTAGGGGACATGGGAATTTGCCACTCCCCCATCAGAGACCCGCCACCACATAGATTTTGGAGCATGGGGACACAGGGGACTATATCACCTCCTAGATTTTGAAGTAGAAACTGAATATTAAAGAGTGGAAGATACAACATATTTCTCTAAAGCCATGGTGCACATTGTCTAAGGCTACTTGAAACTATGTAACATCAGCAGCAAACACAGTGGGGGCTCTATGATCTCCTTATTTTGCTAATTATGTAATTGTGGCCATTGCAGTGTTGAACCTCTCCTAAAATCGTTCTATTTTGTCTGTCATGCGAGGTGAGTAAAGTAAGGAAATTGGCCAGAGATGCTCTTTTATGTTAATGTTATTTTTGGCTAGACTGACTTTAGAAAATAGGAATTGGCAAAGCCAACAGGTCTTGCCTTTGAAATTTAGTGGCTTGTCCGTTGCTTTCTCCTGATGCTGAAGAGCAAAAAAAAAAATGGTGCACAGACGTGACTGCTGTTGGTGGTCATTTCATTCTATTTTGCAGGCACACACGTGTCACCAGGCACGTGTGCCCTCACAGAATGACAAGAGCACTATTTTTTATTTATTTTTATTGACCGACCTTAGATGGTGGGTGCCACATAGATTGGTAAATAAAATAAATTGTAACTGTGCATACAAAAGTGCTTTTGCACCTAGTCCTGCTTGGTACAAAAGCCCTTTTGCATAGTTGCTGCCTGGCCCTCCCAAAAAGTATTTTTTTTTTAAACGAACAGCAGGTGTAGTGAGCAACAGTGCAGTGGGTGTGGGAGCGGTTTGAGGGAAGCAAGAAGGTGTGGGGGTATGAAGGAGGTAGTGTTGGATCTGGCCATTTCTGCAGGATCCTCCCCAAACTTTTTGCCTTCCTCCTCCTACTTTTGCTGAAGAAAGTTTTTGTTGGCTTTAGGACTCTGTGTACTTTACCACTGCTAACCAGTGCTAAAGTGCTTGTCCTCTCTCCTTAAAGTATGGTAGAATTGGCTTTTAATTCACTTATAAGTTCCTAGTAGAGTGGTACTACATGTATCCAGGGCCTTTAAGTTAAACGGTACTAGTGGGCCTGCAGCACTGATTGTGCCACCCATTTAAGTAGCCCTTTAAACATGTCTCAGGCCTGCCATTGCAGAGCCTTTGAGTGCAGTTTTAAACTGCCATGTCGACCTGGTAAAATAAACCTTTTGCTAGGCACAAACCTTCCTTTTTAATATATATTAATCAGGGACTTCAGGGAGCTTGCTAAGGAGGCAAACCACTGGATCAGCACCAGGGTCCAAAAGAAGGTACCTGGTAGTGACCCCAAGAAGGGTGGTTCAGGTTCCCCCCAGCAGAGTGAGGGCGAGGTCCAGCGAGACACAGACATGTCCCAGAATAAGGGGGAATGAAAGGGTTGTTGTTTTTGTAGAGTTTTATATAGCGCGAACTAGACCCTAAGATATCAGGTATCAGAGCGCTTTACATGAGCACCAGTTTCGTTACAGATGGACACATACATTTTTTTTTTTAGGCACGGGGAGATTAAGTCATTTGCCCAGAATCACAGGATGTTGAGCGTTGTTGCCGAGACTCGAACCCGGTTCCCCAGCTTCGAGGTCGACCGCTCTAGCCGCAAGGGTATATCCTCTCCCCATGCCTCTTCTGAGAAACAGGGAGGAAATTCTGGTGGGTGGTGGCCAAGGGCGCCCATTTCCAACCCTGCTGCTTTGATTGTTCTCAGCTAGGACTCAAGCAAGGGGAAGTCTGTCTGTCCTAAGAAACCACCCGCTGGTGGGACCTCCACAGGGATGGCCAATGTGGCCTTAGGGGTGAGTAGTCCCCAGAGGCAGGTCATAGGCCAAGCCATGATCTCTCATAACTGGGAGGTGGACCCAAAGGGTGAGCTGGTGATCCCTGAGGGTGGGAGTCATCACTTTGGGGTCCCAGTCACTGCTCTGAGGGACTAGCCAGGCCAGGGTTGTGGAAAGGCTAGTTTTCCCAGAGCAGTACACTGGCCAGATGTGTGGGGTGACTCAGGCCCAAGGGAAGGACTTTTTCCGCCCTATGGCCCTTGTTACAGGGATTCTGTTTGGAAACAGAACTATGCCTGGGATCATTGGTCATCAGAATGTAGGGACTGAGTCACCAGGCCACATCAGTACCTATGGGCCCAAATTCGACTAGCTCATAGTGCCTTTCCTGCCCTCCTAACCTTCCCAGAGTAACATGTAAATAGGCAAACCAGAACACAACTCTCTAGTCCCCAGGAGAACCGTGGAAACAGATCGTCACCTTTCGTCTTCTCACTTATGCATGCCAATAATAAACAAAAGAAAGACACAAGGAAAGTTTACAATATTTATTGAAAATATTGTATTCTTTTATGAAGCAATTGTGCTGCAATTAGAAAACATATACAACTGAGCATAGTAATCAGCATTATGAGGAAACTGTATACAATGAGAAGCCCTATCATCGTTGATGATATATCTGCCTAAGTCTACCCTCACTACGTGAGCACAGTGATATATCAGTGATCTCTGGGATTAGAACCGGCCCCCATACCTGGCATCTGTAATTAACTGGTCTGCATCTCAGTTTGCGCAAAGCTGGGGCACCCGTTCCAGGACATTTCTCTCTCCAAGAATCCTCCTCTCTGTTTTTCAAAGGGCACATCTCGGTTTATTTGAGAAGAAGTGCTGTGTTAGAAAACAGCAGCTGCACTTTTGTTATGCCTGTATGTTAGGAGATTTAGCTTTACTGAGCACAGAAAAACAGAGCATAATATTGTTTGACCTTGTACAAAATGTTCAGACTGAATACCAGCAGAAGAACTGAATAACAATAATAATATGTGCATCTTATTTCTAAAATAATATTGTGGCACAAAATAAAATGTGTTACATGTGGCTGTGAAAAGCACATGTGGCTTACAACATGCAATTAGGCTTAAATAAGGGACAACTACAGTGGGCCTAAGTAGGAACTCCCTACATCCTGGTATCCTTGGAGTGGGGTGGGGAGGTGACTCAGAGAAGGGTCATAGTTAGTCCCCAAATGCCCACAGACAGCATTCTGGGAATGAGTTGCCCCCGGTGTGAGGGTAACTGAGAGGGATGGCCACCCAGGGAACCCTGACGGTTCCATTTTCTGGGGGTACCACTCCCAAGCTAAGGGTACGGGAACCTAGATGGCGGGGCAGAATAAGGGAGGGCTCACCCCTGTCCAGCCTCAGGGTACAGACCCTGGGCTGATTGGCCAGTCTCAGGATACCACCCTTGAACTTGTGTTAGGTAGAGTGGAAGTAGGGTACCTAACACCCAGGGTGATCGCCTCCCACTCTGCAAACCCTCAGAGGTCAGAGAGCCCTGGATGGCCTGGGGCCTGGCTCTGCATCTCAGATGTCAGTGGCCCTTGTTGGTTGCTGTCCTTATAAGCAGAGTTTTCCCTGGGTTGGGGACAGAAGTCTGATCCAAGGGATGGAATGGGCCTCATCAATTTGTTGGTCATAGTGGTACTATTTGCTTATTGTGATGCATCATCTTTGAGCAAGTTAAGGTTAGGTGCTGAAAACATAGGGTCCACAGATGTGGGGGAACTGTTCCCCATGGGTCAGTTTGGATGAGTGTAGACAAATGGGTCCAACTGAGTTCAGAGAGGCGTAGAACTGACAAGTGCCCCTGCAGTAGAAGACCATTGTCCACATTCCTATTGCCTAAGCAGGGAAGTCCATCAAGGAATCGATTAGTATACCTAGGCTTTAGGCTGGAGGGGGTGGTGTTACACCTGGCCCTTTCTGCAGGGTCATCCCCAAACATTTTGCCTTCCTCCTAATATTTTTGCTGAATTTGTTTTGGTTGGCTTTAGGACTCTGTGCACTTTACCACTGCTAACCAGTCCTAAAGTGCTTGTGCTCTCTCCTTAAAACATGGTAGAATTGGCTTATACCCAATTGGCATATTTAATGTACTTATAAGTCCCTAGTAAATGGTACTACATGTACCCAGTGCCTATAACTTAAATGCTACTAGTGGACCTGCAGCACTGATTGTGTCACCCACTTAAGTAGCCCTTTAAACATGTCTTAGGCCTGCCAATGCAGAGACTGTGGGTGCACTTTTAAACTGCCATGTCGACGTGGCAAAATAAACCTTTTGCCAGGCCCAGACCTGCCTTTTTAATACATATAAGTCACCCATAGGGTAGGCCCTGGACAGCCCAAGGGCAGGGTGCAGTGTATTTAAAAAAATGGACATGTACTTTTAAGTTTTACATGTCATGGTAGTGAAAAAGTCTTACATTCGTTTTTTTCTACTGCAAGGCCTATTTCTCCCATAGGATAATATTAGAGTTACCATATTACATTTTATAACTGTAATTCCTAAATGGGAAGACGTAACCAGTTCATGCTTGATGTTGCTGGAATCCTATTTTAAAATCCAAAGTCATATTTTAAATTACAATTCTGAAAATGGCACTTTTAGAAAGTTGGGATTTTCTTACCTAAGCCATTTGGTGCCTGCAGCCTGTCTTTTGTCACATGACTGGGTGTAGTTGGCAGTTGGGCTTTGTGTATTCCTTCTAGACAGCCACACACAATGGGAGCTTAGGTATGACTGGATGGGCCATCACTGGCAGGATGGGAGGGAGGAGCTAAGCCCAGTCTCACTTGACCTGAATAGGCTGTGTCCTGTTTCCACACAAAGGGCTGCATACCCCTTGTAGTTAGTCTGGAGCCAGGACAGGAAGGCAGGGTATCTGTGCACTTCAAAGGCATGCCCCTAGAAGCTTCTCTCCACTTCAAAGGCATAACTGTGTATAAAAGCAGGACCACAGACACAAACACTTCAGTACACTTCTGGACCCATGGATACTATGCCAGGAAGAAGGACTACTGGCTGGACTGCTGCTCTGAAGGAACTGCTGCACTGCTGATCTGCTGCCTTCTGCCATCTTGCATGGGTAGGAAGGACAGTACCTGACTCACTTGAACCCAGAACCCAGAGTGACTCCAAGGGCTAGTTGGCTGGCCTTCTGATCGGAAGCCTCAGGAACATAACAGGCTTCCAACAAACTTGCATCTGCACCTGGACTCTCCCATCTGTGAGTCTTCCCTGTCAAGTAGTGCCACCCCAGTCCTAGACCCTTGGAAGTGGGCCTATGGTGCGCTGCCAGCCTCATAGGATCCGGCGGAACCGACGCATCTACTCTGCTGCGTGGCGCAAACCCGAGCAGAACCAATGCATCGCTGCAATGCGTGGATCTGAACCGCCACAAAAGACCGGCATCGCATCACAGCCCGGCACATCAGAACTGCTGCTGCGCGATGCATCCCCGGCGCAGGCTCTTGCATCTCTCGACGGCAGCCTCGATGACAATGCAGGACTCCGTATCGCAGCCCTGCAGCTCCTTGGAACCAACATATCACCAGAATGTGTAACGCATTCCGGACTGCGGACTTCTCGCAAGCCATCGTTGACAGCATCCTCAACGCCCATGCAACAGGACCTTGCACTGCAGCCCTGCCGCATCTTGGGACTGACGCATCGCTTTGGCTGCGCAGCGCATCTTCAACGTGGCTCCACGAGCGCTCCGCAACCCAGGATTAAAGGTACTTTTGTTTAGCAGGCCTCACTGGGTCCCTGTAGCTGGCCCGCGCTTCATCACAGTTGGCCTAAACTTGTGGCTTTATCCCAGTCCGGCACGACCAGATATCCACAGTTGGTGCTTTACACCTTATGGCAATATTTTTGCTAAAATCTTCAAAATTCAATATCTCTGGTTCTACTAATAGAATTTTTGTTGTGTTTGTTCTGTTTTATTTAATACATATTGTTCTATTTTTCTAACCTGGTGTGAGATACTTTTTGTGTGGTGTTTTCACAGTTTTATTGTTTGAAGTGTTGCACAAATTCTTTACATATTGCCTCTAAATTAAGCCTGGCTGATCTCTGACAACCTACCAGGGGGTGAGCATCACTTTAATTCACTATGTATAATTTTCTTTAACCATCCAGCATACATGCCAACATTTCCGAACTAGAAAGAGGGAGATTTAAAAAAACACATAACTGGGGTAATGTATCTGGCCCATTGTCTTCTACTTAAGCAGAGGCAATTTCAGGTTAGAGACAGCTACAATTTAGCCATTGTTGGCTTTAAAAAATTCGAGTTTTCACTTTGAATCAGGTTTGTTGTCATGCATGAGACATCAACATTTTATTTTTGGCAGTTTTACTACACACTAACAAAAACAGAGTTTGGAACTCAGCTTGTTACTCGTGTTTTTCTCCCAGATTATTTGCTGGGACTCACAGGATATTTTAGAGCTAAGGCCTGTGATTCAACCTGCATCCCCACTGGCACAGCAAAGGGAGGGCCTTGCAAGTCCGCTGCTGCAGGATCGGATGTCAGATCATGGCAAAATATACTTTGTTTTCCCCCTAGCTGGCAGGAGCAGGAAGTCAGCGCTATGGCAGGTAGAGTGTGACAAAGGTGTGCAAGAGCTCAGGCTACCTTTTCTGCAGATATCAGATTTCTACATGCAGGAATTGGGAGGGTTGCCATGTATGATCCAGGTTGAGAGCACCATTCAACAGGGTCTGCTGCCGTCTGCACTTTTACAAAAACCTCTCTTGTACAAGCTTCATGTAAAATAATATTGCTTCACTTTTAATTATAATATAGGCTACATAAATAAGGAACATGACACACTGACATATTTTTGGTATTTTGTGATAGAGTCATGTTTCATATTTAAAAAAATATTACTTTCGATAAGTGTCACTGAATTCAGTTATGTACTCGTATGTACTTAACGGAGACAGTGGGAAATGTTAAACAAAGACATTTCTTTGATTTTACAGTCCTTATAATATTTTACATGACATTTGTTGCCTGATTTACATCCACTAATAGTTCGGCTCGTGTTACGGCTCTTAGACCCCCTGGCTCGGATATCCCAAGGATGGCCGTGGCCTCCCATCCCAAAATATAGTGTTTCCTGTGCTCTTGCAGGTACAAGAGCAGAACTTACAGTAAAACAAGAAACGAATGTAAAATACAAATAGAACAGAGTGGACTTGAACAGAGATTGTTACAAAGGGACAGGACGGAACATACAACTTGCGGTCACGGAACTAGTAGGCGAACACTGCCAAGGCACCTCCGGTCTCCCTCCCCTTCTCTGTGTACACGCTGTTGCTGCGTCAGTGCTTCACTGAACGGGGGTGGGGCGCAGGGAGAGCTGCTGACGTCATTGGATTTTATATAATGCTAATCCTATGCCAGAGCAGAGGTCAGGAAGAGTTCCCGCAAAGCATTGGATGTTGCGCTTCCCAACACGTCCAACTCTCGAACGCGGAAGTGATTCTCAGTACACTTTAGGATGCGCAGTGAATGGACAGCACAGGGCGGTGCAACGGTGGAGTTTGAACAGTCAAGAGAGCATTAAAAACCAAAAGGAGCATTGCTAACAGTTCTCTTCGCCACAGTGCTATGACGCCATCAGCAGCCCGCGTCACCTTGTCCTGCGCCAAAAATGTATTGCGCAATTAATTGTTGCGAGTATATTTGACGCAAGCAGAAATAACAAGAGTTCACCTCCTTTACAACAGAGAACAAATAAAGCAAATATTAATGGCACTTACTGAGGTAGTCGGAGAGTCGTTGAAATAGACACTCAAGGAAACTTCGGGTTGATCCACAAGAAGATTTATTATCATCAGCTTACAGTCACGGCCAGGAGCAGCGCACTCTCAAGATCCGTTCGGCAACTGACAACCGCCGATCGAATCCCAGACGCGCTCACCCCGACCACGTATTAGAATCATTACACATAGAACATTCTACATCTCAACATTAGTCTCCCACTACATCACCTTCCCCCTTAATAAAACAACAAAACCAAAAAAAATAAATAAACAAATAAATAAATGACAAGCAAAATGTTCATTAGTAAGTAACGAAATCCTTGAATCTTGAAGGAATTCTCGTGACACGACGATCCCGGGTCAATATTGAATTATTAGAACTGCACTCCTCACCCCTATTATTAATAACTGCCTTTGAAGGCCCCTCACGTTCGCCTAAATTACCATTCTGATCACGAACATGCAACCAATGCGTCCAATCCAGATTATGACCAACACATGATATTTTCCTCCTCTTAATCAACTCTGCCTGTTCCTTCGACACTTTTACTAATTATCTTTTGTTCCACCATCCTTTGTCGTGCAGAAACGCGGCACCTTTACTAACTCTATTAACCACTACTGGACTTGAATAAATTGATTCACCTTTTTTAACCTTAAATGGTTTCTTGAACATCACCCAATCACCTACCGCGATTTCACCATCACCTGAAAAATCCTTACCACCAAATATCTCTCTCATCTTACTCTGCTTTTCTCTCACTGCATCAACAACCATCCTATTGTCCAAAACCTCAGTTTTTCTATTATCCAACCAAAAAGGCAATAGTGTATTGTTAACTTTTCTTCCCCGAAGAAGTTCAAAGGGAGTGACCCCAGTAGTACAGTGAGGCGCCGTGTTATAAATCCAGACCTTTTTTTCAAGAAATTCACCTACATCCCGACCAGAGGCAAACGCCGTTTGAATACCTTCCTTGAGGACTTTATTACCTCTTTCCACCAAACCATTCGATGTCGGTGAATACAAAGCCACTTTTAAATGTTTAACATCATACTCTTTTAAAAATGAACACATCTTGTCTGACACAAAATGAGTTCCATTGTCCGTAACCAAAAACCTAGGAGCCCCCTCTAATAAGAACACTTTTTTTTAAAAACATACAGTATTGTCTGTATTGGGAGCGTCCACAAACTTATAGTACATCCACTTAGAATGGTAATCCACTGCCAAAATTATATATCTCAATTCACCTGATAAAATATTATACGGACCTGAGAAATCCAGCCCAACTTTTTCCCAAGGTTTTTCTGGGAAAACAGTCGGGTGCAAGGGAAGCTTTTGAATTTTCCAGTGTTTATCTGAGAGTAGGCAATCTTCACAACTATCTACTAAGCTTCTCACCTGACTATCTAAAGCCGGCCACAAATAATGTTGTTTAATTCGCATACAAGTCTTAGACACTCCAAGATGTCCTTCATGAGCAATCTCTATTATGGATTTCCTTAAAGTACTTGGAGGAACAAACTTGTCCCCCCGAAGGATCAAACCATCTTTAACTGAAAGTTCATCCGCCACCAATGAAAAATTCCTCAATTCTCCAGACAGATTCCTAGGCTCAGGCCATTTACTAGAAACATAATCAGCCACTTTCGACAGCGTAGCATCCTTAGAACTGGACAACTTCCAATCAGACTCAGAGATAACTGTACCGCAATTCTCAATTGCGTCCACCATTGCAACACATTCAATTTCATCCTCATCAACCTCCTCTTCCTCATCATCCTTTTCCATTAACATTCTTGATAAACAACCTGCCTGAAAATTCTTTCCCCCTTTTATGTGCTTGATATCAAAATTGTACTCTTGCAACTTTGAAATGAAGCGGGTTAACCTTGCTGACATGGTATTGTTGGGCACTTTAGTGAAGACAAATGTCAGTGGTTTATGATCCGTCAAAATTTCGAATTTCCTACCGCAGATGTACATTTTGAATTTTTGCACCGCCCAGACACAAGCTAAAGCTTCCCGTTCGATGGTACTGTAGTTCTTTTCAAAATTCTTGAGAGACCTAGATGCAAAAGCCACTGTTAACTCCTTGCCATTTACTTTTTGACTAAAAACTGCTCCCAGACCATTCATACTGGCATCCACTGTGACTACAGAAGGACAATCGTCCCGGAAGGAATGCAGAGCTTGCGCAGAAATGATTAGCTCTTTCACTCTACCAAATACTACATCCAATTCATGTGACCAAACAAATTTCTGGCCTTTCTTTAGTAGCATTCTAAGAGGTTCCACAATTTGTGCATAATTGTTTACAAATCTTGCATAGTACTCGGCAAGACCAAGAAACGAACGTAGAGTGTCTTTATCACAGGGTGGCTTCGCTTCCTTAAGAGCCCTAACCACTGAAAATTTCGGTCTGATACCTTCCCAAGAGACTGTATGCCCAAGGTAATCCAGTTCATTCACACCAAATATACATTTATCAGCCCTAACAGTCATTCCACTCTCCTCGAGGGCTGCAAGAACTTTCTTTAATATATTAGAATGTTCCATTGCGTTCTTTGCAAAAACTAGAATGTCATCTAAATACGTCTGTACTCCTTTTATATTTTTAAAAATTGAATCCATCAGACGTTGAAAAACACTAGCCGCCGAAGCTAGTCCGAACGACAACCTTAAAAACTTATAAGCCCCAAAAGGTGTGATAAAGGTAGTCAATTCTTGTGAATCTGCGGCTAAAGGGATCTGGTAATATGCAGATTTTAAGTCTATTAAGGAAAACCACTTGGCCCCCCCTAAATTTGCCAGCAACTCATGAATCTTCGGCAGGGGATGGCAGTCTATTATGATATTTCTATTAAGACCCCTCAAATCTGCGCACAACTTGATCTCCCCTGTCTTCTTACGTGCGACAACGATGGGGGCCACCCACTGCGATGACTCTGTTGGTTGTATTATCCCCTGAGTACATAACCCATCCAACATAGATTTCAGTTCTTCCCTGACACTCAAAGGCACAGGTCTTACTTTGTGAGTTACGGGTTGAGCGTGTGAAAGTAGTCTGATTTTGTACTCAAAATTCTTCACACAACCAATCTGATCTTTAAATACTGATTTGAAATCAGATAGTAAGCTATTAACATCCTCACCATACTCATCCACACTGCACACAGGGTTTTCCATCACTCTCACAGGGCTGTTATCGCCTGGAATTAGATACAAACCCAATTTAGCTAGATCCTTCCAGCCTACTATATTTTTTCCCTTGATAGCCACATAAACTTTGGTCTGAATTTTTCTACCCAATATTTCTACGTCAGACAAAAAGAACCCCAGCATATCAATATCCTTTTCTCCGAACGCTTTCGGATTTACATCAGACTTGCATAAAGAGATATTTTCGCCCCAATTCTCTAAAAAATAAGTGTCCCTTAAAATTGTAATTGGCGATCCTGAGTCTGCCATGACACTTGTTTCTACACCATCTATAACTGCTTCACATAAAGGACCCTTAATTTCTAACGGCTCCTCACTGTAGTCTACAGATAACATCAGGTTGTCCAGGGACTCTGTACATTTGTTTGTTTCAATATCGACACTTCCCACTTGTAGCGCACTTTATTGACTTCCACAGAATTTCTGAAAGTGACCAAGTTTTTGCAACCAGAACAGCGTCTACCCAATGCTGGACACCCCCTGAAATTGCCAACATGAAATTTTGAACCGCAACTAAAACAAAAAATTTGCCCTTTGTTTTGTACAAACTTAGACTGTTTGTTCTTCACCCCCACAGTAAATAATCCCTCCTCTTGTTGATCTTCCAGTTCCATAATCTGATTAACTTTCGTGACAGAACTAGCTTGCATGACCCTTGTAGAAATGACTGATCTTTCGATACTTAACGCCAGGTCTATCACTTCAGAGAGAGAAGGATTCTTACAACTGAGGATTCGTTCTTTTATCTTTTGAGAGCAGCAATTGAAAACAAATTGGTCTCTAATTATATCGTCCACTAAAGGTCCAAACCCAGAAGTAGTGGCTAGAACCCTCAGAGCCGATATATATTCTTCCACTTTTTCTTCTTCACCCTGCTTTCTTTTGTAAAATTTGTGTCTTTCTAACATAATGTTAGGTGGCTCCGAGAATTGTTTTTTTAGTCTCTCAACAGCTTCTGAATAGACATTCCAATCGATCGGAGGAACCCCTTTCCGCCGCCTGACAGGAGAAATACCGCGCAATACGGAATCCCTATCGCTATTTGAAATACCCTTGGCTCCCACTGATGTTTCTGGAGGGGCCTTTCTATTTGATCCATTACTGATCTTCTCTGCGGTGCTGCTGACAGTTGTCTCAAATCTCTGGACCAAACTCTTGACGTATTCGTACGAAGTACTCTGGACTTTAGATATCGTCTCTATCATTTGATGCGTTCCTTTGAGGATTTTACAAACAGATCCTGAGCGAATATTGCCATTTCACCAAGTTATAGTTGACGAGTGAGTGTGTGTGTCCCACACCTTTTATCTACCTCCGCCCTGATGAAGGTGTTGCCCTACCTAGGGCGCCACACCGCAACGCGTTAGCGTTTTACTCCTCTCGTGCTCTTGGACCTTATTTCCACCCATTACCAGGAGAATTCACGAGAATGTACCATTCTATCTTCTAATGGCAGTTCTACCATCTGGAGGAACCTGTGATGCTTTATAAATATGTTTGCTTTGAGGAATAAATGTGTATAGCTTTATGAGTGAGTGTTAGTATGATTGATGATATGATTGTGGTGTGTGGGACCTATTATTAGATTTTATAGATGCAATTATTTATGAATTTTTTGTAATTTGTTAATTATCTTATGATGTTATGAAAATAAAAAGAAAAAACTAATTTTGTAAAACAATTTGTTTTTTGAATTTGTTGATAATATGCCTTTGACAGCTGTGGTTGTTGTTCTATAATACTAGGACCCCTTGTTGGGCCTTCATGTAAATTTCCCTAGGGGCGGGCAACTGTTGTTAGTGTGACGTTCCAATCTCTGTCACCAGCTTGGCCAGAAGGGGGAGGTATAGGAGGTAAACTCTTGAATATGCGTTGAGCCGCTTGACCTAAACTTCCAAAGAGTAAAGCGAATTTGCGAGTACTGGAGTACTCCGTAGCATCGATCGCCACCAAATGGTTCTCAAACAGTTCAAACCACTCTTGCCATGGTATACTGGGTTTACCCGGCTTTCCCAGGAAGTGAGGAGGTTGTGTAAATTGAAGATTTGAAGTAGAAGCCATTGCGGAGTGGATTTAATAATCTAAAATTATGTAGATGATCTGGTATGGTTTTATCCGTGTTTAATAAATTGAGTTAGACTTTCTGGTAAAAAGAAGAGGAAAAAAAAATGGATGAGCAATGCCAAAACTGTTCTTAAGGTGTGCGCATCACCGCGATGCGCGAGCAGCTGATCGTGAAAAATTCAAAGTTCAAAGTTATTCCAATTAAAGGGTGTGCGCATCACCGTGGTGCGCGAACAGCTGATCGCGATTTGACCTTACAGCTACTTGCGGTGTGCACATCACCGAGACGTGCCAACAGATCCCTATTGAATGAATTGAAAATCGGCCCAATCCAAGATGGCCGCCGGCGTCCCTACGTAACGTGAGTACGTAGAACTTTAAAGAATTTTCCTGTGCGCATCAGAATATGCGCGTGCCTCCCCATATCAAGTGAGGTCTGCGCGCCAAAGCGGCTGTCCCGGTTCTTATTCTATGACCTTAAAACCGGAGAAAATAAGAGGTCCTACCGGTTTCTCCAAGTCATCGGATGCAGCAGGGTACCACGACGAAGAAGCAGGTAAGTTTCCGTCGTCCAACACGCGTGGTATTTCTATATGATGAGCGAGATGTGTGACTGAAGCAAAATCCCGGTCGTCGCCAATATGAGGTAGTCGGAGAGTCGTTGGGAAATAGACACTCAAGGAAACTTCGGGTTGATCCAAAGAAGATTTATTATCATCAGCTTACAGTCACGGCCAGGAGCAGCGCACTCTCAAGATCCGTTCGGCAACTGACAACCGCCGATCGAATCCCAGAACGCGCTCACCCCGACCACGTATTAGAATCATTACACATAGAACATTCTACATCTCAACATTAGTCTCCCACTACACTTACATTCTTAACACAGAACTCGAATCACGGGCCCGCCTTCACAGGCCCGAAATTGAATGAAGCGAGAGACTATTCAATGTTCAAAATCATGATGTGGTCTGTATGCACTGTCTTGGTCTGAAAAAATCGATACTTTGGGACGACTCCAATTTATATACCCAAGTTAATACAAATACATGTCATCTGGGGTCAACAAGAAGGCCTTTTTCAGAAAAAGAAATACTATCGAAAACAGCAGCATTTCAAAAGATATATTCAGGGCCACTGGAAATATACGGCTTGAGAGGGCCAAATAATGTGGCAGGGTTGAGAAAATTGTGCTGCAATGAAAGGCAAATTATGAGGTAGAATGCAGCACATTTTGTAATAGCATTACCAGCAGCGGCTACTCCGTTATGGCGGAGGAGCGTCGCCCACTCTCCCCCGCCAGCAGATGCAAAACTTGAAGGAAAAAAAATGATAATAAAACAGGTTTATCATTTTATTTTTCTTCGCAGGTCCAAGTCTTGGGATCGGGGCAATCATGACGACTCATGGAGTGGTGGGCACTGCTACATGTGTGCATGTGGGTTGGGCCGGCCATCTTTGGACAGCCAAACGGACATGCGCACTGAGATGTCTCCAACCTGAGCCACATTGCCGGGTTGGACACAGCAGGCACAGGCTCCCTGTCTCTCTGGGAGCGCAAATTCAGGCCGCTCAGGCCAACCACGGCGCTTCTCTCATGCTGCTAGTAGCATGAGAGCAGTGTCTGGATTGGCCATAGGGAGTCTGGGAGCCTCAGTCTGTGCTGCAGTGGAGCAAGAGGAGCAGAAAGCAGCATTATGGCGGGCAGCAGGTAAGCTCTTTTTTGTTTGTTATATTTTGTGTTGTTATTGTCGTTGTCCGCCCCCATGCTGCCGCACCATTTTTCCCTGACACCAGCCACTACTGAGTATTACTTAATCGTTTTGACATATTTAGGTCAAGCATCAGCGCGCATGCGCTGTCTGCAAGACCTGCTGTAATCACTCTATGGAGTGAAATTACAGCCGCTGCTTGCCATTGGTTCAAAACTCCAATGCTGTTGTTTCCTGGCTCCTTATTGGCCGGTGCTCCCGATACATCACTTCGGTTTCAAAGCTAGGAGCACCGGCCAACTACAGTTTCCTTACACTGTAGGATTTCATCTATTTGTTTATGGACTACTTTGTTTTTTTTAACAAGCGCCACATTCAGCGCTTATAGTTTAATAGGGGCCGTGCCACTTTCTTTAGATGTGGTTCGTCTAAAGAAAGGGCAACGCCCTCAGCTGGTTTCATTTTGGTTTCATATTTTTGACTGTAACTTGTACAAATTGCCTGCAGACGTTCAGCGCAGTTTTGTTCTGCGAACGTCACTTAGGGTTTCAGTCTTTCCCATAATTCAATCAATTTGTGTCGGGAGGCTTGTGATTTGTGCCTCAATTTGTTTTGTTCCGGTCGCTGGGAGGGTACTCTTGAGAGCGCAGTACTCAGAGCAGGAGGCATGTGAGGCAGCACCGTGCACAAGACCGCGTGCCACATTCAGCGCGAGGCTTGTGATTTGTGCCTCAATTTGTTTTGTTCCGGTCGCTGGGAGGGTGATAGAGCGAAATGTTCTTGTGAATTGTAGGGGTGCATCATAATCACTGATAGGCCGCACCCTCTTGTATTTAGACATATATTCGTATATTCAGTTTCATATTCATGCATGTTTAGTAAAGAATGAATAGTTCGTTGAGACAAAGTGAACTCAGCTGCATAATGGTGTTAGGATAATTATGTAATGTAATGCTTATAGAATTGTGTGAATATAATGCATAGGGGAATTAGTTCGTGTGTAATGTAATTGCAGTAGTTTAAACGTGCACTATATTAAAGTTGCACATGTAATTCAGTGTTTGCATATGAATCATAATGAAAATGCTTATAGGGAAACATAAGATGTGTGATTAAAAGTTATATGTAAAGGCCTGACTACATATATGCTTAGGGAAGGCCTGGTATATTCTTATGTTAGCTTATATTGTAGGCCGAGAAAAGTTTCTCTTGGTAAGGCTCTCTGGGCACAAACGGTAGATTTAATTTGCACAGTAGAAGGTTTCTGTTGAAAGTATCTTTTGTTGCAGGTGCAAGGACACATGTCTCGTTAGCAAGACTAACTCTTTGTTTTCGAAAGCTAGAGAGAGGAGGCATGGTACGGGAGTGAAATGGAATGTAGGGATGATACTTTCGGCGGAGAAGGTGCCTGGGACTCAAGGTCATCGCAACCGTCCAGGATGAAGTAACCGTTTCGATGGAAAAGCACAAGAAAGAAGACCTGGCCAAGGAGGCGTGACAAAGGCGTGTACAATTGTGTTGTGGTTTTGTATTAGGGATAGTGCCCTGAGGGAGGAAGCGAGAGAAGAGGTAGGGGAGACCTGAGAGAAGGACAGAGCTGAGCTTAGGTACTATGTGATTGCACTTCTTAGGAAGTCTTCACATCTGACACCTTTATTCACTCTTGCCTGGGAAAATCGTTATGCAGGGATGTCACTTAGCGTTAGTGTAGGGATAGCAATTGATTTTAAGCTTGTTTAGGCCAATGAAGAGCAACTTAGAAATAGGAGCAATCATAGTCTGGTTGATCCTTCTAGAACTTTCTATTCTCCTTATCCTGAGTCGGATGAGATTTCTGCGTAGATTATTATTTGTATTAGTGCCCATCTATTTCTTTAACCTCGTGTTGAGGTGCTTGCACGTTCAGTTATTTTTGGCGATAATAAATTCTCAAACTTGAATTCGGAGTCAGTGGTCCTTTCAGACAAAATGAATGCTGATATATAACCAGATGAGATTCTCTCCTTTACACTATTCAACAGGTAAAAAGATCTTGGCGACCAGAAGGTTCTTATAGATAAGTAGATAAGAATCGGCGTTATCAGTTGGTAGCAGAGTAGGATGGTTACCTTTGATGGTAAGGGGAGATCTAGAGCAAGATAGGAGACTAAGTTGCCCCATAGAGCCCGAGTGACGCAGATCCAGAGGACCGCGGGAGAAGGATGTTGGAGGTCGTGGAAAACTGACGGAGAGTGACGGTGCGGCGGAAGTAGCAGTTCGTAGTAGAGTGAGTATGAAAAGAGTGATGTTTGGTAGATTGCGGTGTTTTATTGTTGTGTGATGTCTTGCGGAGTTGGAAGCGAAAGTTGTGTGACTGAGAAACGGACCGTGAGCGCGCGGGACCGGGGAGATTTATTGTGGTGTAGAATACACCCAGAGTTGAAACGTTGACCAGAGGTGTGGGGGTCACGAGACGTCATTGACAGACCCACTGAAGATAGGGAACACATGAGTGAGTGCGTGAATAACCAAAGCAGGTCGTAGGTTATTGTGTGCAGAACATCGAGTGATTGAATCCTATCGAGTGTGCTAAAGGCGATTGTCCGGTCGTTTCGCGGACAGACGATTGCCAGATTGAGGTCAACAAGCTCAAGAGGCTGATCGGTCATTGGTAAGACTGACGGTCAGAGGTAATTGTTCGGTAGGACGGACATTATTTCAGAGTATGATTGGGACAGATGCGAGTGAGAACAAGTGAATTAGAAAGGAGGGAACTGCTGCGGCGGAGGAAAAGTGACGTCAGACAAGTGCCGCGCTGCGATAGGCCGGTTGGTGTGAGCCGCGCTGGTATTGGTGGATTGAAATCGGGAAGTAAAAGCGGACATTTTGAGTGTAAACAAAAAAGTTGATTCATCATGAAATGTTTTAAAGCTTTACGAGAACTTTGTAGAGGTGATAGACATGTGGTTGTTCGGGAAGGAGAGGAAGCTCCTCCTGAGGATACACCAGCACATTATATGGCAAAGAATGTAGGATTGCATACTATAATTTGGCTTGAGAATTGGCATAAAATGACAGAAGCAGAAGGAGAATTGTCGTTCCCTCGATATGGTACTTTCAGGTTAGAGGTGCTGTACCAGCTAAAAAGTGTAATGGCTTCATTACGACCACTACCTAGACCAACACAGTTTGAGGCACTACATGCGTGGATAAGAGCAGCGTATGATAGGAAGAAGGACAGATGTCAAGAAAGGGTGAAGAAATCGGTCAGGGCATTTCCAAGATGCAAGGTGGGATGCATTGGAGAAAAGGTGGAGAGTGGAAACGATCGAAGGAGATAAGTTGTACCCATTGTTAGTACAAAATGGAAAAATAATAAGAATTGATGAGGACGACAGTGATCTAGATGACAGCTTGTTGGATAGGATGTTGGCAGAGAGGCCACCACCATTTAATCCAGATTCAGAAGAGGGAAAGACGACCCCAGCAGTGGCAATAGTTGATGAGAGCCAGAACCAGACTAGCATGAGAGTAGTGGGAAGGATTTCCACAGGAACGGAGGGGGCAACGGCGTCTATGATAACACAGCCTCCTGTGGGGAGCACAAGATTACCGGACTCCTTGACAGTACTGGTTACCATTGGCCCTATAGTACCGGTATACGACCCAGACCGAGTGAGAGAAGGGAGTTCCGTACCGACGAGAAGGGAGGAAGGAAACAGTGAGAGTGGGAATGGGTTTGGAGTGAGGGTGGTTCATTTCCCAAGACCAATGGAGACAGAGTACGCCGTTACCGGCTACTGCGGACTCTTCCTTCAGGAGAGAAGAGGAGAGACCAGAAAGACCGAGGTCTTTGCGGGAATCTAAGTCAGCTTTGAGGGAGTGGACACCAACAGTAACGAACCAAGAGGATAGGATGCAAGGTGATAGGGCACAGAACGTCTCGGAAGACAGACCAAGTTCCAGGAATATGACGGAAGGGAATAGGTCACAAGGACAGAATAGTGACTGTAATGAGCGAGATGGCTCGGGTTGTCGAGAAGTACTGAGGAGTGCAGTACAGGCAAGGTTGCTAGACGTAGTGAGGTTGAAAGCAGAGGTAGACGAAATGATCAGTGGGGGTCTGCCTTTGGAAAGGATAGAAATTTATGGATCAGATGAGCTGCTGTTTGTAGCAAAAGATGTGACTCGAAAAGCTAGAATGGCACATGATAGATTGAAGGAATTGGCCAAAAGATATGAAGTGGACCTGAACAAAACTAAAGCGTTACAGGGACCACATAGATTACAGTACAGTGATCAGGAGCTGGAGGAGAAAAGAATAACAGGATTAAGAACACACACCAGAGACGTGATTATAGGAATGAGAATATGGATTTTGTTGGACAAATGGGAAGAAAGGTGGTCCAAAAAGAAACCAGTAAAGAGAGCAGAAGGGGAAACGCCGCCGCCAGGAGAGGGGCGACGGGTGTTGGAAATTTTCCTTTACGGGAAGTACAGAATGGAGGGTACGTGCATGTGCCATGGAATAGAGGTGATTTGGCTGCATTTACAAATGAATTTCCTCGGCTGAGGGAAAAACCGGTGGAGTGGTACAAACAGGTTGAGCGGTTTGTGAAAATTTCAAAAGTATTGTGGATTGATTTGAACACTTTGTTTGACATAGTGGTACCGGGAGATTTGTGGACAGCTTGTAAAGTCGCTATTGAGTGGCCGACTTGGAACCGGATGAGAGGCGGTTACAAACGGTCCATCACCGCTAGTCATGAAAAAGTATGAGCAGGTGATTACATGGTTGAAATTGAAGATTTCACCTCAGGATATAGATTGGGTTAAGATAGATCGGACTGTACAGGAACCCAAGGAAACGGTGCATGAATATTATGAAAGACTTTTGCAAGCTTTTAAACAGTATAGTGGGTTGGATATCTTGGACCCCAAGGATATGGGACAGTTTGTCTCAAAGTTTGTACTGGGTCTGAGAGTGGAAATCAGCCTCATGATACAGCACCATTTGATCTGCTGGCAGAACAAGCCACTAGATGAAATTTTGCGGTATGCGAGATACTGTAGTGATGAGGTGGAATCGAAACATCGAAAGCTAAAAGACAAATTGATGCTTGTCCAGATGCAGACAGCACAGAGTCAGCCTAGTGGAGGGACCTTAGGAAGAAAGCAAGGAAATTTCCAGGGAAACCAGAATGGGCAGGTACAGGGAAAGGGAAAACCAGTAGACCCCAAGACAGGAGTGGACGTGGCCACATTGAAGAAGACCACTGCGTGTCATCTTTGTCGCCAGGTCGGACATTGGAAACGCGAGTGTCCTTTGAACCCAGCTAATCAGTTGCAGGAAGAGGGAAGAGGGGGCTCAGGCACCCGCGCAAGAGAGTAGTTAACACAATAACGAGGCCTAGAACGATGAAAGGGGGTTTACAATTCTCACGCCCAGGTTCCCCAAGCTCCAAGGATTTCACAAGGAACACGAACGTACCCAACAGATGCCCCTGTTCGAAGGTTACGATGAGGATAGCTTAGACCCTTTATCCTGACGGGGTGCCTGAGGGGGAGGAAGACTGCACACTTGGAGCGGTCTTGGAGGTAGACCAGAAGAGGACCTTTTGTGGAGGCAGAGATTGAGGGCAATCCTGCAACACTTTTGGTTGATACTGGTGCTACCCGGTCTACTGTAAGATCAGCAGTAGTCCCTAACCTACCCCTCTCGGGACAATCAATCCAGGTTGTTGGAGTAGCGAACAAGAAAATAAGCAGCCCATTGACAGAACCGATCTTAGTAAAGATAGGTACTTTCCAAACTAGACATCAGTTTGTAGTGTGTGATACGAGTCCAGTTTGTCTTTTGGGAAGAGATCTGTTGTGCAAGTTGAACTGCACGATTTATTGTACGCCCAATGGAGTAGAGGTCCAGACGAGAGATGACGATGCTGACTTTAAGATTACCAATCAGCATTTATGTATAGATCTGTACCCAATGGTGACTGTGGAAGAACTTCCACATGATCTGAGAGACGCAGTGTCGCCTGTGGTGTGGGATTTCGCAGGCGATGAAATAGGTTTAATCAGAGGGGTTGAACCAGTGCGGATAGAGGTGAAACAGAATGTTGATTTCCCCAGGACACCTCAATACAACCTGTCGCCAGAAACGATTGCAGGGATAACACCTGTGATCAAGACCTTTATTGAGAAAGGCATTCTGAAAGAGATTAGAGGTAGCCCCTGTAATTCACCCATTATGGGACTACAGAAACCGAGCGGGAAGTACAGGATCGTGCAAGACCTGCGAAAGGTCAACACGATAGTTGTCCCTTGTTGTCCAGTGGTACCGAATCCTTCAGTAATACTGTTCCAGATCCCATGTGAAGCCGAGTGGTTTTACGGTTATCGATTTGTGTCAAGCCTTCTTTTCGATACCGCTCCACGAGGAAAGCCAATTTCTTTTTGCGTTCAGGCTAGAAAATCGCGTGTTAACATGGTGTCGTATCCCTCAAGGGTATACGGAAAGTCCATCGATCTTTAACCAGATCCTGAAGAAGAACCTTGAGAGTCTTGTGTTGCCGCAGAACTCAGTTCTCGTGCAGTACATAGATGACTTGCTCATTGCCTCAGAAACAGAAGATGCTTGCAGAATTGACACAGTAGCCTTGTTGAACCACTTAGCAGAGAACGGACATAAAGTGTCCCCGAACAAGTTGCAGTACTGTCTGAATGAGGTACAGTACTTGGGACACAGATTGGAGAAAGGCAAGAGGAAGGTGTCACCAGATCGAATAGAGGCAATAATGAGCATGGCAGAACCCACCACACAGAGAGAAGTTAGGATGTTTCTGGGAATGGTTGGCTATTGTCGACAGTGGATTCCTAGTTTCTCCTTGAGAGCAAAGCCTCTACAGAGGCTTACGCACAGAGATGTGAGTGATCCGGTACCATGGGACGAGGAGTGCTTGATATCATTCCGGAAGCTGAGAGATGATTTGTGCAGGGCTCCCGCACTGGGGATGCCTGATTACAACAAGGCCTTTTCATTGTTTTGTTACGAGAGAGAAGGATGTGCATTAGCAGTGTTAGCTCAGAACCATGGAGGTGTCCGTAGACCAGTTGCCTACTTTTCAGCTACTTTAGATCCAGTAGCTTCTGCGTTGCCCGGATGTCTAAGATCCGTTGCTGCAACAGGTGTCAGGATTGAAAAATGTGAAAGCATTGTAATGGGACATCCATTGACTGTACATGTGCCACATTCGGTTGAGTTATTGATGACCAGGACCAAGACCCAGCACCTAACGAACAATAGGTTAACGAGGTACGAGCAAGTCATACTTGCCGCAGAAGAATGTGACTCTGAAAAGGTGCTCCGTCTTGAACCCTGCGACATTAATGCCTATACCGAACACAGATGATGAAGATTGTGAGGACCATGATTGTCTCGATGTGACCGAACTTTGCACCAAACCGAGACCTGACATTGTCGATGAACCACTGACTGACCCAGATGAAATTTTCTTTGTCGATGGTTCATGCTTAAGAGACAGTGTGGGGCAATTGAAAGCAGCATTTGCTGTATGTACCATTTCAGGAGTGGTTGAGGCTGCTTGCCTAGAAGGAGTACGCTCGGCGCAGGTAGCTGAGATCATTGCCTTGACCCGTGCCTGTTTGGCCGCTGATCGAATTCGAATCACGATTTACACAGACAGCCAATATGGCTTTGGCGTGGTGCATGACTTCGGGCAGTTATGGTCTCAGAGGGGATTTTTGACATCATCTGGCTCACCCATTCGTAATGGAGAATATATAAGACAATTGTTAGATGCATTACAGCATCCGAAAGAAATTGCTGTGGTAAAATGCTCAGCCCATGGGAAGGGGGAGGACTTTGTATCCTTGGGTAATAACTATGCGGATGAAGTAGCCCGCTTCTGTGCAGAACAAGGATGCATATTCACAGGCAGAGAGATAGAAGAGAGCCAAGAAGGAACCGATCTCAGCATAATGTTGGCCATGGCAGACACTTGGGAAGAGCTTAAGAGATTGCAGGATGACGTTTCAGTCCAGGAGAGAGAGGGATGGATCAAAGCTGGGTGCGAGAGAGGAGATGTGGATGTGTGGGTATCCAACGATGGGAGAGCCGTGTTGCCTGAGGAATTGCTGAGTCCGATGGCAAGACTGATACATGGACAGGCACACCTTGGTAGAGACGCAATGGTGAGAGTGTTTAGACAGACGTGGTATAACCCACGGTTCCGAGCAATGGCTGAGATGGTATGCCAGAGGTGTGTTACGTGTCAACAGATGAATGCTGGAAAGAAAACTGTAGTTACATTGAGTCACATTGGAAGGTCGGGAGGGCCCTTCAATAGAATACAGTTGGATTTCGTGGAGATGCCTAGGTGCAATGGATTGAGGTACATTTTAGTGCTAGTATGTGTATTCTCACGGTGGGTGGAGGCTTACCCCACACGCAGGTGTGACACTCTCACAGTGGCTAAATTACTGTTGAGGAGCTCATCCCTAGATTCGGGATCCCGACCTCTTTGGAATCAGATAGAGGAGGGCACTTCCATAGCGAAATCATGAAGTTGCTTTGTGCTGCATTGAACATAGACCAGAGACTTCATTGTAGTTACAGACCAGAAGCTTCTGGGATGGTGGAACAAGTTAATGGAACTTTGAAAGCCCGGATGGCAAAAATGTGTTCTTCGACATCCCTGCAATGGCCCGACGCCTTGCCTTTGGTGCTAATGAGCATGCGAAGTGTCCCAGACAGAAAGACCGGGTTGTCTCCCATGAAATATTAATGGGGAGGGCAATGAGACTGCCAGCAGTACCAGCTACAGCCTTGATAAACATCACTGATGATTTGATTCTTGATTATTGTAAAGGACTCTCTGATGTGGTCCGTTCTGTATCCCAGCAGGTGCAAGCAGCAGTGGTCCCAGCCTCGAGTGATCTATGCCACGACTTGTGTCCCGGTGACTGGGTACTCGTCCGAAAGCACGTGAGGAAGAGTTGCTTGGATGCCCGCTGGCGTGGCCCGTATCAGGTGATACTTATCACGAACACAGCAGTGAAGTGTGGAGGATTGCCGAACTGGGTGCATGCTTCCCATACCCGCAGAGTTTCAGCACCCTTGGAAGAAACAGCTCCTCTCGTAAATGAAAATCCAGCTGATGTGGCAAGACCACATGGGAGGACACGTCAAGCTGTAAGGGTCGCTGACACAGCTGGTGGTGCACTAGAGCAAGCTGAAGGGGGTTTCCACAGTTCGAACCCTGACTCAGACACCGAGGACAGAAACGGTGCAGTGGGCGGAGAAGAGTCAGATTCAGCAGAAAGAGGAAGTAGTGCACTGGGTATAGAAGGGGAAGGCAGACGAACGAACAGAAGTGCTGAAAGTTGGCCTGAAAGACAGAGGCGACTGAACCTGAGGTTAGCACCGGAAAGAGACCTTGCTCCAGTGTCTGAAGTATCTGAAACGGAAGCAAGTGACGAGGACCAAGCACAAGATAGTCGGCGAAGGTCAAAGAGAACAAGAGTGCCTTGTCGCAGATACTCTACCCCTGAGTGGACTTACACTGTGTTTGATGCAGGGGGTGGTGAGTACGGGAAGGTTGAGGTCAGTGCAAGTGGTCAGTCGGAGCCCGAATGTGGTGGTGAAGGTGGTGCTGCGGATGCCAGGGCTCGAGATAGAAGGAACACTGACACTCACGGTTCCGAATCCCCGCTTCTGAGTGAAGTCCGAAACTTGCTTTTGCATCGACTCGAATTTCCGCCTTTTGGAGTTGAGCCGTTTTCACATGAAGTGCTGATTTTGCGTCTTGAACTTTTGTATCACGTTCTGGTCTTGCTCAATGAGGATCTCATTGTGGATCAGTTATGAACTGTAAATAAAAGTCTAAAAGAAGAAGATAACCTAGGTCCGAGTGGAAGAAGAATAAACTTAGGGACTTTCCACAGAAGAGGAACGAAAACTAGGGAAGTCTTTTTCTGGACTGTGTAAATAAGTTTGTGATCGGAAAGGGAAAGTCCGGAGATTTCATGGTTGCTCGAGCTGGTTAAGCAAGTCACTAATAAAGGACAGAGACTTTTCCGGAGTTCTTTGCGATAACCAAGACTTTTTGAGAACTTTCGAAACCATGGAGCCGGGGGATCCCAATCGTAGATCGAAGTGGATTGTAGGCATTCTTATAAGTAGTGTAATAATTTCTATAATCATAGTAGTTGTAGTCTCATACACTGGTTCGCACGAGCAAGAAGTAGAGGAGGTGACAGGGACACCTACACCTATCACACCTAGTCAGAAGGGGTAGATAGGGCAGCTGATAGAGCTTTTGCTATTAGAAGAAAGTCGTAGATTACATGTAGATTTATCTACAGGGGATTTTAAGTTGAATGCATATGCTAAGTTGTTGTATGAGTATGTTGACGTGATGGATGCGAAAGATTGTTATGTGTGTATGCAGTTGCCTACTTCGGTGGATGAGGGTATTAGGTATCACCATCTTCCACTGACTTATGGTATTTCATGTAGTCTTTTGCTTAGTTTGTTTTATGAGAGAGATCAGTTCGAGTATTTCTTTTCCAATTTCGACGCAGTGCTTCCTGAAGTCCCAGCTTACAAGCATTTGAATAAGTATGACTATTATAAGACCGAGGACAGACTGAGAAGTATTTCATACCGAGTTTGGAATTGGATACAGCATTCGCACACAGAAACAATCTGACTTGTTTGATGTCGGATATAGAGAGAAAGTTCAGTAGATCAAGTTGAAGATAGGTATAGAAAGCTGACTGAATCCGAGATTACGGGCATCACAGGACAGATTGGACAGAGGAAGAACGGTTGCATAAGACCAGGGGAATTATGGTCCTATAGCGTTAGATAAGGAGCAGAGGGGTAAGTTGTGTATAAGGCATTATCAGACTTATTACGAAAAGGTTCCAGTGGGACAAAGTACTTGTGATCACGTTTTCACCATGGCAGATGTAGCAAAAGATTTTCTCCAAGGTCCTGTACAAGTGATACCTACGGTGTATTACGTATGTGGAAGAATGCTTATGTGAGGTTGCTTGCAAATTGGTATGGAACATGTTATTTGTCAATAATATTTCCAAAGATTTACCATACAGAGGATTTAAATCTTCTAGAGGGTGGAGAGCATTCAAGAACGAGAAGAGCTGCAAGTGCAGGGATCGTAGTGGGGGATATCTTTGGAGCTATGATACCTAGTCTAGGGTAGTCTTGAATGACGTGAAGATCCGGAGGTTAGCGACTGTGGTGGATGAATTTTCGATGAACACAGCAAAGTCGTTAGTGTTGGTGGAAGGAGAGATGTTGTCGATAAGGGGAATGGTTTTGCAGAATCGCCTTGCTTTGGATGTCCTATTGGCAAAGAGGGCGGAGTCTGTAAAATGTTGAAGGTTCAAGAGTGCTGCACTTATATACCAGACCGTAGCAAGGATCTGGAGAAATATATAAGTAACATCACTATGATCCACACAAAGATAGCGGATTTGACCGAAGATGGGGCCTGGGAAAAGGTCGGAAAGGGTTTTGGTCAAGTGGGAGGTTGGTTTGCGAACCTAGGAAAGGGTTTCCTTGGGTACTTCCTGAGACCACTCCTTATTTTGGTGGTTTGTGTGGCTGGCTTGTGGATTGTGATCAAGGCCTACAAGTGGTATCGAGCAGGCCGAGTCAAGAGAGCTTTGAGGAAAATGACATGAAGTTGGCAAGACTGCAGGACAATCAGTATCAAAGGCTCAAGAGCATGGAGAAATTTAGATCAGGAAGATGGCAACAAGTTCTGTTTAGGTCGGTTCTTTCTCCAAGGGAGTAAGTAGAGTGAAATGTGATGACAGGAGTCATCAAAGGGGGAACTGATAGAGCGAAATGTTCTTGTGAATTGTGAGGTGCATCATAATCACTGATAGGCCGCACCCTCTTGTATTTAGACATATATTCGTATATTCAGTTTTCATATTCATGCATGTTTAGTAAAGAATGAATAGTTCGTTGAGACAAAGTGAACTCAGCTGCATAATGGTGTTAGGATAATGATGTAATGTAATGCTTATAGAATTGTGTGAATATAATGCATAGGGAATTAGTTCGTGTGTAATGTAATTGCAGTAGTTTAAACGTGCACTATATTAAAGTTGCACATGTAATTCAGTGTTTGCATATGAATCATAATGAAAATGCTTATAGGGAAACATAAGATGTGTGATTAAAAGTTATATGTAAAGGCCTGACTACATATATGCTTAGGGAAGGCCTGGTATATTCTTATGTTAGCTTATATTGTAGGCCGAGAAAAGTTTCTCTTGGTAAGGCTCTCTGGGCACAAACGGTAGATTTAATTTGCACAGTAGAAGGTTTCTGTTGAAAGTATCTTTTGTTGCAGGTGCAAGGACACATGTCTCGTTAGCAAGACTAACTCTTTGTTTTCGAAAGCTAGAGAGAGGGAGGCATGGTACGGGGAGTGAAATGGAATGTAGGGATGATACTTTCGGCGGAGAAGGTGCCTGGGACTCAAGGTCATCGCAACCGTCCAGGATGAAGTAACCGTTTCGATGGAAAAGCACAAGAAAGAAGACCTGGCCAAGGAGGCGTGACAAAGGCGTGTACAATTGTATTGTGGTTTTGTATTAGGGATAGTGCCCTGAGGGAGGAAGCGAGAGAAGAGGTAGGGGAGACCTGAGAGAAGGACAGAGCTGAGCTTAGGTACTATGTGATTGCACTTCTTAGGAAGTCTTCACATCTGACACCTTTATTCACTCTTGCCTGGGAAAATCGTTATGCAGGGATGTCACTTAGCGTTAGTGTAGGGATAGCAATTGATTTTAAGCTTGTTTAGGCCAATGAAGAGCAACTTAGAAATAGGAGCAATCATAGTCTGGTTGATCCTTCTAGAACTTTCTATTCTCCTTATCCTGAGTCGGATGAGATTTCTGCGTAGATTATTATTTGTATTAGTGCCCATCTATTTCTTTAACCTCGTGTTGAGGTGCTTGCACGTTCAGTTATTTTTGGCGATAATAAATTCTCAAACTTGAATTCGGAGTCAGTGGTCCTTTCAGACAAAATGAATGCTGATATATAACCAGATGAGATTCTCTCCTTTACACTATTCAACAGGTAAAAAGATCTTGGCGACCAGAAGGTTCTTATAGATAAGTAGATAAGAATCGGCGTTATCAAGGGCACTCTTGAGAGCTCGGTACTCGGAGCAGGAGGCATGCGAGGCAGCACAGTGCACAACACAGCGTGCCACATTCAGCGCAAGGCTTGTGATTTGTGCCTCAATTTGGTTTTTTCCGGTCGCTGGGAGGGCACTCTTGAGAGCTCAGTACTCGGAGCAGGAGGCATGCAAGGCAGCACTGTACACAACACCGCACGCCACATTCAGCTGGAGGCTTGTGATTTGTGACTCAATTTGTTTTGTTCCGGTCGCTGGGAGGGCACTCTTGAGAGGTCAGTACTCGGAGCAGGAGGCAGCACCGTGCACAACACCGTGCGCCACATTCAGCGCGAGGCTTGTGATTTGTGCCTCAATTTGTTTTGTTCCGGTCGCTGGGAGGGCACTCTTGAGAGCTTAGTACTCGGAGCAGGAGGCATGCGAGGCAGCACCGTGCACAACACCGCTTCCGAGCAGCAGGCCAAAGGTGCATTTTTATTCTTTCTATGACGTTTCTCTGGGATTTTTTGTTGATATCTGCCTAAAACTACCTTCAGCCTGGCCTGCCTTAGAGCAGAGATGGGTAGCCAGGCGGACGGAGAGGGAGGGCTGTGTTGCAGCCTGCCTCAGAGCAGGGGACACAGCATATGCCTGCTCCTTGCAGCTGCCCTGGACGTAGACTGGCTCTGGTCTTTACTCTTTGCACAGAACTGCAGTATGAGGTATTTCTATCAGCGCGGCGCCCTTTCATGAGCGCCGCACTAATTTTGCTTTTATTCTCCTGTCTTTTCCTCCACTGCTCCTCCACCCCTCTCTCTCTGCTCTCCCTCCCAACTCCCTTTCAGTCAGTCACGGGAGATGTGCTTGTAGGGAGCGTGTAAACAAGGTCCGGTTTCTGGCAAAGTGCTGGCGCCTTTCTTTGACATTCTAAATATTCAGGATTCACAATTTACCCAGACATTACGAATCTTGATATCGCCTTCAATAAAGGGGCCTCTTTTATTTTGGTGCCGGTCCTATTTTCTGCCACAGTCCGACCCTGCCACATGCCTTAACCCAGAGTCTAGCCTTTGTCGTTCTCGTCAATTCCAAGCATGTCACAACCACCCCCTGTCCAGAGTGGGTATGGACCTGTTTTGCTTGATCTGGGGGAGGCCTTGGAATCAGCAGGGTGTAGGTAATGGTTCCTATCCTGGTGGGGGGCTCTGGGGTGACGGTGGCCACACCCAGAGCTGTGGCGGAGTTACAGGGCGATCCAGAGGCTGTAGGTACATACTGGTACCATGTACAGAAGCACAACAAGGGTGCAAAAGCCAAATATCCACAGGGAGGTCCTCGCGTTGGACCCTGGAGGAGCGACTGCGTCCCGTTAGTCCTACGGGCGGTTGTGGACCTGAGCAACCGGGGGTTGCCTGGCAGGCTCCGCCCCCGTATGGGGCGTGAGCAGGGGCATGGGCTGTTGGTCCATCGGTGGGAGGGGTCTTCCCTCCCCCAAAATATGGCAAACACCGTTGGGGAAGGCCACAGTGTAATTTGGCTCATCAGGTGGCAGGCGGCGAGGGCTGCCTGCCTTGGGATCGCCCGTAAGATAACCCACCATGTAGGCATATTTGTAATGCTAATAAACCTGCAGCAGTTTTCTCCACAAAGAAGGTGTCTTGTCTGGTTATTTCTCTAGGAGATTGCTGTATGGGGGTGGTGAGTGTTGCCGATATTGGCACTATGCAGGCTGCCCGGGGTCCACGAAGGAGACCCGCTAAGAGAGCGGCCGCCTTGAGTGCCACAGGAGGCACAGGAGGCAGCCTCCCAGTGTTTGGGACCCTCAGGGTCCAGTGTGCCGCGTCACTTCCGGGGAGGGGGTGAGGTACATATACCTCTCCCCCGCGGCGCCCTCTTGGCCCATTCCCCTGAAGCCGTTTTCCTCCCTACCGCATACCCGGCGTTCAGGCAGTGTGTGTAGGGGGGGTTTTTGTCTAATGTATTATTTTGTGTTGCAGGTGGAGTTACAGGGCAATCCAGAGGCTGTAGGTACATACGGGTACCATGTACAGAAGCACAACAAGGGTGCAAAGGCCAAATATCCACAGGGAGGTCCTCGCGTTGGACCCTGGAGGAGCGACGGCGCCCCGTTAGTCCTACGGGCGGTTGTGGACCTGTATGGGGCGTGAGTAGGGGCGTGGGCTGTTGGTCCACCGGTGGGAGGGGTCTTCCTTCCCCCAAAATATGGCAAACACCGTTGGGGAAGGCCACGGTGTAATTTGGCTCATCAGGTGGCAGGCGGCGAGGGGCTGCCTGCCTTGGGATTGCCCGTAAGATAACCCACCATGTTGGCATATTTGTAATGCTAATAAACCTGCAGCAGTTTTCTCCACAAAGAAGGTGTCTTGTCTGGTTATTTCTCTAGGAGATTGCTGTATGGGGGGGTGGCGAGTGTTGCCGATATTGGCACTATGAAGGTATGCCTGCCCCTCCCTGCTCTGGCCCGCCCCAATTGGGAGCACTGCTTGAAATAAGGTAAAAAGCAGTCAGGGCATGGCCAGAGGGCCGGCGAGTCATTTTACTCCAATTCAGTTCATTTGGGTCTCCATCCCACTTCTGTCTGACGTCCTGCGCTTGACTCTCTCGTTTGCTGGAACTTTACTTTTTTGGGCTGAGAGTAACTGGAGACAACCAGACAGTGGTTCTGTTCTTCTTTCGGCTGGCAGGCTGGCATGGACTGATAGTTTTATTTTCTTCATGTTCCCAGAGCCAGCCCCTCCCCTTCTATGGTCACAGGCAAGACATGAACAGTAGACTTTTTAAAAAGTGCGGATAGAATAAGGCAAATTCACCTTCTGTGATATGAAAAGGAGTGGGAGGGACGAAGAGGGCAGAGGATGTACCCTTGCATATCACTGCCAGCAATGACACTAAATGCCCCATTAGCAACAATGGAAGATTGCTCAGTGGCTTCATGCACCTGTAGCTATCAAACTGTAGCTGGCGTGTTGCTGTCCGCGGCAGACCAGCTCATCCTTTTATTCTTTCAAAGTTGATCAAATGTGATCCAGTAAGTGGGGTAATACTAGCATCTGGTCACTGCAAGCAATATATAGAATGTACGTTTCAAATTTTGCAACCCTCGTACACTACTGTTCAATGGGGTGCATCTTTACATTGACATTCCTAACATCGAGGTGGGAATGTAAATCCAAGCGTTAACATGCCTGTCCCTTTAAGTATGTACTTGTCAGTGATGCTCCCATTGATGACTGGGCATAGTCGTGTAGCCCTGGTCACAGTTCTTTGTAGCCAACCAAACTTTCCATCTTGGGACATGTAAATTAATGGTTATAAAAGGACATGTGAAAAAAGTCAATGTGATCTTGGCTAAAGCATTCACAGGCTTCTCAGGGAAGTAGTGTGGGGGAGGGGGATACACACTGCTCCTTTTTTAAACGAGCACACTCCTTCATGTCCCTTGCTACCCCTTCCTCCTGCCTCCATCACATCTCAGCTGCCCGCTGCTTCCCCTTCAGCTTTACTCCGTCATGCAGTCACGTCCCTTCTGAATAACTCACCTCTACAGTCATTCCTTCCCTGACACCCTACGTCCCCACCAAAGCCAAAACTTCCAAAGACCACTGCACTCTCCTTCCGTCCCTCCCTCCTGCAGCCACCTTCATCAGCAGTACCAGCCTCCCTCCCTGTTGTTTCTGGCTCATCCGCTCAGTACTGCCCTTCCTGCAACAGTCAGCTGCCACCTTCCTCCTGCCAGAGCTCATGTCAGCAACATACAAAATGCAAGCACTCCCAAGGCTAATAGATCAGTCTTGCATTTTAGTTATAAGGCAGACCCATTAGCTTTGCCAATGTTTGTTTATATTTAACATTGGTTGCCGATGTTTAACCCTAACTGATTGAATTCTTGTAATTAATGTTCGACCCATCTTTAAAACTTAGACAACGTTATATTATTTCTATTATATTTTATCTACTAATTAATGCGTTGCTCACTTAATTTTTCTCTTTTCCTGTCAAAAGTTACACCAAAGCCCGTTTATGAATATGCTGTAATTTCAAGTGCACACTTAAAATTGTTAAAACATGCACTGGCTTTGCCAAAGATGAGGGGTATCAAAAGTTTTATTGTGTAATTTCCTGTTCACCAGTCAGGGTAAAAGGTCACAAGATGTCACTTTCACTACTGCTATCATTGTGCAGTAATTATGCCACTGACAGATTCATTATCTGCCTTTTCTTGCACTTGTCAGATTTGAAACATCCCATGAACTGACTGAATGTGTCACTGAAGGCAGCTGCTTAGTATGTATGTGCTAGCACTGCAGTGCTACATGTAGGTCACAAGCCCAGTTTCTCTTCTGTTTCCATGACAGTATTGAATGCGTCTCTGAAGGCAGCTTACTTCTCATGTATGTATTACAAGTGTCTCACTACATATGTGTCTCTGGAGGCAGGTACTTCTCACATATGTGTTGGAAGTGTCTCACTATATATAGACCACAAATTCAGTTTCTCTTCTGTTCCCATGAACTGATTGAATGCATCAATGAAGGTAGCTGCTTCTTGTCCATATGTTAGCAGTATCCCTCCACATGACGATCATGATATCAGTTTTTCTTGTATTTCTATGAAATGATTGTGTGCTGAGGGCAGCTGCTTCTCACGCTTGTATTGGCTGTGTCTCTCCGCATGTAGGCCACGACCTCAGTTTCTCTCCTCTTCCCATTAAGTGATTGAGGGCCTCATTTATGAAAAATGGCGCATCGCTGGCCAGAAACAGCGATGCGTCACTTTTCATAGCGTCTTCCTTGTGACACCATGGATGCATCGTATTTACAATACGGGGCTTCATGGCTCAAGGGTTTACAAATACGTCAGGAATTCTGGCACATCGGGTGGTGCAAAAATGACACATTGCTGGAGTCTGTCGGAAAACTGACGCAACTTCAGCAATGAGTCATTATGCATGGGTGAGTCCCATGTGAAAAGCCTTGCGTCACTTCTTGCGTCTCAGTCAAGTCGTAGAAGTGGCACAGTGAAATCTCATACATTTCACTGCGCCACTTCTACGAGACATTTTCTCGGGGAACGCCCACTCTGCATACATTATACCTGACGCAGGTATAATGTAGCGCAGGGCTTTACAAAGTGACGCATCTGCCTAGATGTGTTACTTTGTAAATTAGAGGCAATATAACACATTGTTGACACCGCCGCAGCGTAAAAAAAAAATTGATGCAACGGCAGAGCAAGCCCTTCATAAATAAGGGCCTGGATGTTTATCTGAAGGCAGCTGTTTCTCATGCATGTGTTGTGGGTTTCCACACACAGGTCACAAGCTCAGTTTCTCTTCTGTTCCCATGAACTGATTGAATGTGTCTCTGAAGACACTAGGCCTAGGCCTAGGCACTAGCTATTGGAGTTGCTAATAAAATTGCAACAGCAATAGCTTAAACTTTCAGTAATGGAAGAGCTAATGCATTGCAAATGGACTGCAGCACTCGCACTTTAGATGTTTAAAGCTAAAGCGCGAGTGACGCAATTGCTTTGTAATGCAATAGGTCTCACATTACTGAAAGTTTGAGCTATTGACGTTGCCTTATTATTAGCAACGCCAATAGCTCAAACTTTCAGTACTGCGAGACCTATTGCATTGCATAAGCTTGTTAAACTTGGTAACACTTTCTGGGCTTTAATTGCACCTCATTGGTACCAGTTTAAAACCCAAATATAGCAATAAGCAACAGAAAGATGACCAGTCCAGCTTTTCAAAGGGCCCCCACTGCGCAGCAACATGTGCCGCTACATGTTTAGTAACTTTTGAACGTTTTAGCTAGAAACGATTTTTTTCTTAAAATCAGCAGATTATGCTGCAGATTACGGATTATGTGGCAAATGCGGCAAATTCATAATTATGCAAAAATCGCTGCGGCCGCACAATCACATAATTCCAGTGGCATATGGTATATTGCAAAATACAACTCACACGGTCCCACCGTGTGACACGCAATATCGGCTCCCATTACACGGTGGGGAGCCGATATCACTACAGTGGCAGGGAAAATGAGCTGAAAACCACTGCAAATAGTGGATTTCCAGCTTGTTTTCTCAGGGTTTGAACTGCCGATGTCCCCCTCCTAGGCTCCGCCCCTCCTCACATTGTGAGATTTTTGTTCAAGTTGGCAGGTATGCAAAATACAACACCAGTCTATGCAGAATTGTTCTGAGTTCTTTTTAGAACGAGTACTTTTAAATGCACAGTCTACTGAAATTATTTATTTATTTGTGGTTTTATAAAGAATGGTCTAGACCTAGAGGTGGCCAAGTCAACTAATTAACAGAGAGACCGAGGCAAAGCCAAGTCAAGGGTCCGGCTCGGCTCCTAGAGCCCGTGCACGAGCTGAGCCCTGACAATGTTTGCTATGTAAGTCACACAGCAAACATTTCGTAAAATATGATTAAGTCTCTTCAAAAGTCAAAAAGTGTATTACTTTAACATGTTGAAGATTTGACATAAATATGTCACATTATTTCTCTGAGAAATACTTGTTAAAACCATGAGTGAACTAAGAGGCAAGACAGTTGTCATATAAATCCCTGTATGGGGCCAGATTACCACAGAGCCACATTGTAGTCTATTAAAGCAAACACAATAGGTTTTTGTACACCTGTTATTCTGAACTCACATATTTTCATACAGGATAATTAAGAAAAAGGAATTTTGATATAATAAAATATTTGCCTAAAATCACACAACTTAAGCGGGAAAGCTGAAATGTATCCAGGTTTTCTGTTTTCATTTTATACACATCGGCCACTACAAGTGCCAAAGATTAGTGGAAAACTGTCTGTTAGCTCACTTATTCACTCGCTAATTTACAAATGCGACGTGTGGAGTCAAGCAGGTTCTCCCACTCTTCCTCACAGTAGTGCGTCAGGAGAGCAAGTGATGTGTCCAGAATCACAAGAAGTTGAGCCAACGCTGAGAGTCGAACTTGGTTCCCCTGTTTCAGAGTCTGCATCTCTGGCCATCACACAACTTCCTGGGTAGAGGGAGGGTGGCAGGCAGAAGCCACTTGAAACCTCGGCTCGTTATGGGCTTGAGGTTCCAACAGGACCTTGAGCTATGCTGGAGTCAGGCTTCAGGCTTGAGTCTGGCTCATGCTTTCAGTGGCTCGCCCACCTTTATCAAGACACAATGACTGAAAAATGCTTTACACAGGTTTAGATTATAGAAAAAATATCATAAACAGAGAACTACTCACAAGAGATGCCAAGGAGGCAAAAATGTATACAAAATATACATCAGAGTTACAACAGTTATAACTACAAGGTGTGCAATTTGAATTTATAGAACTCACTAGTATGCATGAGTTAAATAATAAAGTAGGGTAATAGACTACAACTGCTCAACTTCTGTGTTATGTGTATTTGTAAAGCACACTACCACCGCAAGGGTATTCTGACGCTGGGCAGATGGGCAGGCCTCCAAAAATCTGAAAAATGCTACCAGACCTGGAGGTCTAGTGATTTGAATAGTCTACTTGACCCAACTGTAATACGCTTGACCCATAAACTCGTCTAAAATTGTGTGATCCTAGGAAAATATTTTATTTCACTGAGTCGCCATTTTCTTCATTATCACATATGAGAGTACCTTCAAATATGAGAGTTCAGCATGTCTGCTGTACAAAAAACTATTTTGTTTGATTTAATAGATTAAACTTTGCTCCAAGTCTAATAAAAATCTAGCCCATATATAAGGCTGTAGAAGATAAATAACGGCAGAAGGTTTAATCGGTACAAGCCCACAGCACGCTCCCAGGCATCCGGTCAGGAATCCACAGCAGGAGTAACTGACGTGGAACCAGACCGTCGCCTAGGAACCCCGAGGAATTCGCAATAATACATTCGAGGGCGCGCGGGAAAGACCGTGCGTCCTCAGCAATAAGAACAGTAGAAGTATGTGTACACTACATCACCTTCCCCCTTACAATGACAATGAAAGGAAAGAACAGAAGTGCATATAACAACATAGGTAAAAAAACACGTCAATAAGCATCATGCAATACTGTAAAAGGTAACAAAAGAAGAAAAAAAACACAGAATCAATACATCACAAAATCTCTAAATTGTGAAGGCAATTTTACGAGACGGGACCTAGATGTAGGAACAGGGTCCACTGAGAAGTTGAAGCGAGAAGCTCAGACGAAGCTGATTGCGCCAAAGTAGATGGTTCCACCCAAGTGGCACAATCAGATTCAAACATAGGTTTAGACCTGCTAAAGATGATGTTGGCTTGCTGAGGAGTCAACTTGACTAACTGACGTTTGTTCCACCACCCTCTTCCTGTTAGTAGGACTGAAGCTTTGCCAGCTCTTTCCACCTGAACGGGAACAGAATAGGTGGATTGACCTTTGGTTACTTTCATGGAACTTTTATGAGTACCCAATCACCCACGGTAAATGGTTGAAATGATACACTGTCTCTTTGATGAAAGTATCTTTTCAAGTAGGTTTGCGCTTGAGACACTTTGGAAAAAGTTGTCCCTTTAGGGGAGTAACAATGTTCAATCGTTCACCTAACCAAGAAGGAAACAAGCCTGTATGGGCCTCTCTACCATTAAGCTAAGAAAATGGTGTGACACCTGTGGTGCAATGTGGAGAGGTGTTATAGCACCACACTTTTTGCTTAAGAAACATACCAACATCCATGTTACTAGCCAGCGCAGTTTGAACACCTTCCTTGATAAATCTGTTGCCTCTTTCGACTAAGCCATTGGATGAAGGTTCATAAAGGCAGTACGTAAGTGTGAAATATCGTGCTGTACAAAAAATTTAAGTCAAGAAACATTTATAATTCAAAACTAATTTGCATGCAGAAATATATTCAGCATATAGTAATTAATACATTATGCACCTTGAAAGAGAGAAAATAGATACCCACTGTATTTAAGAAAAATGGTCTATTTTATTCATAGTACCAATGTTGAAGGTAAAACATTACCATACATGTAATCGTCAAGAGGTTGCTACAAAGAAAAGGAGGTGAAAAAGGGGGTGCTCTTGTGTTTAGTAAAGCTGAAGGAGGCATAGAATGAGAATAGTTCAAGAAAAATTAGAATGATTTTCGCATATACAACTGGTTGTAACATTAGCACCAGTTGATTGTGGCCTGTCCAAGAAACATCATTTGTCATTAATTCAAAGTAATTCACAAGGAATGTTGTAGAGAGATATCATCTGTTCAAAGGATGGGGTGGTGGTGTCATATGGTACAGGCCTTTGTTAAAGGGTAGATGTCGACATTTCGACCCGACTAAAGGCGTAGGGGGTGCTTTTAAACCTCCGCTTGCGGGTCTTCCACAGGACAGGGGTGGAGGAGGGGCAACCTAGTGCAGGCGCCTGGCGTTGAAAGGCACTGATGACAGCTCCCGGGAACGGGTAGTCTACATCACTGTTGCGGTAAGGGAGGTAAATAAACACTGAAGGGGCAGTAAAGGATGATCAAATCAACCAGGAAATGTGGATCCGGTAAATGGTGAAACAATCACACTATTTACTCTTGTAGTGTGTCGGCGAGAAGAATCTCAGTCGACCATCCGACACGCATGCCGTATCCGTGACGGACGGTCGACTGAGTATATTTCTGCATGCAAATCATTTTTGAATTATACATGTTTCCTGACTTGATGCGCGGCTAAAGAGCCCCAGTAGTTTATAATGGGTACAAAAATTTAGACATGTGATCAGAAATTAAATGTGAACCATTGTCAGTAACTATTTGCTTAGGTGAACCTTCAATGTAAAAAACTTGTCTTAAGAATTCAATAGCTGAGTCAGAATCCGCAGATTGCACAAAAGAAAAGTACATCCATTTAGAATGATAATCAATCAACAACAGTAAATACTTCATGTGATCAGGTAACAAGATGAACGGACCTGAAAAATCCAAGCCCAATTTCTCCCGAAGCCACATTAGGGTAATCTACAGGATGCAGTGGAATATTATGTGTCTTCCAATGTTTGTCAGAGGTGAGGCATTCAGGACATTTACCAACCCAGAATCTTACTTGGGCATCAATCCCTGGCCACCAATAGTATTGCTTGATTTTCATGATGGTTTTGGTGGAACCTTGATGAGCATGTCTAATGATGGAATCTCTCACCTTTGTTGGAGGTACGAACAAAACCCCTCTCATGAGCAACCCATTGTCTATGGACAGATCATCAGCTACCTGTGCAAAGGTTTCAAAGAACCATTGAGTGTCCTTTTTCTGGCCAACCTTGAACTACATACTACGCAGACTTTACCCCAAGACTCATCCTCTTGGCAAACAGATGACCAGTCCGACTCACTCAGACCTGGACACCACTCAAAGTTGATGGCATCCACAGACGCCACACTAACAACATCATCAACAAAGTCATCTCCTTCCTCGTCTTCCACAGGCATGCGTGAAAGGTAGTCTGCACGGAAGTTCTTACCACCTGGGACATGCTTGATCTCAAACACAAATTCTTGTAATTTGGACATCAATCTTGTTAACCTTGCCGACAAATTGCTATTTTTCCCGTTTGTAACAATGTGAACAAGAGGTTTGTGATCTGTTTGAAGAATGAACTTACGACCCCAAACGTACATTCTAAATTTATGGACAGCCCAGACGCATGCTAACGCCTCTCGCTCAATTGTGCTATATTGTTTCTCACACAGCTTGAGGGCACGTGAGGAAAAAGCAATAGTGTTTTCGTTACCGCCCTGTATTTGGCTTAATATAGCACCAAGACCCGTTTGGCTTGCGTCAACAGTTATAACAGATATGAGGCCTTCTTGATAGCACTGAAAGCAGGGGCTTGTTCAATGAGTGATTTGACCTGAAGGAAAGCAGTTTCCATGTCTTGAGACCATATGTATTTGGTTCCTTTCTTCAGCAATGACCGGAGGGGTTCCACAGTTTGAGCATACATGGGAACAAACCTGGCGTAATATTCTGCTAAGCCTAAGAAGGAGCGTAAAGCGTCTTTGTCAATGGGTGCCTTAGCTGCTTTGATGGCTCTGATGAGTGACATTTTAGGTTTTATGCCTGAACTAGAAATGGTGTGACCCAGGTAATTTAATTCATTAGTGGCAAACTTACATTTATCCTTCCTGATTGTCATGATTTTCTTTGAAAAAGTGTCTAAAACTATACTTAGCAAGCAATTGTGTTCTTCTAGGGTGTCAGCATGAATAAGAACATCATCTTGATAAGCTTGTACACCCCTGAGATTGCCAAACAGATGGTCCATTAGTTTCTGAAAGACGCTTGCGGCAGATGCCAAACCGAATAGCAATCTCAGGTACTTGTATGCTCCGAAAGGAGTAACGAATGTAGTGAGTTCTTGTGATTCTTTGCTCAGAGCAACTTGGTGATAGGCGGACCGCAAATCGATAAGTGAGAACCATTTGGAACTACCCAAGTTAGCCAGTAACTCATGTATCTTGGGAAGAGGATGACAGTCTATGAATATGTTGGCATTGAGACTCCTCAAATCATCTCAAAGTCTGATCTCCCCAGATTTTTTGCGAGCAACGACAATAGGTGCAACCCAAAGTGAGGAGTCACAAGGTTCAATAATCCCTTGAGAGCACAAGTTTTGTAACATGACTTTGAGCTCTTCCTTGACACTGAGGGGAACCGGTCTCACTTTGTGTACAACTGCTTGAGCATGAGGCTTGAGCCTAATGAAATGCTCAAAACTTTTCACACTGCCTACCTCTTCACGAAATACATGCTCAAATTGTGTGAGTATGCTTTGTACAGGGTGTGTAATGTTACATATGTGGTTCAAGGGTACTTCGCCTAAAACAATAGGATTGTCAGACCCTGGCTTCAAAATAATGCCCATTTTTGCTAAATCACGCCACCCAATGATGTTCTTGCCCTTGACTGCAACATAAATGTTTGTTAAAGTCTCTCTGCCCAAACAAAGTAGTTTTGCTGTAAAGAATCCAAGCATGTTTATATCCTTTTGCCGAATGCTTTAGGATTCACATCAGTAGGGAGCAGTTCTTTGTCCCAGAGTTCATGGAAAGTAGTGTCTCTTAAGATGGTGATGGGAGAGCCAGAGTCTGCCATCATTTGCAAGTTTATGCCATCGATACTAGCTTCACAGGTGGGACCTTTGATTGATGTGTCTACAGAATTGCATTCTACTGTCACAAGTACGATGCTGATGGAGTCAGTGCACTCATCTACTTGTGTATCAATCGAAGTGACTCTTACGGTGTTTCTACTTCTGCACACTGATTGAAAATGTCCCAGTTTTTTGCAGGAAAGACAACGTTTTCCTGAAGCAGGACATCCAGGAAAGTTACCAATGTGAGTCTTCGATCCGCATCTGAAACAAAAGGATTCAGATCTGTTCGTAGTTGGTTTGGTATTTTTGTACTTGGCGTTAAGAGCACAAACATGATCAATCTGAGGTTTGGTTTCCGTTGTAGAGGTGCTGACAGAACCATCGCCGTGTAAAATTTTAGTGGAGATAAGAGAACCCTCAATGCTCTTAGCCAAATCGATGACCTCATCAAGTTTGGGATTACGACAACTAAGGATTCTTTCTTGGATTTTACATGATGCACAGTTGAAAACGAACTTGTCACGTATGCTAGAGTCAACTGTTGAACTAAATTCGCAAGAGGATGCAAGAATCCTGAGTTCTACTATGTATTCTTCTACGCTTTCACCTTCAGCTTGTTTGCGTTTGAAGAACTTATGATGCTCCAACATTATGTTGTGTTCAGTTGCAAATTGTTTTTTAAACGCTCAAGAGCTTCAATGTAAATGTTCCATTGTGAATCACCAGATTCCTCGGCAGGAGCTTGAATAGGGGAAACATTGTCAAATATTTGTTGGGCAGCACGTCAAAGACTCCCGAAAAGTAAACTGAATTTCCTTTGAGGGTTGTAGTCGACAGCATCAATAGCGACCAGATGGTTTTCAAAGAGCCTTAGCCACTCTGACCACTTGATGGTTGGTTTACATGGTTTGGCCAGAAAAGGAGGTGGCTGGGTGATTTGATGGGGAGTAGCCATGTTGAATGAAGACAATATGGTAAAACAAGATTGTAAAGAACCCCCCTTCTTAAAATAAAAAAATAAAAAATATATATATAATTTTGATGAAAAATGAAAAATATTGATGAAATAGTAGATGTGACGGAACCAGTGCGTTGAAGAAAAACAATGTACATGAAAACGCTGAAGAAATCCTTTAAACGACTAAAAAAAGCTGTAGAAACAGTGCCAATGAAGAATTGAAGGCAAAACTGTACCAAGATGGCCGCCGTGTTGCACGTAGAATAACGTGATGACGATGATAAGGGCACGCCCAAGGTGGAGCTCAGAGAGAGCGAGATGCAGCTCGAGGGAGGGGTCCGTGGAGCGAGGGAGAGAGACGCTCGCGCAGCGCATGGCTTAAAGAAGGAGGCACGGCTAAGTGAAGATAAACTCACTGCGAGGTACTGGGGAAGGCTCACTTCGCTCCGCTCACTAGGCACACTCTGGTAGAGTCCAAGCTGATTGAAGTGGTGATTAAAGTATGAAGTTGCAACGCGGCAGGCGGTGGACGTAAAGACGGTCGGTGGGCTTGAAGTCCCGGTCGTCGCCAATATGTAGAAGATAAATAGCGGCACCAGAGTGGTAGTTTTTGAAGAAGGTTTAATCGGTACAAGCCCACGATGCTCCCAGGCATCCGGTCCACCGCAGGAGTAACTGACGTGGAACCAGACCGTCGCCTAGGAACCCCGAGGAATTCACAATAATACATTCGAGGCGCGCTGGGAAAGACCGTGCGTCCTCAGCAACAAGAACAGTAGAAGTATGTGTACACTACAAAGGCACACATGAACCCTGATTTGTCACTTGGTTCACTAACAGCATTGTTATTAAGACAATTACTAAAGCATGATGTGATAGCACACCGTTACTTACAGACAGACATTTCCCATCAAAATGGCCACAAATTTTCCCACTCACATGTAGCTTTACTTATAAAAACAATGTAGCGTACAAACGATAATGTGTGGAATTCAGTTTTCAGCAAATATTTATCATTTGCATTTCACCAAGTAAAGTATTCTGATTTGTTTTGCTCCTAATAAAATCTTTGTTTCTATCTTACTTCAGAATTACAAAGAAGTATTTTCCTAACTACTTAAATATACTTTGAAATATTTGTACAGTTCATTTTTAAGCTATTTAGACGTTGTGTGTCTTGCATGTTTGTCAGGCAGTTTACTTTACAAAATCCTCAAACTTTGCAATCAGAGAAAGAAAAGTAAACAGCAATCTGCAGGGTAAAATAAGCAGCAATATATTTGAAGACATAAGCTGACATTTGACCTCTGGCTTTGAACACACAGCAACTGTGACAAGAAAAAAAGATTTAAAGGATATTTATTGCTCATACACTTTCTGAATGAACAAAACACCTAGCTCTCTCGCCAGACTGGATGAGTAAGCCTTAAAAATAGCCTCCGCCCTGATTAATTCTGACTCGCCAGAGTGAGTGGGCAAGTAGATTTCTCGAGGCCTAGTGTGTTTGTCTAGCCACGACTATGAAAGGTTGGTTAATTGAAAAGCAAGGTCTTAAGCTTCTTGTGGAATTCAAGAAGAGAGGAGGTTGCTCTGATGTGGAGTGAAAGGATATTCCACACTTTAGGAGCGATGTAAGAGAAATCATGGCCTCCTGGTCTAGTTCTGTGTATCCGTGGGATATGAGCAAGTAAAAGTCCTGCGGAGGGAGGTGTTTGGGTAGTTGGTGGAAGGAGATGTGACTGTTCAGGTAGATGGGGCCTAAGTTATGTAATGCCTTAAATGTGTGTGTGAAGAGTCTGAAATGAACACATTTGTGTATCAAGTGCCAGTGGAGCTCACTGAGGTGTGATATGATGTGAGTTTTGTGTGGTAGGTTGCGAATGAGTCTGGCTGCCAAGTTCTGGATGGTCTGTAGTCTTATAGTGAAATGCTTGGTGATCCTGGCCCAGAGGGTGTCTATAGTCCGATGTGCTGGTGGCTGGGGCATGAGTGAAAGTTTTTCTAGTGTTGTTTGGGAGCCCTTTGAAGATATTTCTCTGCATTTTCAGGATGTGGAAGGAGAATGCAGTGATGGCGTTGACTTGTGCCGTCATGTCTAGTTTGCTGTTGATTATTATTCCACGGTTCCTGGCATAGGTGCTGGGTGTGGGTCCGAGTTCCACCGGCCACCAGTTGGAGTCTCATGTGTGAGTTGTTCTTGCCAAAGATCACTATCAGGTGATGAACATTATGCTGAATGATACAAAAAATGGTGCATCGAATGGGTTTCTTGGAAATACTACTGTACAAGTACACAGGGCACTGCTTTAAATTGCAGTGTGCTGTGATACAAGGATTCCAGAGACCTAAGTTTGTGTCAGGTATGCAACAAGTGTATTGGTTCCTCCAAGGCAAGTATGGTGTACCAATGTGACTCAGTAGCAGAGGCCCGATGCTGGCTTCACTAAATTCTCCAGTATAGGTGGGTATCATCCTCTTTAGTATTTCTAGTGATAGCGGATTGATGACAACAGGAATAACCCATCTAATTCTCCTAAAAAAATAAATAAAAGTTCAAACACCATGCAATAGTAGTAAAAATAAGGATTCTTAGAGTTATTACGGAGGCCCAAAACTACAAGGTGGCCATACAGATTCTTAGATTCAATTCCATCATTGGTGGAGCTCAAAAGAGAGGATTGCTCATGCCCACATCTGGTAGAAGTCGTGCCCTTACAAACACCTCTTAAAGATTCCACAAACATGCCTCTTCAGGTCTACAGACTAACTTCTATTGTATAACACACCCCACTCACAACCACAACCTTTATAGTCCACGTTCAATCCAATGTATCAAACCAATCCGGACAAAGCCCTCTTTTGGCATGAGACCACTCATTCTGTCATCTCCACTTTCTTGGAGTCAAGCTCTGCACTAAGGATTCCATCTAACAAGCCTTAGCAATGCAATAGGTCTCGCATTTAGGCGAGTTTGTGCTATTGGCATTGTAAATGACAATGCCTTTTATTTATGTTTCGGTTTTTAAAACATAATTAAAAGGCATTGTCATTTACAATGCCAATAGCTTAAACTCGTGTAAATGCGAGACCTATTGCATTACAAATGCTTGTTTTTAAGGAGGTGTGGGAAGAAGCATCATGGGAGGCACAAGCAACACGGAGGTGTAGGCGAAGGGAAGCAACACGGAAGATGCGGGTGCTGGAAGCAACATGGAGGAAGTAGTTGGGGTGGATAAAAGCAAGTGGCGAGAGAAAGACGACGGAATAGGCATAATTAAATAAATAAATAATACCTATTCCGTCGTCTGTCGGCTTCCCCCCTGCCGCGCCCTGCTGTGCCCTGCCCCGCTCCACCTCGCTTACCTGTGCAGGCCGCTCCTGGGAAAGACTCTATTGTAACAAACAGGCGACTGGCTGCAACCTGCATCCCAACCCTCGTATTTAATCTATGGGTTCAAAGAGAGTCCTATGCATGGAGCTCACATACTATTGTAATGATCAAGCATCTGGCCACAAAATTACCAACACTCTTAGCTGTCTAGAATCCATTTGCTCCTCATTAAAATATTCTGAAACCCATCACTTAGCTTGACTTTGTTCAAACATGTCCCTGCTAGGCTATTCAGCTCATTAAACCACACAATATGAAGAAGCCCCCTTCCATTGTTCGATGTCTCTAGCACATGCCCCAGCTAGTCTCACATGCTTAAAGTGTGGTCCAAACCCTTACAGAAAGTGTGAACCATAGGCAAACCTCTCTTGGCTCAACGCAAAAAGGGGCATTCTGCTAGGCGACATCACCTCTGCACAACAAAACAAGCAGCTTCAAGTGTGTTTCAACTCTACTGGACTCGAGGGTGTGGTGTAAACTGAAATCATAAGCAAAGCGAGCTACAAACCTTGGTCAGGCCATAGAGTGACTAATTGAGAAGTGGAGAAGTGTGGCTCAATGGTTAGAGCGGCAGACCCTGATGCAGAGATCTGGCCCGGGGACCAGGGTTCACTCCCGCCTCGGCGGGTCTTGGGCTCAACCTCCTCGGACCTGATAATTCTCGCCTCGGTGCTCATTCTAATCATGGGTCCCACTCTGCAACTCTGGGCAATAGCTTGCTTAATCTCCACAACAGCCCCAACAGCGCCTGGCTTCACCTCTGGGGGTGCCCAGGAGTGGACATTTCACAGGGAAAAGCCAGGAAGGGTTCCACAGCGGTATGCGTACAGCGCCAGGACACCCCTTTGGGGGTATAAGTGCGCTTTACAAGTACAAATTTCATTTCATTGAGAAAATCAGAAAGTGATGGATAGAATTTTTAAATCCTTAAATCAATCTCAACAATTTATAATTACTATGGATACCTTCCATTGCATAATTGTTTGTTCAACGATGCCTCTAAAGTGAGTGACAATTCCTCCTCAAACACCCTGAGCCCTTGGAAGCAAGAATAACACCCGTGGAGGTGCAGCCTCAGAGCGATGGGTATGCAAGATGCGCTGGCTGGTCGGCTGAGGAAACTAATTAGGCTGAAGCACGACCAACGGACAAAACGGCACAAAGCGTTGCTAAGGAGAAAGCCAGTAGATCTGGATGAAATACTGCATGCTCGAGTGGTGGTTGTACCGGACTATGCATTCAGTTCAAAATAAGCCTTATTCGACAATACATGTCATAAAAGCATTGTACATAATATACTATCTAAGAGAATAAAACAATGGATTATAATATTTTAAAAACATGTGCAAATAATCGTGAGAGGAAATCAATTTAACCTAATACGTTGAAATAAAACAAATTCATGAGATGGAAGCAGCAACATAGGTGGTTACAAGTAGGTAACAAAGACGCCAGAGTCTTTAGGGAACACCAAAGCTCAGTAGTAGAGTACTGATATCACATACACAGGTGGCATAATTCCAAGTTCAATTGTTCGCTATGCAAGGGAAAGGAATACAAATGTATAGAGAACCCAATAACAATAAATTAAGAACAGTCTACCACAGCATGAAATGTTGATACAAACAGTCTAACCTAAAGTCATAAAATACATATCTTGACTGCAAGCACCAAGCAAAGAGTACTTGTTGCTCCCTGCCAAGAGGTTTATAGTGTGTTCTGTTACTGATTGGTAAATGTCATTATAATATTATACTGTAGTTGTTTCTCTTTGATTCATTGGAACTGTAGTTTTTCTTCGCTGCTATTCAATTAAAGGCACGAAAAAAGGCATAGGAACCTTTGGTCTTGTATTTAAATCTGTATTCAAATCGCATCCTCAGATGCAATTCTGCCTCATTTCATCTCATCCAAAAGGTGCAGCTTGAGTTCCTAAGTACAATAAATAATAAGTCCTTGAGTGGAAAAGTCTGTGTCAACACGAGAAGTTCACATTTAAGCATGCATTCCCAAGTGTTGTTTTTGTTCTGTCTAAGTGAGGTGCTCTAAGAGGTGTGGGTTTGCACAGACATGGGTCGGGGGCTTGCTGTGCAACAGGTACTTGTGAACCTCCTCACTAATGAGACCCAACAAAGATAAAACACATATGGGTTGCTTGCAGTCTCATTCAGGGAAGACTAAGCCTAGCAACTGGAGCTGAAGTTACCATTTTGGTTCAGAGCCAAAGCTGATACAAGGAGCCATCCCACTGCTTAATTTAAGCCCGAGCCGCTCCCTTACTCGAATCCTGTTTTTGATAGGATGATATTTTGAGATTGGACCCCAGAAATAGCTCTGACAAAACTAAATAGCAGGGTGTATGATGCAGCTCTCTATGCTGAGGACACAGATTTGATCTCCTATACCGCAAAATGTCTGCAAAAACAGTAAAACAGTGCATACGCGTATTGTAGCCATCTGGAGCTACATCTGAATTTAACAAAAGCAAAAGTTGTTACATTTGTTAAATCGAGTTGTAAAGAAACCTGGTAGTTTGATTAGATTAAAAGCAAGATGGTGAAAGAGTATACCAATCTCGGCCAGAATCTCCAAGTAAATCAAGTGATCCAGCGCTGGGCGTAATCCTCTTATACCACTTGTTATCCGATAGACCTTTTTCGCCAACTGAGAGGTAAAGGGAGTTAGCATTTAATGAAACAATCTCATTAACAGTGAAACCCATTTGGCTACACAATAAGGAGCAGGAATCAGTGACTATAGTTAAGATGTTTTTTTTACAAGTTAGCAGTCAGGTTAAAGTACATAATTCTCAATATCATGCTGTAAAGATACAGAATAACAGCTGGATAACCCAACCTCCTAAAGAAGTTCAGGCATACCAGAATGAGGCAGACATGAAGTTCAGTCACAGCAAAACAAAAGATCAATAACAGAATTTGATGCTCAGAGAAGAATTTCTGGTTCTCTCTTCTATACATGAGTGAATGCTAAAATCATTTATATTAAGTCCAAACTAAAGAAGATGGTTTGAACCCTAAAAGAAACTTAAAAATCAGGGAAATGTAGGAAAATATAAAAATACAGGGAAGTACAGGAAGGTGTTAGCATTTCAGAAGCTCGGTCAAGAGTGTTCTTGGGATTGGAATATAAGGGTTAGCCTAAGCCACACTTAGCACAGAGTCAAAAGGGAAAGCATAGAGGTCTAAACCTCTCAAAGTCCAAAGGAAAGTGGCATATCCTCAGACATTGTGAACACCATTTATTACTGCGAAAGTCTCCAAAGCAACACTCCTCTGTTCGCATCTTCAGGGGCTCCATTGTCCTTTCCATTCTCACGTTGTTAGGTGCAACATTCACCAAATATCCCAGGTCAAACCTGGAATGATTTTATCCCTGATTACCTGCGACTCTTCGCAACATTAATAAATGGAAACTCTCATTGGACGCACTGGTGCTCCATGTTCCTTGTCAAGGTCTTCACTCAGGTTCTCTCTATTTCTAGTAATGTTACATCTATTCACAAACTAACAAACCATGTGACTGTACCTGCAAGGAAAAGACACAGAAGACATGCAAGCAGAAAACGGAAAACAGTATTTAATGTAGAAAGAAATACGGCCCTAGTCATGACAATTTAACATGTTAACTCAATGGTGCACCTTTAATATGTGTGTGCACCCAACCACAAATGAATGGAAAATGTCAGTACATTAGATTCATGTTGCACGTTGCATATAGATAAAATCTTGAGTACATATGTAGAAGTGTGACTAAGAACTACATTATACGGGGACAGTGTGGAGGCGGCCGAGATAACTTGGGGACATTGGCGGCCTTACATCAATTGCCCACAGTCCAGATCTAGAGGTGCGGTGGCCCACGAGGTTCGCTGGGGGCCCCACCATTACAGCTCCACCATTGGGTCTGAATACCCCGGGTCACAAGAGATCGTTTGCATACGGAACCGGAACATAAGATACTGACACTTCCACCGGCCTTTTGGACGCCCCCAACACCCTCGTCATCAGATTCTGGTGTCCACATGCAGCTGTGCGGATCCATCGAGGCGCCGCTGCCGCCATGGCCACCGCGAAGGGATGTAAACAGGCCCATGTGTTGAAACTAGCGAAATTCGCCAACTCCAAGGCGGATGCCGCAGAGGAACAAAGCGCGAGCATGAGGCCAAGCAGCAAGTCGACGATGCAGCCCCTACTGCGGGTTGTTTTGAAGGGGTTAGTTATATTTTTAGTTTGTTTGTTAGATGCAGCTCTGTATGCAGTGCTTTGCTTAGTACACTTATAATTTACAACATGGCACGTCACGGCTCTCCTCGGAGCAAGTTGGAATGGTCTAACACATGGTCGCTGGGTGGTGGAGTCAATGTTTATTCGCGTCCTGGCGCCTTTAGGGCCCCTCTGTAAGAGGGCCCTTGTTTTGAGTCTCAATGGGGATGATCATGATACAGCTCCATCCAAGAGCCGTTTTAAATTACTTTCGTGGAATGTAAACGGCCTGGGGGACCGAATTAAACGGGAATTGTGTTGCAATATTTGAAAAGGTATGCCCCGGACGTGGTATTACTACAAGAAACCCATATTCAAGGTTCCTCATACTGTGCACTCAATAGGTGGGGCTATAAACTGGTGGCCCACTCGGGATATACTAGGGGATCCAGGGGGGTCGGTATCCTCATGCGCAACACCTTCCCCTTTCAAATCCAAACGGTCGCACACGACCCTCTGGGAAGATTTGTCACAGTCTCGGGCCTATGGGAGGGTAGACCCCTTAATGTGGCCTCCCTCTATCTGCCACCTCGGCTCCATTCCACATCCTTGACCGATCTAGGCTCACACATATTGACTCTACCTGAAGGTGACCTACTATTGGGTGGGGACTGTAACGCAGCCCTCGACGCTGACCTGGATCGACGGCCGCCTAGACAGGGGGAGACATCCGGGAGGCTGCTGACGGACTTCTTTGGGGCCCTGGGCTTGATTGACGTCTGGAGGGTGTGCAACCCAGGGGTAGACAATACACTTTCCTCTCCGGGGTCCATGGTAGTATGTCCCGCATCGACTATATGTTTTCTAAGGCCACCCAGCTCCCCCAGTTCGGTGAGATCTCCTTTCTCCCCAAGGGCATCTCGGATCACTCCCGTTACTGGCATACTATGGAGACACTCCTCCCGCCCGTACGACACGAAATTGGTACTCAACCCCTGGTATCTCAAGGTGCCAGCTATTAGAGACAAACTGATAGAGACTACTAACAACTATTTTATTGAGAATGACGGTTCAGTTAACTCTGACGTAGTGCTCTAGGAAGCATACAAGATGGTGGTAAGGGGTAGCGGGGTGACAGTAGTAGTGGGTCATAAGAAAGAGCAGCGGAGGCGACTTGAGGAGATGGAGGGAGAGATCGCCCTTCTTGAGCGCAACCTCACGATATCAGACACTCCAGCTGACACACACAAATTGCGTATCAAACAAACCGAGTATAGGAACATTGCCGAGGATGCAGCTAAGGCCCAATACCGGGCCACTCAACATCGGGTTTACGATATTGGCGACAAGGCTAGCAAACTGTTAGCCTGGTTGGACAAACGTGACATGGCAAACAGATGGGTGGCGGAGATCGTCTGCCAAGACGGTACGAGGCTGACCGAGATAGGTCTGGGATTGCAGATGCGTTCGCAGACCACTATGGGCGGGTCTATACTCTCCTCCCTGTCCTCCTCCCATACAGACTCGGCAGAATTATTAACCACTCTGGGATTACCTGTCCTAGAGCCACAGGATGTACAGGACCTAGACGCTGACCTGACGACTTAGGAGGTATCCAACGCGATTGGTAACTTGCAATCCGGAAAGGCCATGGGCCCCAGTGGCCTCCCAATCGAACTTTACAAATCCAATGCCTCCACGATCGCTCCTTATCTTATACGGATGTACGAGGAGAGTGCGACTAGAGGGGTCCTGCCTGAAACGCAGGGATTAGCTAATATAGTCGTTCATACATAAAAAGGGCAAACTTCCTGAGCGGTGCAGCTCGTACAGGCTGATCTCCCTATTAGACCCAGAAGTGAAAATACTAGCCAAACTCCTCGCCCGGCGTCTCACACCTTTCCTTCATAAATTGATCCACCCGGATCAATCCGGGATTTATGCCAGCTAGAAACACCGCCCTGAACCTTCGCCGCCTCATGGGGTTCTAGGTAGGGCATCCACAATTCAAGAAGACGCAGTGATTATGTCATTAGACGCCAAAATGGCATTCGACATGATCGAATGGCCCTTTTATTCGCCACACTCGAAAGGTACGGATTTGGCCCTAAGTTTTTATCTTGGGTGCGACTCCTTTATTCGGCACCTCTGGCACGTATTATAGTAAATGGGGACGATTAGCAGTATTTGTATTGCAGAAGGGGACAAGGCAGGGTGCCCCCTTTCTCCCTTGCTCTTTGCCCTGGCCTTGGAGCCCTAGCGATCTGGATCAGGGGGATCCCCTCATTAGAGGCCTCAATTGACGACAGATTGGAATGACAAAATCTCCTCTACGCTGACGACATTTTGCTCTATTTAGCCAGGCCTAAGTTTTCCATCCATCGTGTTTTGCATATATTTGCACTATTCCAGAAATACTCGGGTTATACTATTAACTGGGATAAATCCCTGGTTTACGTCCTCAGTGGGGGGTGCCCAATCCTGCCGACTGGCTGTGAGGCCAGAATAGTTACCGAAGGTTTCCTGTACCTGGGTATATATGTTACCATCAACCCTACGATATTCCATGACCGTAATCTCGCGCCTCCTCTGCGTCGCTTTCGTGCTGACGTGCAGCACTGGAAAACACTGCCCCTCACTCTGCTTGGCTGGGCCGCTCTTTATAATATGATGGCCATTCCCCGATTTCTGTATGCTTTACAAAACACGCCTTATCTGGTTCCTCCACAGTACTTTAACGCCATTGAGTCGGAGGTACGCGCCCTGCTGTGGAACAATGGTACCCCCCGAATAGCTTTGGCTAAACTTACAAAAAGCTGGTACGGTGGAGGTATTGCCCTGCCCGCGAGTAAAAGCTATTATTGGGCTTCACAGCTAGTGGCACGGATCCTGCATATCGAATGGAGGCCAGCGCCCTGGCACGGATCCTGCATATCGAATGGAGAGGCACAATATGCTCCCCGGTTATTACGCTAGGGCCCTTTACTTAGGGAAGAAACATACACCATCACACACTCCAACCTCCACCACAATTGCTATATGGCATACAGCTACGGCCGCCCTGGGGTGGAAAGATAAAATAACACAAGTTACCCCACTGCTTGACGCACACCAGTTGGGCATACTATCAAAACGACCAGGATTTGATAAATGGGAATTAATAGGCCTTTTGAAGGTGGGCGATCTGTGGGCAGGAGGCAAGGTGACCCCATTTAGCGACCTTCAGCGCGATTATCAATTGCACAGCGAGGAAACGTTTCGATACCTTCAGGCCCACAGCGCACTACAAAAAGCAATACCCAAGAGGACTGACTTACCAGTCTCTTCCCCATTGGAGGATAGACTCCTAGATGACTACCTCCCAGACAAAGCCATCTCACTGACATACCGCAAAATACTTAATAATATGCCCGATCCCCTAGAGAAACTCCGCACTAAATGGGTGGATGATATCGGAGACATCGATGATGAAGAATGGCAGGAGGCCCTGGCCTCTCCTCGCGAGGTGGCTATCCGATCCCGCTTTAAACGTATCCAACTCAAACTACTACACAGAGCCTACTAACTAGCTCAGTTCTGGTTAAGATGGGGGTACGAAACTCCCTCTCTTGTCCCAGAGGGTGTGGTCTAAACGGCACCCACCTCCACTAATGGTGGGAATGCCCAGTTCTCCAGGCGTACTGGGGGGAGGTCACGTCAGCGCTGTCTTTAATTTGTCATAAATCTATCGTTATCTCACCCCGACTATGGGGTCGATTCCGATTCGGGCCGGAAAAAGCACCGACCGACTCGGATCCGGAAAAAATACCGACCGACACGTACCCGTGGCGCACGACACGCCAAGTACGATGCAAGGCGCGAAAATCCGACCGACACGCACCGAAACAAAGTCGACCGACCGAGCCGCACGGAAAGCAGCAATCCGGCCGGAAAAACACGCGAATCCAACCGACCGACACGCACCCGGAACAAATCCGACCGAAACGTACACGCGAACTCCAAACCGCAAAGTACGATGCAAGGCGCGAAAACCACGACCGAGTCGGACGGAGGACAAGCCGCACGACCGACACGCATACAAAACCGAGCCGAAGCAACACAATACACCGCGACCGACGCAGTACGCAGCATAGAAAACTGCACAAACACAGCGTGAACGAAACGGAGAACACCGTACGAGACCAATGCAGGGTCCGACTCGGTCACAAGAACGTTTCCAACATACACAGACAGTACAAAGGAAAATTCACCCAAAAAAGGCCAAACAAGCAATTACCAAGCCAATAAATACTGGGGGTGGGGACAGAGAACAAAGACACACCCACAACTCCACCTATATAAAGGACACAAATCACTACCATGAGCCTTTGCAAATGCCATTCCACTGCCAGCACCCAAGAGAAAGCAACCACACACCCACAGCTCATCCCTCACACAAGCCACACACCATCAGCACACCAACAAATACCTACCTCACATACACCCAGCAAAACACACACTCACACACCCTCACCTGCACACCAACACACACATCACCCACCATCACCACCCATCACCATGCCCCCAAGAAGAATCCCAAGTTCCTAGATAGTGAATTGGAAGTCATGGTAGACGCAGATCCTCAGGGTGGAGCCACAGCTGTTTGGCACACTGGTCCAACAGACCCCCATGTCGCAGAAAACCAAGATGTGGGAGAGGATCATCAACAGGGTGAACGCACAATCACCATGTCGGCGCACAAAGACGGACATCCAGAACAGGTGGTATGACGTGCGCAGGAGGGTACGGGACATGCTGAAGAAAGACTACATCAACAGCCAACACACCGGCAGTGGCCCTCCTGCCAAGCCAATATACCTCAGGCCCTGGGAGGAGAAGGTGCGGGCCATCCTTCCGCCAGTGAGCGTATATGGACTAGAGGACATCCCAGAGCCTGGTGAGTACACAACAAATGTACACAATATACTGCCACAAAACACACACACATCACTGTTAAGGGAGAGTCAAACCATGCACTCATAGCAATTACACAGCAACCAGAACAGAATCATCCCAAAATGTGTATGTCAGTCAGATAAACACAACACATGCCATCAAAAAAGTCACATCCAACTGTGCCATCACATGTACAAACAACCACAACTACAGCTAGGCAGTGGCACAAATAGAACTAACAAACACATCCAGACATGTAGCCACCACAACAACACCAACACACAGTGAAGAACACTCAAAGGAAGGAATTCTGTGTATGCTGGCCAAGTCAGTGTAGCCAATAGCATCATGGGAGTCGCAGTCACACATATTGCCCCCCACAACTGTCCCATCAACACCACCATGAACCATGCTCACATCACAGGGAGTGGAGAAGGACCCACAAGATGACTGACACTGGCTACTGCTGTGGGGAGCACAAGGCCCTGCTGGCAACTGTGCACCAACAAACAGCAGGACACCACTGACTGACATCCTGAGAGACAACTTCCACTCCCTGCAATGCAAGCACGTTCCATGGTGGGATATCTGGCTGGCTGGGTGGGAAGGGGGACTTGCAGCACTGACTATAGTCACAAGCACCTCCCTCACACCCCCCCAACACAAACTCCACAGTACCCACCTGGTAGAATGCAATGCCCTCCATCCTAACACAAGATCCCACAAAGAACCACCACCCTGGGTTATGTTGTGTGAAGCACAGGGACACTCTTGGGACTCTTAGCCAAACAACTGCCAGGACAACACTCCCAGCCATCCTGTCAGCACAGCCAGCCCACCCCACAGGGAAGCAGAGTCAAAAGGAAGGAAGCATGGGCATGCTGGGAAGGGGGTGGAGGCAATAGCATGATGGGAGTCGCAGTCACAGCTCTACATCCCCCACCACATGGCCCAGCAAGCTCACACTCACGCATGCACATCCCACAGAGAGTGGAAAGGCCCATCAAAGATGTCTGACACTGTTGCTGTGTCGTGGGGAGCACAAGGGCATGCTGGATACTGCACACCAACCAACAGCAGGACACCACTGTCAGCCATCTTGCCATTGCTCTCACACCCACACACACTGAACCCCACACAAAAGCAAGTAAGTATGGGAATGCTGGGAAGTGGGGTGGAGGCAATGGCATGATGGGAGTCGTAGTCACAGACATAGCTCACCCCCACAACTGTCCCATCAACACCACCCTGAACCATGCTCACATCACAGGGAGTGGAGAAGGACTCACAAGATGGCTGACACTGGCTACTGCTGTGGGGAGCACAAGGCCCTGCTGCCAACTGTGCACCAACAAACAGCAGGACACCACTGACTGACATCCTGAGAGACAACTTACACTCCCTGCAATGCAAGCACGTTCCATGGTGGGATATCTGGCTGGCTGGGTGGGAAGGGGGACTTGCAGCACTGACTATAGTCACAAGCACCTCCCCTCACACCCCCCAACACAAACTCCACAGTACCCACCTGGTAGAATGCAATGCCCTCCATCCTAACACAAGATCCCACAAAGAACCACCACCCTGGGTTATGTTGTGTGAAGCACAGGGACACTCTTGGGACTCTTAGCCAAACAACTGCCAGGACAACACTCCCAGCCATCCTGTCAGCACAGCCAGCCCACCCCACAGGGAAGCAGAGTCAAAAGGAAGGAAGCATGGGCATGCTGGGAAGGGGGTGGAGGCAATAGCATGATGGGAGTCGTAGTCACTGGATATTGGTCACCCCCACAACTGTCCCATCAACACCACTCCTGAACCATGCTCACATCACAGGGAGTGGAGAAGGACTCACAAGATGGCTGACACTGGCTACTGCTGTGGGGAGCACAAGGCCCTGCTGGCTAACTGTGCACCAACAAACAGCAGGACACCACTGACTGACATCCTGAGAGACAACTTCCACTCCCTGCAATGCAAGCACGTTCCATGGTGGGATATCTGGCTGGCTGGGTGGGAAGGGGACTTGCAGCACTGACCATAGTCACAAGCACCTCCCTCACACACCCCCAACACAAACTCCACAGTACCCACCTGGTAGAATGCAATGCCCTCCATCCTAACACAAGATCCCACAAAGAACCACCACCCTGGGTTATGTTGTGTGAAGCACAGGGACACTCTTGGGACTCTTAGCCAAACAACTGCCAGGACAACACTCCCAGCCCTCCTGTCAGCACAGCCAGCCCACCCCACAGGGAAGCAGAGTCAAAAGGAAGGAAGCATGGGCATGCTGGGAAGGGGGTGGAGGCAATAGCATGATGGGAGCCGTAGTCACAGCTCTACATCCCCCACCACATGGCCCAGCAAGCTCACACTCACGCATGCACATCCCACAGAGAGTGGAAAGGCCCATCAAAGATGTCTGACACTGTTGCTGTGTCGTGGGGAGCACAAGGGCATGCTGGGTACTGCACACCAACCAACAGCAGGACACCACTGTCAGCCATCTTGCCATTGCTCTACACCCACACACACTGAACCCCACACAAAAGCAAGTAAGTATGGGAATGCTGGGAAGTGGGGTGGAGGCAATGGCATGATGGGAGTCGTAGTCACAGACATAGCTCACCCCACAACTGTCCCATCAACACCACCCTGAACCATGCTCACATCACAGGGAGTGGAGAAGGACTCACAAGATGGCTGACACTGGCTACTGCTGTGGGGAGCACAAGGCCCTGCTGCCAACTGTGCACCAACAAACAGCAGGACACCACTGACTGACATCCTGAGAGACAACTTACACTCCTGCAACGCAAGCACGTTCCATGGTGGGATAACTGACTGGCTGGGTGGGTGGGAAGGAGGTCCGGCTGCCAACCAAACACAACCAATGCAGACCATGTTCACACCCCAGAAAATACATAGAAATGCCCAAATAATGCAGGCCAATGTGCCACACCAATATCAACCCCTGACTGTGACGACTCAGGACAATGCAATGTACAGGCCCGCACCCAGAGGCACAGTCACAACTGTCATGTGTGTCAACCATTGATGCCTGCAGAAACATGACATACATTGTTTGTGTCTCCCAAAAACAGGTGATGATGGGGACACAGCAGCAGACGCTGAGGAGTCCCAGTCCCAGGCTCAAGAGGATGCCGAGCTCACTGGCGTCAGTACAGCCTCTGTCCTCCTCGGACGATGAAGAACAACCTGGCACATCCGGTGCAAGTCAACATGCAGCACCAGCAGGACCACCAGCTGCAGCACCAGCAGGACCACCAGCTGCACCCCTGCACCCACCCTCCAACGACTGTCACCACGAATACCATCCCTGCCGACATGGACAGAATAAGGAGCAACACCAGCACAGTGACCCTGGACCAACCTGGGGCCATGGACACCACCACCACCACCAACCCCAAGGTGGACCAGGGTCAACTGTGCGTGCCACTGCACGCACTGCACATGTCAGCAGGGGTGGTGGAGGGGTGGGAGACAGAGGTCGCTGCTTGCAGACGTTGCTGGTGTGCATGACGACCCACAACTGGTACGCATAGCCGATGCGTACCAGTCCAGCACCGGAGAGTTCAGCCAGGTAGTGGGGCTCCTCAGAGACATTAAACAGCAGCAGGCTGCCCATCATGCCCGCTTGGACTCCCACATGTCCCACGTGGAGTCACACATGTCCCGTGTGGACTCACACATGTCCGCGTGGAGTCCAAGTGGGATGCACTGCATGAGATGACGGCGGTGCACAGGGACATTTTACAATGCCTCCGCCAGATGAACAGCAACCAGTCCACACCTCCCTGTGTGCCAACAACATCTGGTGCCGAACAAACTGCAACTGCCACAGGGAGGGAGGAGGACTCTGGCGGAGAGTCCCCTGCACCGCAGCAGCCTGCACTTGAGGGCCCCCCCAAGAAGAGGGGGTCGTCCGAGGAGGGAAAAGTGAGAGGCCGATGGCCAGCGCAGCTCCCAGGAAGCCTGAACCTGTTCTGGATGTTCGCCTTTGTGCACAGACTGTTCACCCTGTTGGCTGGCAACACTACTCCCACACATTGCATGGGGAGTACAAGTTGGACCAATGTGTCAGACAACTGTGGCCCCGATACTGGGGATCCTGTCTACCCGGACTTTCAATTCACCTAGGAACTTGGGATTGCAAGATTCATGTACAGCACAACCCATCCTATGCACTATTAACACAAATGTATCATAATAAACACACCAATACACCATACTTGCCTCTGTCGTGATTCTAACGTGGGTGCTGTTATGGGGATGATGAACTGCAAAATTACACTGTGTATGCGAACTGCAACAGCAAGGACAACACAGGCATGTGAGTACAGGCAACGTGACACACATGAGGGAGACACACCACCAGGGCTACACGACACATACACACCTAGGCCATCTGACTCATTGCCTACACTGATGTTGCCAGGGAAGACGGTGCAATGCACAGACACCACACCCATTCCCAGTTGTAGTCAAGTAGCCCACAGGTGCAGTAAGCAAATGGCAGTCAAATGTGTGACCACAGACAACGCACATCACAAAGTGAAGCACAGGTTTATTACACAGTTGCAACATGCCGTAACCACTACAGATGCAAGGTAACCCCACCTGGCAGCGGGCACACAGTCAACAACTGTAGACGGAAGGAAGTCCATGGGTGTGGCGCACATCACCTGTAGGGACACAACAGCTACCAGCCTGGATGTGCAATCACGTCGTCTGTGGACACAGTTGACCAAACGAATCTGAAAGTACCCTGTGAAGGACAGAAATGACACACAGTCAAAAGCAATGGAGTACAGGACAGAACAGCAAAACACATGCACAATACATGTTACAAGATACCCACCCAGAACCAAGTTAGCATGTCAACACTGTTGGGGAGTACAGCCCACCTGTCACCACACATCGCAACACACATCCAGTCAAGTGGCCCATGGACACACTCCCACAGCACCAGAGCACCACCCACACATCATGCCAACTCACATCATTGACATGACACCTCAGGATACTCACATTCAGCTGAAGAAGTTGGTGATGAGCTGTGTGCGGACATCACCATCACCATCATCATCATCATCGTCACTGGCATCGTGGTCCAGGCCAGGATCCTCCACAGGTGGCGGATGTTGGTCATTGTCATCCTGGATGAGAGGCAACTCCTTCCGCACTGCCAGGTTGTGGAGCATGCAGCAGACGATGATAATCTTGCACACTTTCGCAGGGGCATATGGGAGGGACCCTCCGGTCTTGTCCAGGCAGCGGAAGCGGCTCTTCAGGAGACCAAAGGTCCGCTCAATCACTCTCCTGGTCCGACCATGTGCCTCATTGTAGCGCATCTGGGCAGGTGTCACAGGGTTCCTGAGGGGTGTCAGCAACCACGGCATGTTGGGGTATCCCGAGTCACCTACGGACAGACAAGTGCACATTAGCTGACTTGGAAAAGTGGGCAGAATACTACAGATCA
>CAWUFW010008894.1:600000-838521 GCA_963921515.1 Calotriton arnoldi
CTTAGCACAGGGGGGGAAAAGGCCTAGCAGCGAAGGGGTTAACCAAATAAAGTGTTTAATTGATTAATTTTATTTATGGAGTTTAATTGTGTTGAATGATAACAGCTACAAATAAATGTCAAGAAACAGTTCAGTTTCCAGGGTGTGCTATACAAATTGCCAATAGTTAATAGTTTGTATATTCCACCAGTTCAATAATTGTTACCAAAGTGATAGATAGTTTAACAAACGCGTACAATAATAGGCTGTTTTTTTCATATTATATTGAGTTTGTGTGCTGTACTCCATGTCATTAAGTTTGTTGGGATTTAATTCTTGTGAAATTCTTTGCCGCAAGAGGGTTAAAGTACTTTTCTTTAGCAAGTGATAAAATCCTGTTCTATCTATCTATCTATCTATCTATCTATCTATCTATCTATCTATCTATCTATCTATCTGGCTGTCTGTCTATCTGTTTAATGCTCTGATATTCCACAAAGCACGAACAGGTACTAGAGAGTTGGCTTTATTTAAAACAGCATGGAGAAATTACAGAGAACATTTTATGTAACAAGAACCAAATAGTGTAGTAACAGACATTCCACATTTATTGAATATCTATATTAACAGCATTGTTGGAGAGAAGCAGTTAAAATGGGCACATGCAGATTAGTTGGTCTAAAAGTTATTGTCTTAAGAGCTGGATTTCCAGATGTGTGCTGAAAACAACATCTTGTAATATGGACAGAATAGTATGGTAACACGCATCTATCTATCTATCAATCTATCAATCTATCTATCTATCTATCTATCTATCTATCTATCTATCTATCTATCTATCTATCTATCTATCTATCTATCTATCTATCTATCTATCTATCCACTGTTTGTGGCCTTTATCCAATCTATGTACCACACCCTGCACCCAGCCCTGTACCCAAAAACTGTGTACATGTGATTTTGAAGTTGCAAACAGAGCCAGCTACCTCAGTTTTTTTATTTCAATATCCTTCAAAAGTGTGAGTGATTTCATTAACAAACTGCATTTGGGGGCAGTGCCTAAGTCGAGGCTTTTGGCCATACCTTCACCCTCCTCAACCTTGCTCATTGCAGATGTCATGTGTGATCCTAGCAGTGATGGCTTCAATAATGTAGTTTTAGATGTCATTGGCAATGTAATAAATAATGTAATTTGAGATATCATCTGTGATGTCATGTGTGAGGTCATTAGCACGGAATGGTGGAGCATGACTCAAGTTCACTTCTTAGCATAACTGAAGAAGTTCAGTGATGCTGTGATTTTGCATTACAGCCATAATATCACTTTAACAGTGTCTTTAAGGGAGTTTCTGGGGCTTTAATTAACACACATTCAGTTCTTAGGAGCAAAGTTAACAATAATATTTAAGTATTTTTTTGTATTTGTATTAAATTATACTGCACCATCCCCATCTCACCCAAGACAGTTGCTCTCTGCCCTCATACCTCCAACTGGGGTGAACCGCCATTGGTTTAAGAATATCTAAGCTCCTAATTCAAGCAAACAAAGGGTTTATTCTATACTAATGAAGTAATCAAATATACTATTGCTGACAGCAAACATTACCAGAATGGGGGAGGGGGCAGGGAGGGCAAGGAAATAAGTAAAATATATAGGTTAATCTGGAACAATTAGTTGTTTTGCTTTCTACTTTTAATACTGACATATGTGGATGATATGCAACTAATTTATCTGAGCAGAACATCAGGTAGTTAATAACTCCAGTTCAAATGTGAGAGAACATAAACTAAGGGCTTGCAATTTTTGTTCTTACCAAGTTCAAGATGAGGTTCACCTTAAATAACCCAAGTTTAAATTCACTGTTTATGGAACATAACTATGGTACTGTTTACAATGTTGTCCAATTTCTATATCCACCAGCTACTGTGAATGTATATTATTGACGTTTTACATGCTATAACGTTTATTTAACATATTTAATTTGTGTATTCTATTGAATATACTTAATACATTTAATTAATTTGAACTTAACTGTGTCTCTGGCAGTGCTTGTAGTAACCTCAAGACCATTCTCAACTACCTAAAATCTATGACTGTGACTATACTAATGTTTGCATCGCATGTCAACTGGTTGAACATTCTGATTTAAAATGGAAATTTATTCTGCAAAAGCAAGTGAAAAGGTTCATGTTCTGTTTAATATTCAGGACTAACATTTTTGGATTAAAGATAAATATTATTTATGGTCAAAATAAAGGGATAAATGGTGGATATAAGACTGATAATGGCAAGGAACTTTAATATGACACAGGGTAGCTGTGTCTAATAGTTGAACTAATCAAACCTATAGATTAAACAAGATGATGAAAAACTTAAATCAAGTTGATGAGAAATATATAAGGAGAATCAAAAATCCAGAGAGGTGTGCTTGATCATATTCCCCACTACACAGCAGCAATGTCTTTATTATGTTTTCGTGGTTGGATTCTAGGACCTTAACATCTTCAATATCAATATACAAAGAAGAAATTAGGCATATTATCATTCGAAATTGTGCTTCCTTTTTAATAATTATTAATTCAAATCACCTTCTTTTGAATGATACCTGATTCTTTAGCAGAGAGAAAAAACTATTTTTAAAGCTTGAACATAAAACAATTAGGGGTCGATTCCGATCTCGGCCGGTAGGGCACCGAATCGGATTCGGCTTAACCGGATCCGATTCGGAGCCCTCTTTCCCGACCGATTCGTACGTGCGTCCGGGCGAGCGAGTACGATGCGAGCGCTAGCGAAATCGCCGACCGACTCGTTCACGGGATCCGACCGCTCCGACCGACTCATTCGCAGGACCCGACCGCTCCGACCGACTCGCACGGACACGACTCGCACCGCGCAATGGAGACGTTCCCCGGCCGGGTAAGTACGATGCGCGTCTCGAGCAGTCCGACCGACTCGCGCAGTCCGGCTCCAAAGAGCAGTCGGAGCCGCACTTTGGGGGTCCGTGTCGGACCCCCCTGTATGCGTAGCCGTGCGAGTCGCACACAGGGGGGACCCATGGGTCCCCCCTACCTGTGCATGTACGGCGCGAGTTGCTTCGCCGCGTACCCGCTGTAGGGGGCGCCCTTGTTCGCCTCGCACCCATTGAGTCAATGGGAGCCCGCGTACGCGTTGTACGACCGGCTCCCGTTGACTTCAATGGGAGTCCAACCGAATCGAGTCCGATAGCATACGTACGCATCGTACTCGTTCGGTCGGGCTGCTAGGGTCCGATTCGGTCGGAAATCTCTCCGGGTCCTGCTCGGTCGGTGAGATTTCCGGCCCGAATCGGAATCGGCCCCTTAGTCTTTTAGCTGGATAGGATTCATTAAAAATATATGTCAAAGCAAAATAAATAGCCTAACACTTATATTTAAAAAAACACTTAGGTCTTCTTTTGCATACAAAAGCAGCTAAATACCCCACTACCGCCCTGCTATTCCTCTGCCATGGCCACTGATGATAATTACAGTTAACTGCAGGGTTAACGATGATGTGGCAGAATATCAGGTCAACGTTATCAGGTCAACGTTATCAGGTTTAACAAAGTTATGCCATCAGGGATGACTCATGCAACATCTACTGCTCGATTAAAGGGTTGACAGGCCTAGAAAGCCATGTTATGGGGTAGTGGCAGACATCAGCTAGGCAGTGCATTCACCACTATGCTGATGTTCCTGTTTCACCTATTGGCTCTGGTGGCTCACCTGGTACAAGCAACACCTGGCAGAGATGCTTAGGCCTCAGGGAACATCATGCATTCTCAATAAGCTCAGTTGTCCTACAACAGAATTATAATCCTTCGATTTCCAAGTCTGCGGTACATAAGCATGCCTCAAAACTTCCTTTGCCAGAATAGCTCATGTGTGGTCATGGCAAGTCAATCCACAACATTTCCCTTTTGTTAATCATTTTTCTCTATCCCAGGAAAGGTAACTCTAGGGATTACTATGGTGCCTTGGGTGAGTGGAGCTGTGTCTGCCTCTATGGGCATACTTGAACCCCAGAAAAGTGGCGATGGGGACCCAACATGGGCAATGAGGTGAAGGGTTTCATAGCCACCACACCACTATCTTTTTACTCTAAGACACCATTTAATATAGGCTTCCAAATACTGCCACCCAACGTTTACATAGTGGCATTTTGGTGGCCCAAAGGTGGTGACTAAGGCTGATTGGTGCTATCCTTGCCTTTATCTTTTAATTGCCAGATGAGTTGCTGCTGAAAGTTACTTTTCAACAATAGTCCGTGATTTATTCACAGCAAGTCAACCATCATCCTAAACCCCAAATGAAATTTCCTAACCATATGAGCTCTCAGAAATTGCACTTTTAATTAACAAATGCTCAGCTATAGCTGTGCGCTTCTCTAAATGATATTCTATAGAGGAACCTATTTGTTAGTGTGGTTGAACATTGATTAGTGCTTGCTAAGACCATTTAGGTAAGATAGACAGATTCAATTACCTCTTCAGTAGACCACCCATCTATTGGCCTTCAGCAGACTCACGCTTGTGTTTCTATGGTCTTAAATTAGCTTAATCCTACAAGACACACTTCCTAGAACAGGTCTTGACTAACAACCCCCTCATTCTCCTTGGACCTTGCAACCATGAAGACTGCCTCTAAACAGGTGGAGTATCAATGGTGCAAAAGCTATTAGCCACTATGCCAAACCTAATATTCCTCTATACTAGCAGCCTTCAAATGGTTATTTTCTTTGCTCAGAGCTTCTACTAGTGTGAAATCATTTGCAAGACACCCAACACTTTTAAAGCTGTTTCTGAGATAGCTCTGGAACTTAGTGACCTTATTTGTCATAGGATAGTGGTTCTGTATCCTAGCAAGATGTGCAAAGAATTGCTCTCCTTCTTTTACACCAATAGAGTCTTTAAGGAATTATTTTGTCATTCCATGTCCTTGTGGTCCTTCTCATCAGAGTTTGGTACACCTATGACTGAAATTACTATTTCTTGCTTTAATATTTAAGCCACTTTCTGTTCAGGAAGTGACTATGATCCTGCACCTGATTAAATCAGGCTCTCCATCAGACCTCCTTAAAAATGCTTTATAAGTTTTTGCACCTGTTATTTGTCATAATTCGAATTACTCTCCTTCAATGGTGATAGCACCAAAATAATAATCCTTTTTAAGAAACCTATGACAGATTCCAAAGATCCACTACAGGCCAAAATAGTTGAAATTTATTGAATGAACAACTTTCTAAATTTCGTGAATCTATCTCAGTTGTTGACCACATCAAATCATTTTTTGCCCAGTTTATGGCACTGCCACAATTATTGTGACATTGCCTTGAATGCAGGCTGTGTCCCCATGTTAATGCTTTTGCATCTCCCCATACACCAGCCAAGCATAATCTACAGACTTCATTAGTTAGAAGTCAAATCCTTGCCATTAGATTGGATAAAGTCTTTACTTATGGGTGGGGTAAGGGCAGTGTCTCTCCCTATATTTTATTGGAACGGATCACTGACAGAATATCGGAAACAAAAATATTGCGTGGGTAGAATATTGTGTCATAAATACCGAGGGCCAAAATATTGAGAAGGTAAGTGCAAATATGTAAGTATAGATTTACTCTTCTTACCGCAACATCTACATACCTTAAAGATACATATATTGTCAAGGTACATGTATGTGGAGTTATGTATAGTAAAACTTTGCTTACCTATAAAAACTTGCCTTCACAATATTTTTGTCTTCGATATTCTTGACACAATATTTTGTCCATACAATATTTTTTCTCCAATATTTTTCCTGAACTTCCCTTAGGCAAATGATGTCCCTCGTTGGTCATCTGTCTGCCCTGTGCTCTTAAATGAGTATTATTTTGCACCCTTGTAAAGTCACTTTATAACATATGGGTTCATGTTAATAGCCTACGAAAATGACACACAGTTTCCAATGTGGCATACATAAATGTACCCAATGCAATTTTAAAAATGGAACCATCCATTTAAATAAAAAGCTGAATGTGTTTAGGTAAGTGGCAAACACAATAATTGTCAAAGTGGACAAAAAGGCAGTAGGTTACTAGAGTTAAGTCCTTTAAATTGTTGTCTCAATAATATCATTTAAACAAAATAAAGGTAAAGATTTGCTAAACGATAGAAAATATATAGAATATTTTACAAAATGTTGTAACTTTGTTTTATTCTGAAGGTAACTGTGCTAAGAAATGTAGGCAAATACAAGGAAGTCACAAGCTATTAGTACAAATCATGAAAAAGCAGTCATCTTCAAGGAATCAGCAGTGTTATTATTTGGAAGCATCAAGTCATGCTTCGGCCATTCAATGAGCATGATTTTAAGCATAAGTAGAGTCTACTGGAATTGAATATATAAGAAGATTATAACCATATGAAGTGTCTGTCAAGAAGAGATGATGGGTCTCACAAAACGCAACCTATGATGAATCAGAAGGTGGAAATAGATTTGATCACGTCCAAGAAGTATTTTTCTTCCAGGCGAATTACTCTCTTGATTATGTGGGCTAAGGAATGGGTCAATGCGGGGAGACTAGAGAGCAAAGATGCTACATTGATTGCACTTGTGTAGTCCATGTCAGGAGCGGCAGAGACTACCATTCTGGTCATGTTTTCAACAAAAGACATCCTCTAATGAACATGGTCTGAAGAGTTGCCCTCTTCCTGTCTCCTTTATTTCTTCTCGGTTCCTCCCCCGCCCGCATCGGCCCATCTACTCTCCTTGGCCCTCGCCTGGGTGCCCAACCACATGCACAACATTCTACCCAAGAACGGAACTTCACTGAGCCCGGACAGGCAATTTACTACCAAGTTTCCTTACCCTGTTTGACAACATGTTTGTAAATATGATTCCGATGCGACATAGACACCAAGTACCCCGACATAGCTAACCTAAGTGACAGACATAATAAGATATACACCGAAGCCATATAAAACGGGGAGATGTTATCAGGAAGCTATAATACTGTAATGATTGCAATGTGCACTGCTACCTGGCACGAAATATGATGGCTACGACTCACCTTGAAAACAAACTTAGGACATGAAGTGGTTTAATGTTATACTAAACTCTGTAATACCCTACATAGAAGAGACTGTAAATGATTTATGCCAAAACAGTAATGTATACCGCTAACTGTATAACAAAATGCCAATAAAAATATGTTTAAAAAAAAGACATCCTCTAATGAAGTCTGTGTGAGGTTTCCTACACAATGTCTGGGATACATATTATTGAATCTGGCTCTCAAAGCAAAATCCACTCTTCATCCTGGAGACAACACAACTATTCAGTGTTTAGCAACACACTGCACATTTTCATTACCTCAATATATTTAGATTCTATTTGAAGTAGACACAGAAGTTGAAAATAAAAAAGATTCGCCAAGGAGAAATGAAATAATTTAACAAAGAGATATATAGTGAGAATTGGACAATTGTTTTTTTGCCATTGCCAGCATCCAGCTCATAGAGGAATTGAGCTAAGCAATGTTCTTGGATTCCAGAGGTAATATTATGTATTTGAGCATAATTATTCAGGATGAGAAATGTTTCTGTTGATCTCTGAATATAATAGTGCTGATAAAACCAACACCATTAATGCTAATGCTGGTTTCATTTACATGACATTTTCAAATTTACAATTCGATAAGAAGGGGCAGTCATCTTAAAAAGGGCTCGGCAATAGTTCAATAAGATGATAGCCACAGAAATTGCTTTACAAATAAATGGTTATGAAACTCTAAGCTAAAGACCCAATCGTCCCAAATGTTAAAGCTAATTAAAATCATGAAACATTAATAAAAATGTTAGATCAGAAAGGGATTTGTGAAAGCTATACTGGTGAAGAGCAAATAATAAAGAGGCTCCTTGAGAGTTTGGTGAATTCAGAACATCCACCCAAAAAGTGGCAGAGGTCCTATCTGCTAAACTCACAGTTCTCTTTCTAGAGGTGAGGGATAGTGCCATGATTCTGATGGTGGAGCCTAAGTTGGCTGCGCCAGCATAAATCTTTGACTGACCAACGACCCAGGTGACGTCGGGTCATCAGTCAATGTACCTCAGTCATTGTACATTTTTTCTATTTCGAAGCAGCAGTAAAATCCAAATAGGAAAAAAAGACCCCCACATGCTTAGAGCAAACTCCCAGCACATTTGTTTTCAATAAGAAACGTCTGCTTTCTGAGGTAGTTTCTGAAAAGCATAACATTTTGCTGAGCCCTCACAGTAAGCATGACACCCACTCAGCAAAAAGTCAGTGCCTTGTGCTGAGCCACCAAAATGGCGACTCTACAGTAGACACAAACATCTGCACCTGCCTGGAGGAGATCTCTAAATATGGCGGGTGGTCTTCCATCATATCATTGCTCCACTGACTCGACAGCCACAAATCTCTAAATAGTCAGTACATATTAAAAATCAGCGAAGAGCAGACTAGGAGATAACGAGAGAGCTTATGTGAAGTGGAATAGAAACAACATTATGAAAATAAAAGGACGAAAAAGAAAATCTTACTGTACTAAGTTAAGCTCCTCAAAAAATAACTCAAGCCACAATAATTTAAGGCTATGTGGAACTCAAGGGTACCAGAACTCTTAATAGAATGTAAGGGCTATGTAATACATCTTTTAAAAAATCAATGTTGAATGATGAAAATCCCCCTTAGATTTGAAAATGTGACTACTTTTTAGATACTCGAGAAAATCTTTGGAAATATTTGATTTGCACAGGTAAAAAATATTAAGGCAAATCAGCTTGTATATGACAGTTTAAAACAAGGATTTTAGAATCCGGTTTCTGTTCCTTGTCAACTAAATCACGGAGGTCATCTATGGGAAAGCTAATGGACTTAAATAAGTTCAATGCACCAAAGCACGTCTGTATTTCCTATCAACACCAAAAAAAAAAAGTACGAGGATCATATGGATTTTAGACCTTGGTTCACGAAATAGAAGCAATTTTTATTTAGATGGAAAATGACAAAATAAACACAGACAGGAACACAATTTAAAATAATATTAAAGATGCAAAGGAAAATTTGAATATAATTATGGAAATGGGTTTGGGACAGGTTATAAACAATTAACATGGACATTTCTAAAAGTTGGATGACAAAAATTATTTTCACTGAGGTGCAATAAAACTATGAAACATAAAGAGGAGGAGCACTACTGTTAACAATCATAGTGCAGTAAATAAAGAAATTAGGGGCTGATTAAGAGTCTGGCGGTCTTTGACCACCAGACTTGTGGTGGCACAGCAGAGGCGGTCCTGCGGCCGCCGTATTCCTAGGTGGCCATTTGGACCGCCACCACTCCGCTGGCTGCGCCAGGGAACCACCGTTCCCTGGCGATGGCGCGGCAGACAGGGGTATCCAATATGCAAGACAGGGCTGCCGCAGTCCGCCGAGCATATTTCGAGTTTCCCCACCACCAGCCTTTTCATGGTAGTGAGCCCGCAATGAAAAGGCTGATGGTGGGGAAACAGAAGGGGCCCTAGAGTGCCCCCATTACCCTGACGCCACGGGGAATGCATTTAGGGGGGCACAACAGGTGTCCCCCTGTTTGCATGCACCCCAAGTTCCAGCACAACATAGACTTCACAGTCCATGCCGTTCTAGAACTGCTTTTGTTTCCCATTGTGATGCCCATTTTCAGGGCACTGCCGTGGGAACTGCAAAAGAAAGGCCCGCCAGACACAAATTACACTCGTAATCAGGCAGGCGGGCCATGCGCGGCTTTGGCGGTGCTGTGCTGGCACAAAGCCGGAGCAGCACCTCCAAAGTCGTAATCAGGCCCTAAGATCTTTCAAGTCAAAGTTTAAATGTGCTCCTAAGTTTAACTTACATGCACAAAAATGCCTTATTAGTGCAAATCCTCATTTGTGATTTTCAAGATGTAGTTTTATACTCATAAAGACATTGTTAGATCTGTCAGCCTTAGGGTGGTCTTCCCCAAACATTTTGCCTGCTTGCCTCCAATTTTGCAGAATTATTTTTGTTGACCTTAGGACTTTGAGCACTTTACCACTGCCAACAAGTGCAGAAGCGCATGTGCTCTCTCCCCTAAACATGATTTGATTGACATCCACAATTGGCATATTTCATTTACCTATAAGTCCCAAGCACAGTGCACTCCATGTGCCCAGGGCCTGTAAATTAAATGCTACTAGTGGGCCTGCAGCACTGATTATGCCATCCACACAAGTAGTCCTTCAACAATGTCTCACGGCTTCCACTGCAGAGCCTGTGTGTGCAGTTTACACTGCCATGTCGACCTTGCATTTGAAATCCCTTGCAAAGCCTTATACTCCTCTTTTATTTTACATATAAGGCACCCCTATGGTAGGCCCTAGATAGCGCATACAGCAGGGTGCTATGTAATCAAAAAGGACATGTACATTTAAGTTTTACATGTCCTAGTTGTAAAAAAACACCCAAATTCATGTTTCACTACTGTGAGGCCTACTCCTGTCATAGGTTAACAATAGGAATTCCTTATTACACTTTATAAGCTGTAATTCCTGATTGCGAAGGAGTAGATCTGTCATGTTTCATGCCACTGGAATAGAAATGATAAATCCACTTTACTGGAAAAGTCAAATGTATCATTACCCTTTTAAAAATGCCACTTTTACAAAGACGCTGCACAAACAAAGATGGACGGAATGCTGAACAAATCAAGCATTCGCTCCAAGTCAAAAGATTTCGGTTAATACCATTTTTCTTTTTCTCACCATGCCACTCCCGTTTGGTCGTAGCCATATGCAAATCAGTCTTGATCCTGCTCCTCCTGGGAACAGTCCAGCCCAAACTGCCAAGTAAGGTCCTCCCTGGACTGGAAACAAGCATCCTGGGACCGGTTTCGCGGTATCCCCCCCTCATCAGCCAGGCTAGCTTGAATCCACTGGCACCTCGAGCAAAGGACCCTCGTCTGGTCATACACATCCCACTTAGGGTAAAAAAGCTGCCAAGACAAATGATGGATGGAATGCTGAATAAATCAAACATTTACCCCTAGTCAAGAGATCTGAGTTAAATCCATTGTTCTTTTGCTCACCACACCACCCCAGTTTGGACCTAGCCATATGCAAATCATTCTTGACCCTGCTCTTCATGGGAACAGCCCAGCCCAAACTGCTAATCCAACTCCTCCCTGGATTGGAAACAAGCATCCTGGGACTGGTTTTGGGGTTTCACCCCTCATCAGCCAGGCTAGCTTGAATCCAGTGGCACGGCAAGCAAGGGACACACGTCTGGCCATACCCATCCCACTTTGGGAGAAAAATACTGCGTAAACAAATGATGTATGGAATGCTGAACAAATCAAACATTCACCCCCAATCAAGAGATCTGGGTTAAATTCATTGTTCTTTCGCTCACCATGTTACCCCAGTTTGAACTCAATCATATGCGAATCAGTCTAGTCCCTGCTCATCAGTGGAACAGTCCAACACGACCTGCAAAGCCAGGTCCTCTCTGGACCGGAAACAGGCATACTGGGACCCATGCTTACTGTGCCACTGGATTCAAGCTAGACTGGCTGATGAGGGTGATACCCCAAAACTAGTCCCAGGATGCTTGTGTTCGGTCCAGGGAGGACTTGGCCTGGCCGTTCTGGCTGGACTGTTCCCATGAGGAGCAGAGTCAATACTGATTTGCAGATAACTGGGTCCAAACTGGGGTAGCGTGGTGAGAAAACAAATGATAGATTAAACCCAGACCTGTGACTCAGTGTTAATGTTTGCATTGTTCAGCATTCTGTCCATCATCTGTTCTTTTTACTTTTAGATAGATGGCATTTTTCTGCACTTAGCCATATTTGCCTGCAGCCTGTCTCCAATAAACATCTGGGGTGGGTGACAGCTGGACTTTGTGCATTCCCTCTAGACAGCCACACACAAAGAAAGCTTAGGTGTGACTAAGTGGCCATTCACATCCTGATAGGTCATCCTGGGCAGGATGGGAGGAAGGAGTTGCTGCTACACCTGAATAGGCTGTGTTCTGTCCACACACAAAGGGCTGCATACCCCCTGTGGTGAGTCTAGAACCAGAGCGGGAGGGAGGACTTCTGGGCACCTCAAAGACCCTTCTTTGAAGTCACCCCCACTTCAAAGGCACAACTGGGTATAAGAACTGGACTTCTGACCCTACCACTTTAATACACTACTGGATCTGTGAAGAACTATGTCAGGAAGAAGGACTGCTGTGCTGCTAAAAGAACTGCCACTCTGCTGCACTGCTTCTCTGGAAGAAGTGATTTTCTGCTCTGCTGCCCTACTGCCTGCTGCTGCTACCATGACTGAGAAGGACTGGACCCATCTCACTTGAACCCAGAGTGACTCCAAGGGCTTGCCGGCTTTCCCCTTGTTCTAAGTCTCAGGGACATCAAAGACTTCAACTCTTCCTGCTACAGCACCTAGACTTTGCTTGCTGCATGGCTTGCCCTGCCAAGTGGTGCCAACCCAGTCATGGACCCTTGGAAGTGGGTATAAAGTACTGCTTCAACCCGAATCCACGTGTCAACGCCATTGTGCTGCTGGGAACTGGCAGATCTCTATCGATGCCGACACATCGGTGCACCCACGAAGATCGAGTACCTCTCTTTGTCGACTGCTCGACGGATCTCCAAATATGCGCGGCTCTGAACCGGCGCATCCCTATTGACGATGACGCATTGCTGCAGCCGCGAAGATCAAGTACATTGCTTCATCAGATGCTCACCACATCTCCTCTATTTAAGACACATTCTCGACTTGGCGCAGCTTGGAACCGATGCATCGCCTCCATCGTAAGGATGAACGACGACGCATCTCCACCACAGCTGCCCACATTTTCCTCGACACATTTAAGGTGCGTTTTCAGCAGGCCAAGGTTGGTAGCTCCATTGCAAATGGCCAGAACTTATGGATTTGAACAGGTCTAGAGTATCCAGATAGCACTGGTTGGCGTTTTATGCTTTTAAGCACTACAATTCTGTTTATTCCTTAAAAATTCATAACTCTTGGTTACACTTCTTGGATTTTTGTCAGTTTGGTCTTGTTTTCTTCACAAAAATACAGGCTATATTTCTAAACTGGTATGGAGTCTTTTGTGGTGTTTTCACTGTGTTACTGTTTGAAATGTTGCACAAATACTTTACACATTGCCTCTTAAGTTAAGCCTGACTTCTCTGTGCTAAGCTACCAAAGGGTGCACACAGGATAATTTATGGTGTGCATCTGACTTACCCTGACTAGGACTGTTGTTCCTGCTTTGCAGGCTGCATACCTCTGCCAACCAGAAGCCCAATTTCTAATAGAAATGTATGTTTTCATGATTTCTTTTAAGAGCATATATTCTCCCATAAGCAAAGAAGCAGGCATTCAAGTGGAAAATTTAGAAACATCCAAAATATGCTTGTTTGTGGATATTCACAAATTTCTCTATGGATCAATCCCACCATGGACATGGTTGAAAATGTACTCTTGTCAAGGGCTGGAGTAAATCCATCCCCAGTGCAGGGGTTCACTAACAAAATATCCCCTCTCAAAATGCCTCCCTTCCAAAATATCTTCACCAAAATATCGTTGTCAAAAATACCGTCATCCTAAACTTATAATGGTAAGTACAAATATATTGGAAAAAAATATTGTTTTATTAATATTGCTGTATTAAATATCATGTTTTAAATATATATACATTTAAATATTTAGGGGCCCATTACGATACCCGGCGTAAATAAAGCCGCCAGGCATGGAAGCGGCAAAAATCCGCCCGCACACACCGCCTGAACACCGACCACGCCATTACGATTACACAAACCGAATACCGCCATCGGCGGAAAAATCACACAAAATACCGCCCGCCAACGTCCGAGTCGGAGTCAAACCGCCCGCCACGGACGGAAACACGCACGACAACACAAAACCGCCCGCCCTCACGGCCGACACACCGCACGTGAAATTACGATCGCACCGACATGAGCGCGGAAAAACCACAAATATACCGCCCGCCAGCGCAAACAACGCCGATGAGAATCGACACGGCAGAAGCCATGGCGCCAACGTACCTGCACAGAAACCATCCGCACACAAAACCAATAGCACACAACATGGCCAACAAGTCCACACAGCAAGGCACGCACAAATACACAAGCACAGTACACATCCCGAAAACACCCCCCGGACAAACAAAAAATACAAAGGCCAGAACCCCAGACACAACACACCTGAAAACAACAGACCATTAGGACACACCCACATAGGTGAGTACAAAAGCAGCACTCCCACAGACCACAACCCCTTGCTACATTGCAAACCAGAGAGGAGAGGAGAGGACACAGTGACACAGCAAGGACAGCAGCACACCACAGAAACGCACACATCACTACCACCACCACCACCACCACCACCAAACACCACCACCACCAAACACCACCACCACCACCAAACACCGGCACCACAAACCCCCTGCACATTACACAACACACACCGCACCAGCACCACAAACACCATGGCACCACAAAGGATGCCCAAGTTCACGCCCATGGAGCTGACGGTCATGGTCGACGAGATCATCAAGGTGTACCCACAAATCTATGGGAACATGGTCCAGCACACACCACTAGCCACCAGAAACAGAATGTGGAACCGGATCGTAGACCAGGTCAATGCAGTCGGGACCCTGCCCAGGAACAGAGTCGAGATTAACAAACGTTGGAATGACGTCAAGAGCCTGGTCAAGAAGAAGGAGGGCAAAAACAGAGAGCTGGCTGCCGTCACTGGCGGAGGGAATCCCGCGCTCTTTAAGACCTTCAAAGCGTGGGAGGAGAAGGTGCGAGTCGTAATCCATCCGGAGATCCTCGCCGGATTAGCAGGGGGAGTGGAGGCTGGTAAGTACAAACTAATGTATACCAGCACACCGCTATGTACTCACATGCACTACCACCATGCCACAGCTCCCAGGGACAAACACCCCCATGTCCAGCACACAATACACAACACATCACACACACATGCAACAGACACTACCACACACAGCCCAAACCGAACAACTGTAAGATGCGTGGGGACATGTGTACACTAAGCCAGCCACGTAACCACCAACAGGTCCCCAAATATGCCAGAAGCGCCACAACGAGCACCCACCACACCCATGTGTCCGCCACAGCTGCACTAACCGACAAGTAACAGGTAAGTGGCAGGAACACAAAGTGCAGTGGGTGGGACGGTGGACAGCCCAAGTACAACACACACCAGGCCCCAGTCCCACAGCACAGCAAGGAGGAGCATCCCCCACACCCCACAGCCACGTGTCAGCCACCGCAGTGCACAACGACAGCCGAAAGGCAGACATCACGGTCCACAGCAATCGGTGTCAGTGGGTGTCCAGCCACCCCACGACCCACAACACCCCCCACCCCCACAGACCTGCAACATGGAGCACCCCCGCTTAGAGCCATGTGGCATCCAGTACAGTGCACGCACGAACAACTTGCAGGTGGGAAACTGGACAGGGCTGGATAACTGGAGGCATGAGGACCATAACACGACCAACACATGGGACATGTCACGTAGCAGACGAACACGCAGCACCGCCCACCGTCACGAACAAGTGAACAATGTGCACACGGACATGAACAACAGACTCACACCCCACATGACCCATCACAGACATAGCAACACCCAAGGAGCCACGTCTGCATGCACAAGCCACACTGAATATAGTCCCACACGGCAGCCACTGTGCAACTCATCACACACAACCGAAACACCATTGAAGTCCTGTCCATGTAGCCCCTACTGCCTGTCAACCACACACCCCACAACTACGCCTATGTAAGACAAACAACACTAGACGCAACAGAGCGGAACAACATAAATGCACACGAACACCACTGAACCCATCAAACACACAGACACACCATGCACAAACAACATACCATCCATCCCATCCGTCAGCCCCAGTCTCATGAAAGGCATGTCATCCGCACAGCTGCCACACATACAGCAGTCACGCTAAGATACATGCCCATGACCAACCATGTGCCAGAAGTCAATGAAGTGCACGACACACTGTGAGCAACAACACACAACATGGGCCACACCCCCCCGAGCACTGCAGTGATGCACATGGCACAGGGCAGCACGCACACCAAGGAGATGGGACAACTGCAATACGTTGGCTGGCACACAACCATCACTCACTCATAACGATGCGTCCAATGCCATGGCCAGTAATCACAACAGACAGCAAATATGCAGGCCATGTCAAGCATGCACACACCTCAAACCATGCACTGTCATGCTGCCACAACACATGTCACGTTCGGCACCCATGGCTCACAGCATGTACCCCAAAAGCATATTCCCTCCCAAATGCGAATCTGGGGCATGGCCCCCATGTTGCCATATGCGTTCCTAAGCGTTCCATTTGAACCCCAAAAGCATATCCCCTCCCAAATGCGAATCTGGGGCATAGCCCCCATGTTGCCATATGCGTTCCTAAGCGTTCCATTTGAACCCCAAAAGCATATCCCTCCCAAATGCGAATCTGGGGCATAGCCCCCATGTTGCCATATGCGTTCCTAAGCGTTCCATTTGAACCCCAAAAGCATATCCCCTCCCAAATGCGAATCTGGGGCATAGCCCCCATGTTGCCATATGCGTTCCTAAGCGTTCCATTTGAACCCCAAAAGCATATCCCCTCCCAAATGCGAATCTGGGGCATAGCCCCCATGTTGCCATATGCGTTCCTAAGCGTTCCATTTGAACCCCAAAAGCAAAGTACAAACCAGACCCAGGATGGGCCAGGAGCCCGCATACACCAGAGTCACAATAAGTAGGGGCACAGCAACACACCCATCGGCATGGCCAATCCGTCCCATGCCACATGTGCACAGCACACAGTCCCATTGCCAAGCACACACAACTACAGATGCTACAGCCACACACACGCCTCCGGGAAACCCATGTACGAGATTGCACGAACTGTCAATGTCAGACGACAAATACATACTTCGCCAGGTGCAACACAATAACAAATCTCATTCTCTCCACAGGTGACGAACTGCTGGATGCTGGGGATGGAGACAGCAGCCAGCACAGCCAGCCTACAAGCCCCCAACGAGGACACACGGATCTGGAGGATCTGTCCTCCTCTTCGGACACGGACCACCAAGCAGGCCCATCTGGTGTGGCAGGGCCCAGCCGCTCCCCAGGACCCCTCCTACCCACCAACCCATCATCCAGGGCTGCTGAACATTCCCAGCCCCCTGCTGCCACTGTCGTTGCGGCCACACCCACGGTCATTGTGGCCACTACCACTGCCGCAACCGCCACCATCGCCGCACCGACCACCACCGCCGCCACCACCGCCACGTCTTCGCTGGCACCAGCCCCAGCGCAGGTGGTGGCCCGGACGACTGGATCCACCCTGGGAGCCACAGCGAGGACCGTGGTGAGCAATGTGGCTAGTGGGCAGGCCGGTGGCAGCAGGACTGGTAGGAGGAGCAGGGTCAGGGAAACGCCAGCCTCCCCTGGGAGCCATGCCCTGCCTCACATGGCCAGAGTCCTTGGGGCCTATGAAGAGGCCCAAGGACAATGGGTCCGGTCTGCTTCAGACACGCGTGAGGTGCTGGGGGTGCTGAGGTCCATGGACGCCCGTATGGGCCAAATCGTGGACCTCATGGGACAGCTGGTGGTGGCGGTGAGGTCACAGCCAGGGACAGCAGCTCCCCTCCGCCACCACCTGCCGGGGCGCAGGGTGGAGCAGCAGTGTCCAGTTCCCCTGCGTCCACAGCCAGTGATCACACCTCAACCACCAGCATGTCGCAAGCAGGCACCCCCCTCGCAAACGTGGAAGGGGCCGTCCGAAGAGGAAACAGATCTCCCGGGAGGACTTCGCACGCTCCAGCCGCAAGTGAGGCAGCCAGCCAGCCTTCCGCCAGCCTTCCTTGACCAGCCACTGCATTGACTTGGACTACGATCCCACTCCACACAGCCATCTGGATGGCATGTGTGTGTTGGACTATGGACATAGAACCAGTGGGTACACCCTGATCATCACGCAGCCATGACCGACAGCTCATTGTCACTGCACGCACCACTTTTGTCATCACCTTACACACAATCACATGTCACAGTTAGTAATAAATGCACCTTTTTCACTAACTGCTGTTTGTGCCCTGTGTTTTAATTGTACGGAATACAACGGCCACCTTGGGCGGAAAGGCACCTGATGCGTGGCATGGCAATGGAACCGGAGGGCCTGTAGGGACCTAGGGGTGGGAGACAGAACAGGAGCACATTCAATGAGTGTGTCACACACCCATCACACAGTACATGTCAACAACTACAAGCAATGTACACACATCGCACAGAGCAATAGGGCACAATGCCACAGCCACCAACAGTGGCATACTACCCTGGCCATGGAGCGTTGACACACAGCACGCAGTGAACAAACGGCCACCCTGACACAGCACACACACACCTGCACAGATACAGCCACATCAGCCGTCGTACATGGACACTCACCGTCAAGTGAAGTAGCGGGCGATGAGCTGCTGCCGCACATTCCCAGCTTCCTCCTCTCCGCTGTCCTCCTCACTCGAGCTGTCCTGGTCTGCGGGCTGGGGCCCTGGTTGATCTCCGTCATCCACGATGAGGGGGATCTGCTTCCGAATGGCCAGATTGTGCAGCATGCAGCACGCCACCACTATCTGGCACACCTTCTGTGGGGAGTACGCCAACGCACCCTCGGTGCGGTCCAGGCACCTGAACCTGGACTTGAGGAGGCCAAAGGTACGCTCGACCACACGTCTGGTCCTCCCATGTGCCTCATTGTAGCGATCGTCTGCTGGGGTGCGAGGATTCCTCAATGGACTGAGCAGCCATGCCCCATTCGGATACGCAGAGTCACCTGGGTGTGAGGGACACAGAGAACCGTTGCTAATCCAACTGGACAGGGGACAGCATCGCACAGCCAGCACGCTACACCACTCCACATACTCACCGACAATACAGGCACGATCCTGTTGCATATTGGACATCAGTCGTGGCAAGATGCTGTTGCGCATTATGTGTGCGTCATGGGCCGAGCCTGGGAACTTTGCACACACGTGGGTGATCACCATGTCCGCAAGGCACACCACTTGCACATTCAGGGAGTGCGTGTGCTTCCTGTTGCGGTACAGGTGCTCAGTGGCCTGTGGTGGAACAAGGCCGACATGTGTGCAGTCAATGGCTCCAACGACGTGTGGGATTCTGCCAAGGGCATAGAATGCACCCTTCACTGCCGCCAATTCACGAGCCCTGGGGAAGCGGATGTACCTGTTTCGGTACAGCATCATGGCTGCCAGTACATCCCTCAGCACCTTGCTGAACATGGGCTGGGACATCCCTCCTCCAATGCCCACTGTGTGCTGGAATGACCCAGTGGCGAAGAAATGCATGGCGGCCATCACCTTAGCCGTGGGGGTGACAGCAGTCGGATACACCCTGCGGGGACGGAGATGGGGTTCTAACATGGCACACAGTCGATGCAGGGTTGGCCTGTCCAGCCGAAACTTCCTAATAACCTCTGTATCGTCCATGTCCGCCAGCAATTGGTATGGGCGGTCAATGTTCGGTCTCCGCCTAGGGACAATGGCAGAGGACACATGTCAATGCAACACGACACATAGCAATTTCGCATACACATCACTGACATGACTGAGCAAGCACATGAGCCACAGCCCAGCTGTCAAGCTGGGACGGCACGGCCACAATACACTTACACAGGTCTCCCAACAATGGCAATGGCTAGTGATACGAACCACTGCCATGTGCATGCACATGGGGATCTAGGCCCCAATGACTTGCGGGGCGTGCTGATGGGGACTGACTGCATATCCGTCAAGCGGCAACGCCACGGCAACATGAATGTCTGCTGAGCATGGAACTGCTTCCGCGGCTGGATGAGTATGGCACACGACGACGACGATGTGGGCACAGGCTGAGCGGCCAAAACAAGTGGGACCTGTGGCACGAGGGGATATGAGACAGTAGTAGGTGTCAGCACTGCACCCTATGTACAGCACTGTACGGATCACACCTCCCGAAACATTGACAGGTGTCCACATTGACAGCCCCATGCCAAGACGGCTGTGTGCTTGCAGTCACACGTCACAGGTGAGAGGTTACATTGCACGTGCCAGGTGGCAGTCGTACATAGTGGGAGCTGGCATGTGTGTGCATGTGTCTCCTGTTCAGGATCCACCAGATGGGCGCTGACTCTGTACTGACCATTGGACACAGCATGTTCCGTGGAAGGCTTGTGTGTGTGGGATGGTGGCACTGGATGTGCCTCCGTTGGGTGGGGGGCCATGCACAGGGCGGGTACGTCGATGATTGCGCATTGTTGGTCACGGTGGGTGCACCCACTAAGATGTGTTGCCCTGTGTTCAATTCCTATGTCCGCATGATGATGGACTGTGGATGTGGGCAGACTACACATTGGTCGATGTGCTGTCTATATGCATGTGCCTTCACACCAGGCACAGCTGCCCCTGCACATGTGACCCCTGCTGGACTCGCTGCTGGGTCTGTGGAGCTGATGCACCTTCTGCGCGTGGGGCGGGCAGCTCTCCTCACTTCCCTCATTGCGCATGTCATGTCTTTGCCGCAGGTGACATGGATCATGGAGGGCCCACATGTACGCGTGGGTAGGCTACACATGATTGTTCACTGGTCGCCACCCCCAGTCAGTGTTTCGAATGGGAAGGTTGTCGTGCTGGTGGTATGTTCGATGTGGCGGATGGGCGGGCCTAGGTGCGGGCTTACATTCCGGACATGGGGGGGTAGTTGGATTGGCGACTAGTTGCAGTACACACGGGACACGTCTCTTCCTTTCCACATCTGGGTCATCCCTTGTACTAACTGACAGTGATACAGTCATCTTCGCCCCAGCCCTCATGTCCTCCCCTCGCTCCCCCAATATGCATGCTCACCTGCGAGGCTAGCGCTTGCACAGGCAGCCCCAAGCTCGCACCAGAGAGGGCAAGGAGTGTATGTGTGGGTCCAGTTGCACGAGTGGGCTGTCTCAGGGTATGATGTGTGGCGGGACGCCGTCCACCTGCGTGGTGCCCCAAATGGAGACCCGGCCTGCATGGACTATGCATCACAGTCTTCGCCTTCCGGATCCGCCACCTGCGACACCCAGTGGCTGTGGCTGCCCTTGCGGCCAGGCCGCGTCCGTCTGTGGCTGATGGCCCACACATTCACTCTTTGGCCTCTCTGGGGAGGGCTCAGGGGTGGTGGCGCACGCGCTTGCACTTAGTCGCAATGGCATGTGGCGTGGTTGGTATGATGGGCAATGGATGGGATGGTGCGAGCCACCTCCCGTGACGTCAGTGCTGCTCGTGCTGTGGTGCGTCCCCCTACACTTCCATTTGACTTTTTGCCATGCTGGACGTTGAGGTTCTATTGCCTGCGTGATATGACCAGGAGGAGCGCGAGGAGACCTCTCACACACCATGCTCCACTGCCATCCCGTGCCCTGTATCGCCTGTGCGGATTGACTATGTTGGGGTTACACCTGGTCGACTGGGGCTGTGTGTGCCTTGTCAAGGGGCATGGCGGGCGCACAACAGGATCCAGCTTGTCCACAGAGGGTGGGCTGAGGTGCGCCTGGTACCGCTTTGTACGTGTGCCCGGCTGCTGTGCACACACGTGTTCACTCCCCCCGACAGGTGTCCTCTCACAATGCCCAGGGAAGCGGTGGTGTACTGTTCATGACCCCTCCCAACACGGCGTGCTCCAACTTGGCATGTGCGCATCTACCCGTCGCACCCACCCACCTGAGCACTGCGTCCATACGACTTCACACGACACATGTGTGTCTTCCACAGTAGTGCTACTCATTTGCGTTGACATCCAATACCAGTGGACTACATGGTCATGTCACGACTGCCGTGTACTTCACATACTCTCATCCTCTCTCATTCGTACTTGTGAAATGAGTCAGCGGAGACAGTTTTGGTTTCAAACATTATATTGAGTCTTCTGTCCTCTGTGATGCAGTATAGTGGACACTACTGGCAGCGGAATACATGTTGAGGATATACTGAGCATGATTACAAATTGGATAGGGTGTGGGGTTACATGTGATTGGCTGTTGCATGTGGGATGTGGGCTTCAGAGTTACATCTGCTTGGCCAAGGCTGTGCTAATGTACATTTACGTATAGCTGCGGAGCTGCGGACTTTGACACAGACGGTATACATGTAGCCTACCAGACCGCTCGGCATCATGGGCACAGTCCATCTCAGTTCCATGTGACAGGTTTGCTGCGGTTGTTCCTCATGCACGCGTGCATGTGAGATGACATCAGGGCATGTGCTTGCGTGCATGCAGCGGCGTGCCACTTGTTGTTGCACTGTGGTGGTTACTGGACATGTCACAGTCACTGGGGTCGTGTTGTTGTTGTATGCACTTGTCGTCCATGCAAAGGTCCTGGTATGGGATTCCCGGGGCGGGGGTGGGAGGGGTGCAGCACCCACAGACTCCAGGCGACCTATTCATGTCCACTGAGCGGTGTGTGTGTCCATGTGCGCTGGATCCATGTCGTGTCCTGGTTGTTCGTGCAGTTCCGTCCATGTGGGTGCGATACACAGAGCCCATGCCACTGCCTCCCACGATGCATGCGGTGTTCCTGGATGTGATGGGGAACAGTGTGCATGTCCCGGTCATATCCGATGTCATGGCGATGTCGTTGATGGTGTGGTTACAGTTGCCGGTCGTTTGGTATGGCTGTTGTGGTGGTGACTGTCCAGTCCGTGCGGAAGCTGAGCATGGGTGCGGGGTTGGACTTCATAGGTCACTCGGGGAACCTGCGTTGTGGTCCGACGTATTTACAGGTTGTCAGGTATGCGATGCCGTCCAGCAGGGCTTCCATGTCATTGGTGGTGTACATGTTTGCCAGCCAATGAAGCGGATGGTGGCTCTCAAGGTGTTGTTCGTAAGTTGTCCCTTGGAGGACCATGATGGGGCATGCTGGGTGACATTCGATGTAGCTGTTCTCGATGATCCGTCGTGTGGAGGCACAGTGGTCCCATTTCAGTGCGGGTGCGATGTTGGCCACATACGCCATGCCCCCATAGGCAGAGCAGGCCCTGTCGTGTGCGTCCAGAGGGAGGAGTAGTGGTAGCAGGTCCGCCTTCAGACATGCCGGGTTGGAGAGGCATATCTCGACGGGATGCTGGTAGGGACACCTCCGACAGTAGAAGACGGGCATGACGCAGCTGAACAATGTGATGCGGTAAGTCAGTCGGTAACTTACGTTCAGCAGGGACAGGAGATCGCATCCCAATGTATGTATCGTGTTGGTTTTGTACAGCTTGAGCTGTTCGGCGTAGTTGGGTAGGTGTGTTGCGGTTGCCATTTCGCAGCGGTTCGTTGAGATGGCGTGCTCCGGCTGTGTGTGCAGTCTGCAATGTGCACGCTCCGAGGTTGCTGTGAGCTCTGTGTAGTCGTAGGGAGACAGGACTTGTGTTCTGTTGGCTTGTTTGGAGGACACGGGCCCTCTTCCCACATGCTTCTCAGACAGTTCAAGGTCAGTGCTGTGTGACTCCTTCCAATTAACTTGCATGTGGCCGACATGGGGGAGTGTTTTCTTCTTTCTTCCCCGTCCGTTGTGTGCTTCTGTGATATGCGCTATCTGCCCTGTGGTCGGTCTCCTCGGCATGCCTGTGTTGGTCTATTCTTGGACAATGGCTGTATTCACCGGCTTCTGTCGTGGGGCTGTGGTTTCGGAGTTGGAATGGAAGGTCATTCAGTGCTGTCTGCTCTCCCTTGTGTGGGCGGCAGGCTGCCTTTCCGCTCTGCGTTGGGCCTTGTGTGTGGATGTTATTCTTGGGCCACCTGTTGTCGGTCCCCGGGCTCTTTGGTGTTCCGTTTCATATGTCTTGTTCATATGTGCAGGGTGGTATGGGTTTTTCAGTGTGGTACTGGCGTTCCTCTTCCCGAAGGGGCCCTGCTTCTCCTAGTTGGTGTTGCCGCCGCTGTGTGCTACGCCATGTTTGTTACACTGGGGTGTGTCCTGCTGTTGCGTGACTTCACTGACATGTGTGCGTCGGTTGTGTGGCGTTGGGTGTTGTCCGTGAATTGGGCGTTGGGGACATGTCTGTGGCAGGCCTGTCACGTGTCATGTGCGTTCGGGGTGGGGCTGATGTGTGTGCTGCTTGGTTGTGTCCCTGTGTCTGTGTGCGACGCATGCATGGCGCTGCGGTTGGCCTCTGCGTTGTGCGCATGTGTGGCGGCGTCATCGGCGCTTTGTGGCCGTGACGGGGTGGTTGGTTCCTAGTCCCAGGTGGTGTGTACACATGTGTTCCGCGATGTTAGGATTTGGCCTGTGTGTCATATGTGGATGCAATGGTGGATGTGTAGTGTACACGCGCTGGTGGGGGGTTGTCCGCTTTTTCCGCCCTTGCACTGTGTGCGCTGTTTGCGTGCACTTGTTGTGTGTGTGCCTACCTGCGTCTCCGCGGTACGTTGCGTCCTTGGTGGTGCATCAGCAGAAGCATGGGAAGGGCCTGCAGTGCTGGATTCATGCCCGGGGTGCCGCTTCTTCGTTGTCCATGCTCTGCGTCCGTGTTACCGCCTCTCTTTCACGTGCGGTGTCTCTTAGCCGTGGGAGCCGTTTGTTTGCGGCATCGTAATTTATGCGCCGGGCGGGACGTGTTTCGTCGGACGGTGTGTGTCAGTTGGGCTGCGCCGCTACGTGTACGGCCACACTTTGATGGCGGACGGTGTTGCTGGCTTGCCGGCGGTGTTTGGCCTGCTTTTCGCATCGTAATTGGGCGGGCGTGTGGACTGCTGCGTGCCGGCGGTAACTGGTGGTTTTTGCATCCGCCAGCACGGCGGTTGTGCTTCCGCCCGCCATCGTAATGGGCCCCTAAATATATTAAATAGTAACATTAATGCAATAGAAATAAAATAGATCTACTGTATATTTAAACAAATATACCAATTAAGCAAATTTAAAAAAAGTTAAAACATATATATTAATATATATATTTACATATATCTTGTTAAAAAACTATTAATAAACTAATAACTTTGATTTATGTTATAATTTCAGAATGTTTAAAATAATGTAATAATATAACAAATCTATATATATGATCAAGACCGCGGTTCGCGGTCGAAACGGGTAATGCTGGGCACTTGCCACATTATTATTTTCTGATGCCATTAATTTGAATAAAAGCACTTTATTGAATTGCACGCTGTGGTCCGTACCTGATTGCTGCCGCCGAAAAATTGGTATGGTCAGGATCGTGGTTTCCTATATATATATATATATATATATCCCAAGCACTCAACCAGCCGCTGGCAGTTCCGTCGTTATGAAGAATGGAGCACGGACCACGAAGTAAGCGTTAAAAGATGTTTATTTTCCAAAGGTTACATGGAAGCCATGACGCGTTTCAGCCCCGGAGGGCCTTGATCACATGACGACCACATTGTTCAACATGTGATTTTTATATTGTTTTTTCACCCTGAATTTAAAGTGACAAGTGCCCAAAAACTAAGGGACAAGAATATAGCTTGTAAACATAGACAACATACTTCTTGTTTGATATCAATACTGCTACCTGCCAATTTAAGCACCCACACATATCTTATGTGCATGTTGGCTAGTTATTGTACATTCACGTTGTGTCATTTAGAAAAAATGTATAGAAACAGATTATGGTATAAATACCTATTGTTCTCAACAGATATCTGTAATCACAATAAAATCATTCTATTACAATTACTAAAAACCTGTAAAACGTGAACCGTTTGTAAAATGCCACATGTGCAAAAAACAGCAAGATACAGTACAAACTTATTTTGCATATTTAGAGCGAACCCACTCCAAATTCATAATAAAGTGCATTTTTCTGCATTTTCCTCAACTGATGCTCCTATGTAAACATTGGCTACTAAAGTGCAAAAATTATTATCCTTAAAGTGCAAGTGCTGGAAAAACCTCCTTAGTGTCTAAATTGTGTAAAAAAAGTTAAAACGATCATTTTAGAATACCAACAAATTTGTTTTCACTGTTTTATCGAGATGGCCATGCTGCATGTTTCCAACTTCATGTATTTAGTTGTTTCCAGTCATGGTTCGAATACCCAGACTGCAATGTTGTGTATGACTAATGCTGTCCTTTCATAAATCATAAACATGTGTACAGGTCCTCAGTCATATTTAGACCCCCAGGATGCTTGGAGTCTAGCTCCAAAATATATCTCGTTTCTAGCCTGCGTAGAGCTTTTTCCCTGTTTCCGCCCCTTTTGGTAGTAGGTACGGCATCGATTAGATAATATCTCAGATTTTTAGGATCCGAGTGGTGTTTCTCTCCGAAATGCCGAGCCACCGGATACATTTGATCTAGATTTTTTATGGCTCCGATGTGCTGCAATATTCTCTTATGCCTCTGTAATTTGGTACTTCCCACGTACCTCAGACCACAGGGGCACTTGAGAACATACACCACATGGTCGGTTTTGCAGGTCAGAGCTTTATCAATGATTTTCTCCTGCTTGCTAAATGGCGTTGGATAAGATGTTCTTGTGATACCATACTGACATGCTTTGCATGTTTTGCATTTCAAAAACCCTTTTCTCTGAGTCAGCCAATTGCCAGATGTTTTATCTACTGGGTTGTTTTGTACTAACTCATCTCTCATGGAGGGGGCTCTACTATAGGTAATGGCTGGTTTAGTTGGCAACAGAGGGCCTATTGTTGGATCATTTAGTACGATAGGACAGTTTATATATATATATGTGTGTGTATACATATAAATATTTATTTCAAGAACATAAATTAATTTTCCAAAAAAGCCATTTTAATTTAAATGAGTAAACAACATAAATATCATAGAATTTAATAAAAATATATTTACACATTAAAAACATTAATAATTATCAATATTATTATTTTAAATAAACACATAATATAAATTATAACAATATAAAATAAACTATAAAATGTTACATGTAATACATATACTATTCTCACTGCAATTTATACAAAAGTTGACAAAGTGTTAGACTAAGGATGTATAAAATTCACTCCTCCCACTTCACACAGTGCAACAGTAGTAAAACTGTTACATCACACAGGATAAAATGTACTATTCCCACTACAGTCAGTTTAACAGTAGAAAAAGTGTTAGATAGCGGACAGGTAAAATTAACTATTCCCACACCAGTAAGTGCAACAGTAGGGAAAGTGTTGGATTGCAGAGGGGTAAAATGTACTGTTCCCACTACAGTCAGTGCAACACTAGGTAAAATGTTGGATTGCGGAGGGGTAAAATGTACTATTCCCACTCTAGTGAGTGCAACAGTAGGGAAAGTGTTAGATTTTGGAAGGGTAAAATTTACTTTTTCCACTCCAATTAGTGCAACAGCAGGGAAAGTGTTGGATTGCAGAGGGGTAAAATTTACTATTCCCACTCCAGTCAGTGCAACATTAGAAACTAAAGAATTCTCTTCAATATAATAAAATAATTTCAAAAACATAATAAACAATCAAAAACATAAATATAAAAAAGAAATACAAATGTATTTTATATTAAAAATGTAATTAAATAAAACATATTACAATGTTACATATCATAAACAACTACAAATATTATTATAATTAAAATATAAAAATATATTCTCAACTAACAAGAAAATTATTATTTAATCTTAAAAAACAAAACATAATTAACACATACAATAATAACTAATATAATTTTGATAAAATAATTACTTAAATTAAAATTTGTTATAACTTAAGTTACATTTTACCCTAAACTTCAACAAAGAATACAACACACATCCAAAAATTTTCTTTTAAATAGTATTATTTACACATGTTAAATATTTATTACTTAAAATAATAATAATAATATAAATTTAGTCCAAAAATAGTTATAGTTAATTACCACCCCACCGTTTATCCTTAAAAAAAAACAACACACACCTAACATATAAATTGAAAAATTATTATTTTCAACATTTTAATAATTACATCTTAATTGAACATTTATTATTAACAAATAAGTTATAATTGCATAATATGAAATTAACTTCCTGCCATTTACTCCTACACCTTCTAAAACTCACACCTAATTTATAAAATGAAAAATATGTTATGTACACATTTTACATTAATATATTTCATTTTTATAATTATTATGAATTCACGTTATCTCTTATTTAGTATAAATAATTTCCTATACAAACTTTGCATATACAAAAACAACACACATCCCTAACAGAAAACCTTTAATATATTACACAATTTACATAAATATTTTTCATTTAATTAAATAATATGATCAAAGAATTATTATTTATCAAAAATATATCTATTAAATAATATTAATGTAGTTACTTCCCACCCTACACCCCTACAAAGCTCAAAACACACACCTAAAACTTAACTTTAAAAATCACCTTTTTTACACTATTAACATAAATATTTATCATTTTACTAATTAACATTAATTAAAAATTAATTATTACTTAATTATAATTAATTTACTTCCCACAATATACACCTACAAAACACACAACACGCTCCTAAAATTTAAATGAACAAAAATTTGATTACACAATCAACATAACTAACAATATAATTAGCATCAATTAAAAATTAAATATTACTTAATTTAAATTCATTTACTTCCCACCCTTTACCCCTACAAAACCCACAACACACAACCCACACCTAAAATGTAAGTAAAAAAAGTATTGCACAATTAACATAATTAATTAGCAATTACATATTTATTATTAATTAAAAACAAATTATTAATTACTTATAATTAATTTACTACCCACCCTGTGCCCCTATAACCCCCACGACCCATACCTAAAATTTAAATTACAAAAAATATTAATTACACAATTGCCATAATTAATTATTAATTAAAAATTCATATTAATTAACACCTAATTATTAATTAATTATAATGAATTTACTTCCCACCCTGAAACTCTATAAAAGCCACAATCCACACCTAAGATTAAAATTAAAAATATATATATTAATTACACAATTAGCATCATTACTTATCAATTAAATAATTAATATTAATTAACAACTAATCATTGATTAATTAAAATTAACTTACTTCCCATCCTGTACCCCTATAAACCAACAACCCACTACAGTGCAATAAATCACAAAAAATAATTAAGATAAATTTACTAACTATTCAAGAGTTAACAACTACATCAAAAAACATAAACAATAACTATACAAAAAATGTACATCATATACATTTAAAATATACACTAAAATTCATAACAATAATGAAAAAAGGATAACATAAGCAACTATATATTTTTAAACGATATTAATGACTTCGATATTTTCAAAATCAATATTACTTACCTTAAAATCAATATTCGTGACAACGATATTCTTGCAGACGATATTTCATATCACAATATTTTGTACACGATATTTTGGTAGGAATATATTTTAGTTTTGATATTTTGTCTGAATTCCCAGTGCATGGAAAGGAAGGGAACCCCCTCAAAGGTAGTGGCTTTTTATGTGTAGGAATTTCTCCACAGGTAAAACTATTTTCTTTGTAGGTGAAGATAAAAATACTTTTAAAGTATAATTGGCCTAATGCCAGACATTTTATCCATGTGTGAATGTACACTATGTGCACTTTTCATGGGTATATACCTTTACATTTTCATCAATGAATGCTTTCAAACGATTTTCAGGAATAACTGAAAGAATATCAAGGTCAAAAATATTGTGTGGTAAGTGCAAATAGATAAGTATCGATTTACTATTCTTAACTCTTCATCTACATACCTTGAAGATATATCTATCTATATATATAGCATTTTGTGAGACTCTGATCCGGCCCACCAGGACAACCACCAATGGTAGAACAAGTGGGGGTATATTTTCAGTGAACTGGCGGGAAACTCTGTTGTTAGCAGGCATTTGAAAAAGTCAATTAAGACGAAACGCGGCATGCCGATGCTTCTTTGAGAATAAACCACTTACCTGGATCCCCGTGGTGTCCCTCTAATTCTTTCTTCGGTTTGAATTCATCGTGGCATATATATATATATATATATATATATATATATATATATATATATATATATATATATATATATTGTCAAGGTACATATATGTGTAGTTAGGTATAGTAAAACTTTGCTTTCCCATAAAAACTTACCTTCTCGATATTCTTGTCCACGATATTCTTGACACAATATTTTGTCCAAACAATTTTTGAACTCGGTATTTTGTCCAAACACTATTTTTCAGCTATACTTCTGGGAGCCACAATTGCCAAAGCTTTATAAATTACCATAAAATAGGAATTGTGCTCCAAACATAGTAGGAGACATATGGGAATGCTTTTTCAATGATGTTTTGTGAATTGTGTCATTATTTGTAGAGTAAGCTCAGTCTAAGCAATGTATATTCAGCGGTGCTATACGGATTGTCTGTAATGCCAAAACCTAAAATCAAGGGGGCATATTCTCAAGAACGTGTGATAACCATCGCAAAAGTTACTTAACGCAACCTTCAACATCGCAGTCTATTGCGGGAAATTTACGCCATGTTAACCAAGTATTCACAACACGGCAGCACCATGCGATAGTCTCCAGATAACACGTCAACTGACCGTGTTAAAATCAATGCCACGCCGCAAAAATGCGAAACACGAACACAAAAAAAGCTGCGATGAGGCCGATCGCGATACAAAAAGCAGCGAAAACCAGCGGCAGGCCTACAAATCCCACGCGTCTGGCGGAAAATGCACCATAGAAGCAACAAAAACAACACACCAGAAACAATCCAAAGTGCATAGCAACATGGAAGCACCCTGACCCAGCGCAGAGGCCAACGCGAACCCCACAAGCCCCACAGACCACCAGCAAGGACCAACGGGTCGGGGAAGGCCAAGGAGAAGAGGGAGAGGAAGACAGGGTGCAGTCCATTGGAAAACAAGACCAGCGTCACGGATGTGACAGAACACTACCAGTAACTGACCCACATTCAGACTACCTTGAATGCAGCCGGAGTGTCGAGGAGGCCAATGGAGGAGGCCAAGAGGCGCTGGCATGACGTGAAAACCTAAACCAGGCCCAAAGCCGCTGCCAACAGGAAGGCAGCAACGGCGACAGGAGTTGGGAGTCCTGGGCCACAGGAGGAGCTGGAGGAAATGGAGGCCAGTCATCAGTGTGGAGACGGTGCAAGGAGGTGGGAGTACGGACACAGCTCGAGAGGACCTGACACAACAACAGGGTGAGTAACGAACAGGTACTGGGGGGACGGGGGGAGATGGGCACAATGGCACACATGCACACCGATGTGTAGCACACTGCACACCCACAATTACCCAGGGTCATGTCCCCCATCCCCGTGGCACACTGCAGCACACACACATAGCAATCACAGCACATCCCATGACAATGTGGCACAAAGTGCAACACCGACACTGCAGAACAGGGGACACAACTGGGTCCGCCCATGCGCAGAAACAGGCCAATCACATTTGACAGATCAGGGAACTGTGAGATGCATATGTACGGGTACAACCTCACATCAGTCATGTAGTCCAAATGTCCACTGTCCCCCCTCAAATTGCCAGCACCGTCCAAACAGACACAATGTACATTGTCACACAGTCTGCATGTCTACAAGAACAATGCGCCAACATAAATGTCAACACAATGTCAACATGCATCTCCCCTTCACATTGCAGAGGGACAAACAACACCTCCAGCAGGTCAGAGCAGACAACCCATCAGTGATGCCGGAGACGACCACCACACCTTCGACACTGGCGCCCTACAGCAGCCCATGGACATCCCACGCAACCCACCACCAGGACCAGGGCAGACAAGCTACTTAGAGGAGAACCCAGCCCCTGCAACAGACCACACAGCATGAAGCACCCACAAGCACGGCTGGCCCACAACACTTCACCGACCCACACATGGCACCCCAATGCCAGGTGTCAGAACGCCAAAAGGAGGTGGCCGAACAGGTGCGGGTGTGGTCCAAACCCATGGAAGGCGAACTAGATCAAATACGTGGGTGTCAATTACCCTTCAGGGACCACCTACACCCCACAAAGGAAACTCACACTGCCATAGAGACACACGCAGATATTATGTTGAACTGGCTACGGGCACGTGCACCCGGCCCCTTTATTGGCAGGGCCACATGTACAGTGACGCCTGTGCTGGATGTGTGTGGGGTGAGCATAAGCCAGCCCGCAAGGAGTGCTTGGTGCTGGCAACAACTTGAACAGTGGACACCAGTGCAATGGAAACAGAAATCACCTGCATAACAGAGTCAACTGCTGAGCAACATGGAGGGAGCCGGAGCAAGTACAGAGGTCACCCAACATACAAACAGAAGTTTCCGTGAGTTGCAGTGCACTGAGGTTGGGGCACCAGAGCTGAACGCGCTCATGTGATGAAAATAACTAGGATTGTGTCCATTCGGGATATTCCCGATGTAGATGCAGTGGGGTGTGTTAGACCTGCATCAACTTCCTCATCAACGTCCCAGGTCTCCCACACTGCCTGAGGTGACATTGCTGCGCAACCTCTCCACAGCACAAAACTCAATCAGTAACGGTCCATGGGTTGCGGTGCACTGAGTCAGTGGCACCTGGAGTGCTGAGCAGGGGATCAGGCAGATGATGGCATCCACGACAGGTCTGAGCAACTCCGTTAGTCTGCCAGTACCACTGTTTCGACTCTGGCAGATGGTGGTTGGAGTTGGCCCTGGCGATGGTGGCATGTGCCTCCTGCGGTAATGCGACGTCCGGGCCGGTCAGGACTCGATTTGATGTGTGAGCCCTGGTGGTCCACAGTTGAGGCCGGAGGCAGCGGACAGCGCAGGGCCACATGCACATGGCGTCGATGACCCCAAGACCACCATCACAGAGGTCATCCAATATTCATTCAGACAGGGTCCCTGACTTGAGCTGCACAGAGTTAGTGGCCCCGGATGCACAGCGGCAGGCACAGGCACACCACCACGGGACGGTGACTTGCGGTCCACTGAGGTAGGGCCACGCAGACTGAGTGGGTCCTCGTCGATGTCGAAGGTGAATGTGGCGGAGGGTTGCGGGGGACAGTGGAAGGTGTCCTCCAGGGCATGATGCAGAGGGCAGAAGCTATCCGGAAGCAGCAAATGGAGGAGTGGAAAGCGACTGCCTCGTTGCCACCACCAATTCGGTATCAGCTGCATGAGGATGAAAACTACCCCCTAGTCCATAGACTCAGACGCCACCAATGTACGACCAGAGAGTGTCCATGAATGTCGGGGAACAGACTTAGTGGCACCGGGGCTGAGAGGGGATGCAGTCTGCGATGATGTCGGTACACTGATATGAACTCCGGCATTGACGAATCAAGACTCTGTGACCTACTGGACCGCAGTGTAGGCCGGAGGCAGTGGTCAGCAGTGGGCCACAGCCACGTGTCGTAGGCTCGCGATGCACAGAGTTAGTGACATCAGGGCAGTTGTCGGTAGTGTTCGATCACCTCCGTAACGATGATCCTTTTTTCCTCCCAAATGCAACCGTCATCCTCTTATGCCTCTCCTTGCGTGCAATGATTCGTACTCTGCCTTTGAATAATCGATGTTCAGTTCCAATTCTGTGACCTACTCGAGCGCAGCGTAGGCCGAGAGCAGTAGTCCGCGTGGGCCCACAGAATCTTGCGGCTGTGATGTCACACTAAGACCTGTTGGCACCACATCCAAGGGTGTATAGTGACATAGACTCAGCCATGATTTATGTGCTCTGCCATGGTGTAATCAAGACTCAGTTCCAAATGTGTGACCTACTTGTCCGCTGTGCATGCCGGTGGAGTACGTCAATGAGAAAGGAGAACTGCGAGCCTGTGTTGAGGAGGCCGTGATGGTCTGAGGAGGCTGCCAAGGTCGCACGCCTCGGGTTTGGAGATTGCACTGGCACGTGGTGGGCCCTCTTGGACACACGCCGGTGTCAGAAGGTGGGCATTGAGGCCATGGTGCGCAGGGGCAGGCAGGACTGGTTCAGGACCAGCGTTCCGGGGTGCAGCAGGCGCACAGGATCGCTGGCAACACCGCTCACGGCGTCGGCCTCGTGACGGGGTGAGAGGCGCCGCCCTGGCAGAGACGTTGGGCATTCCGGAATAGGACCACGCCCAGAGTTACGTGCCTTTTATTCACACCCCTACGCTGGCCTGGCGTACGCCGGGCCAGCCCACTCCGCTCACGCTTACGGGGGGGACGTCACAAGCTACATTTCCGTGACTTCCCCACTGGCTGGGGTGACATGGTAGCGTCCACTGTCCACTAAACTCCAAACACCAGCGGTGTGTGTCAACATGGATATGTGTGTGGTCTGCATACTGTAGTCTGGCCAGCACATCCACGCCACACTTGGCATTGTGTACATTTTCATTCATCGGTCCCTTGCCTCCTTCGCACATGCCTGGTCCCCACGTCTTCCGACATTCTGCTATTGTGTGTCCAAGGTGCCATGCCATTGATGGCTCATGTACATGGCTGGCCCAGGTTCCCACAGTGAGTTGTGCTGTTGTGTCTGGTGGGTGTGCATGTTGTATGTGAGCTTGTGACGTGTGCATTTCCTGTGTTGTGTGTTGCATGATTGTGGAGTTGAGGTGTGTGGTGTGTGCATTTGGTATTGGCCAACGAGCAGTGCATTTCCATGGGTGCCATCCTGGTGGCGCAGGTTGATGATGGACTGTCGGGAGGTGCAGGTATCATGCACACTGCCTGGGTGGTTGGCGACGGCGTTGGCGGAGATTCCACGGTGGTCCACTATTGCCTGCACATTGCTGGGATACGTGCGCTTTCTGTTGCGCTTATTGTGTGCAGTGTCGCCAGGGGCCACTAGTAGGACATGTGTGCAGTCAATTGCCCCCTGACACGTGCGGGAAGCCAGCTGTTGTGTACACGCCTTGCTTGGTCTCCGGCTGTTCCTGCGCAGTGTGTGTGAAGTATAGATAGTGGGGTACCAAGCTGATGGTGTCATCCATGAGCGTTGTGGGGGACTTGGATTGGCCAGGCTGTGTGACTCCTCCGTCTCAGGCGGATGTTGGCTGGAGGGTACCAGAGGCCAACACGTGCAGCACGGCCAGCAGCTTTGTCTGCGGTGGGATGTTGGTTGTCTGCTGTGTTGCTACCGTCAGCCTGTGGGCAATGGTGGTCAGGATGCGGAGGAGGGTTGTCCCTTTGGGCATATAGTGGGTAATGACATTCTCTGGTGTTGGGTCTGTGAGGTTGGTGCATTTTCGGAGGGTCGCTGTCTTTGTCTGCGCTGCCTCAGTGTTGGTCCGGGGGGGGCAGTGGGTGTCCGGGGTGATGGGGGGGGTGGTGGCGGTGGGTGTTGGGGCCCTCTTGGGAGTCCGGCCCGCATGTTCAGTGGCTCCATGGCATCTGTTGGTCTTCAGGTGTGGCTGTGGGCTGGGCTCCCTTTTGTGGTGCAGGCTGCCGTCCGACTTTACACCAGGTCAGAGCAGGTGTTAATTTCCTGCTGCTAACGCGCCTTATCACCTGTTTCGTGGTCTTTTCGCCGATCTGGCTGGTCGTTGAGAATGTTGCAAAGTGGTATTTTCGCGGCTTTTTGCACGGGTACGCCTACTCTGCATCTCATTAGCGATAGTTGCCGGGGTCATCTGTGGCGATGTTTTTTGCGGCTGCTATCGCGGGTAAACTGGTGTTATGGGCTGTTCACACCAGCTTGTGAATGGGGCGATGTATTTATCGCAACTTTGGCTGCGATAAAGTGCCATTAACTCTGCGATAGCTCCTTGAGAATATGCCCCAAAGTGTTTCTATGTGACAAAGAAGCCCCCCAAAGAGGGGTTAGTCCTACCGTCTCATAGGACAAAATACATTTTTCATGGTATGCAGCCAGACTTCACAGGGTTTTAGAGGATATGAATAGCCGTAGTGCTACTGTGAATATTGTAGAGTTGAAAAATGGGTTAAAGCCTGTCGAAGAGCAGTGTGGTCTGTCAGCCTTTGTATAAATAATTTAAAAACCAATGATATACATCTGGTCAGCTGTGAACCATTTCTGTGAGTGATTTAATTAGTGCAATGGGTGAATGATGTTTTGGTACAGCTACCAATTGGGCTAACCAATTGGCCTATTGGGAAACAATCTTAAACTACATATTTGCTCACAGTATTGAGGACTTTGATATTGGAACCATTGTTTATGCATACAGGAGATTTGAATTGATGACATTAAAAGATGAGTTTATACAATGGATAAATTCAGTTTGCTGTATCCCAACAGCCTCCACTCCAAATCAATGGGCGGATCTTGAAGGAGACTAACTTTTGGAAACTATCCATGGACTGCATTTCAGAGCTCTTAATCTGTTTTCTTTCAGATACTCCCATAAAATACACTATTGATTCACTGCAGTGAAGGACCTTTCTGGATTATGCCTCTCTCCCAAGGTCACTTTGTACGTCTGGACTAGAGGCAGCTTCAGCTACCTCACCAGCACATAACCTATTTACACATCTTGTCCCATTCGCATGTTCAACGGTCATTCACATTTTGTTTTCTCCTACCAAAGCATATGAGATGGGGTATGCTGACTTCAACCACTGGCACTCTTGCATTGAGTGATGGCATTTTCCCTGTTCACATATACACAGTCTTATGTGTTTAAACCTTGTCTTCAGGTTACAAAAATTCAAAGCCAAGATTTAAAACATATCGCTGCGATATTTATTACAACTAAAAACAGTTACTGTACCAGTTGTAAGTAATGCATCTTGCTAGGAAGCACCTTTACTGTTCTATTAGAATTATATACATTAGTTATTTTTTTATGTATCATTTTTATTGCAACCGTAAGGCTCTCACGTTTAGGCAATGGTATGTTTTCTTTTTTTGTCCTCTTTTTTGTGGCATACCCTTGCATCAAAAAAAAATAAAAAAATAACCGTTGCATGAGATTACTAAAACCAGACATACTGGCTTCAGTATATCTTGTTATGATGTGTGTGGAATGTATTTTGAACTTCAAGATGTAAAGTGACCATATTCCCAAAATACCACCATTTTAGGCAATCTCTGTGTAAGAGACGCTGATGACATCAGTGACTGGTTACTCAAACTTTGGATTTGTAAGGTGAATTCCCAAAAGGGAAGTATGTTACACATCCATAAGTTGTTACCATTCAGTAGAACTACTATGACAATATTTTAACAATGTATTATTCCATGACGACAATAACCATAATATTGTGATGCAATTGGCCAGGCTTCTAGAAGTTGTAGATTTACAAACTATAATTTAAAAAGTTAAGGCCTGATTGAGTATGAATGAATGCATGAATCTATATTGTATGATTACTTAAAATCTTATACGGCCTGATTGAGTAAGTAAAAAATGTGCATGCAGTACCTTTGAGCAATCTTGCCAAATAGAACTCCATGTCCAAAACCTTGTGTGCCGCATCAAGCAAAGAGCCTAATGACAATGCTTATTTATGGATTGGTGGATAACCTGCTAACCTTCTAGGCCAGCAGAGATCTTCGCCTCTCCCCCTAGTGAAGGACCGCCTAGCGTACAGACAATTCTGGTGTTTATCTCTATGGTTTTGGTGCATCCAGTAGTGTAACAGATTAACTGAAGGCTCTGGATAAAGTAAAGTGGGCAGTATGTTATACCTCCCGCTCAGCAGACTTTTTTCCTTTTTTGAAAACAGGAGTCTGTTGCAGAAAATAAATAAAAGAAATGGCAATGCCCCTGGCACTCAAGGAGGTGTGTCAAGCAAGGCCATTGTTTGTGTTCTCTGCCTGGGTCCTCTTCCACTCCTATGGCTACTCCGGGCATAGCAGTCCTGTGACAGTTGCCCTACACCTCGATAGGTCCAATACTGGACGAACCTCACTTTCAAGGCTTTCTGTTAGTTGAGCATCTCTAAATTGAAAGGGTGATGGCAAAATTGTCGGCTGGGTTGCTCACCAGATTCTGACTGACCCCCAAAGTCTCTGCAATGTGCAAATAAAGATCACTAAAACACAGCAAATATCCAGTGGTTATAGAACCATATCACATCCTAAATACACCTGACAGAATGAATTACCAGATATGCCCTCTGACATGGACAGACCATTCACTAATTGAGTTTCAAATTAGGGGTCCCAGGACACAGGAAGTCCCCCACGCAAAACCCTGTTAGGTGGCACAGACAGTGGCATGAACTCACGCCCGATCATTTCCAGGATATAATTCCAACACCTCAGAACCCTGACTTAGATAGTGTGGAGGAGCGCCTGGCCTGTTTTAATTCCATTTTGAAAACCACCATTGATCACTTAGCCCCCTTGAAACAGTGGCCGCGTCTTATCAGATGCCCCCAGACAGCGTGGTTTTCCCCAAACTCCCGGGCAGAAAAGAGTCGCTGCAAAAAATTGGAACGACACTGGTGACACTCACACGATATACAGGACAAAGAAAGATATAAACAGGCACTGGTTCAATATCTTAAAAATATAAAAAACGCGAGTAAAATTCACATTGCGCGGCAACTTGAACAGGCAGGGAATACCCCTAGAACCCTCTACCAGATTTTAAAATCTTTTACTAATCCTAAGGCGTGCGACAATGAAGAAGCTCCATCACAAGCCTTATGTGACAATTTAGCTAATCATTTCACTCAGAAAATTGAATTGATTTATAATAAAATTATTTCAGCTGGTAGTACCCAGAAAGACACTAAGATAGACTATCCAATGACCACATCGAATGCTCAGACATTGGATAACTTTCCTGCACTCAAGCCCGAAGATGTAGAGTAACTACTAAAGATAGTTAAATCTGGTTCTCCACTAGATATTATTCCCGCTAAGATCACCTCCCTGCTCTCCAAACAACTTGCTGCCCCCATTTGCTCAATCCTCAATTGCTTCATGAAAGAAGGTCGTCTTCCCCACGAGTGGAAGGTTGTGCAAATAAATCCCATCCGAAAAAATCTTAAAGCGCCCATGGAGGATTTATCCAATTACCGCCCTATCTCACTGCTTCCTCTCCAGATCAAGATCTTAGAAAAGCATATTAATAAACATCTGTCTGAATTTGTCGAAACCTCGAACTGCCTTGATCCATCTCAGTCGGGCTTTCGAACCAGAAACAACACAGAGTCGGCTTTGGTTGCAATTACTGATAACATCAGAATGGCATTAGACAACGGTCAAGCAGTGCTTCTTGTGCTGCTTGACTTATCTGCAGCCTTCGACACAATTTCCCATCAGACTCTGCTTAGGGGACTCAGGGAAATTGGCCTCCAAGGGGATGCTCTAAAATGGATGTCGAATTTCTTGTCTGATAGAATTCAGACCATTAACTTGGGCCCTTTCCGCTCGAAGACCACAAGACTGACCAAGGGAGTACCCCAGGACTCTTGTTTAAGCCCTACATTATTCAACATATAGGTTGCTCCCTTAGCGGGATTACTGAGGAATTTAGGATTTAGCCCAATCTCTTATGCTGATTGACATTCAGCTCCTACTTTCCTTTGATAAAAACAACCCCAATGTTCAGCCCACTTTTTCGGAGGGTATGACGGTCATCGCCAGCTGGATGAGGGATAACTTCCTCCAGCTTAATGCGGGAAAATCTGAGATCATGCTGTTTGGAGATGCAGCAGTGAGGTGGTCCCGAAGATGGTGGCCAGAGGAACTGGGCTCTGCGCCAATTCCAAAACAGGTGGTTAAAAACCTGGGAGTCCGTATGGATCAGAAACTTACATTGAAGGAACATGTCACAACTACTGTTTGGGCATGTTTCCACATACTAAGGGGCCGATTCCGATCTCGGCCGGTAGGGCACCGAATCGGATTCGGCTTAACCGGATCCGATTCGGAGCCCTATTTCCCGACCGAGTCGTACGTGCGTCCGGGCGAGCGAGTACGATGCGTGCGCTCGCGAAATCTCCGACCGACTCGTTCGCAGGACCCGACCGCTCCGACCGACTCGCACGGGGACGCACGCGCACCTCGCAATGGAGACGTTTCCCGGCCGGGTAAGTACGATGCGCACCTCGACCGCTCCGACCGACTCGCGCAGCCCGGCTCCAAGGAGCTGTCGGAGCCGCACTTTGGGGGTCCGTGTCGGACCTCCTGGAAGCGTAGGCGTGCGAGTCGCACACAGGGGGACACATGGGTCCCCCCTACACGTGCATGCACGGTGCGACCCGCATCGACGCGAACACGCTGTAGGGGCGCCCTTGTCTGCGTCGTGCCCATTGAGTCAATGGGAGCCCGTGTACGCGTCGTACGACAGGCTCCCATTGACTTCAATGGGAGTCCGACCGAATCGAGTCCGATAGCATGCGTGCGCATCGTACTCGTTCGGTCGGACTGCTAGGGGCCGATTCGGTCGGAAATCTCTCAGGGTCCGGCTCGGTCGGAGAGATTTCCGGCCCGAATCGGAATCGGCCCCTATGTCTTCTCCGAAGAGTATTCCCTTTTTTACCTTTAACCACTCAGAAAACTCTGATCCAGGCACTAGTGTTAAGCCGCCTGGACTACTGCAATGCCCTGCTGATCTCAGCCAATGAAGTCTCCTTGAATAGACTGCAAGTGGTCCAGAACACCGTGGCTCGTTTGGTCTCCAACGCTCTTCCCCGAACGGCCTCCCTCCCTCTTCCGCAACAATTGCATTGGCTTCCGGTGCGGAAGCGGATCAGATTTAAGATCTGCTGCATTGTTCACAAATCTCTAAATGGCCTAGGTCCCAGTTATCTATCAGATAAATTTACCAATATCTGCCACCTAGGTCCCTTTGATCAGGGTCCAAATCTCTACTTCTCACTCCGCGCTATAAAAAATCTCGCTTGGGCGGTAAAGCTTTCTCCCACCTAGCCCCTTATTATTGGAACCAACTTCCCATCCATCTGCGTCAATGCCCAGACTACTTGAAGTTCAGAAGGCTGCTAAAAACCTCACTGTTCTGATTCACTTCTATTCTTGGTTGGCTGTAGTAACTATAGCGCGGAGATACCCCGATATATCAAATATCAAATGCCAATCCAAAGCCCACCATGTATGGGCACTTGCACTGCATCAATTCCATATTGGAAAGGTATTAAAAACGTGACTTATAAAGGACGTTGTTCTTCGACTGAGGTGTCCCAGCACTGCGGGTTTACTCCCAAAGACCAGCTCAAATGAATCCTAAGGTTCTATACAGATCTAAAAAGCCAGGTTTTTAGCTTCTTTTGGGAAGCTGGCTCCATTTTTTCCTACCTAAGTGAGAGAGGAAGAGAGTCCCATGTCTTGGCTGCCAGAAAGCCAAAGCCACATCCTCCAATGCGAGCTCTTTTAATGCTGGGAATACAGGCCAATGAGGCTACGGCAGATCTCAATTCTCTTCTTAGGGTATAAGACGTAACTAAAGGATGCAGATATCTAGGGCCTTTGCTATTGAGAATTCTATGACAGTAGCATATGGCTTTGAAGGAAACCCTTTCTTTCAAGGAAAGCCAGTGCAACGTTGCAAGGGCAAGAGCTGTAGGGTAGAATCTGTGCAGGTTTAGCAGCAGTCATGCTGCCGCCATCTGCACACGTTGAAGGCTCATAAGTCATGACTAAGAGACCACCAGATATAGAACATTGCAGTAATCCAATCTGGATATGATCAGAGACTGGACCACAATCTTCCTGGATGCCTCTGGCAGAAAACCAAGGATTGTTTTCAAGGTTTTAAGGATCCCGAAGCATAGGCTAGTGATTTGGCTGTCAAATGATAATGTTGAATCAAGCTAAATACCTAGATTTTTAACTTTAGATTTTGGCACAGGAAGAAGGCCAAGGGAATCAGGCCCCCTGACCGATGACCAAATCGAAGGCTGCTTGCCAAAGATGAGGACTTCAGTCTTACCAGCATTTAGCTTGAGACAGCTGGGGCTCATCCATTCAGCCACCTCCATCTGGCAATATCTAAACACCACTGCAGTATTGGCTGCGTCCTGGGAAAGAGTGATTATCATCTGCATATCATCAGCATACGACACAATGTTAAAGCCTTAACGCTCGATTATATCAGCTAGGGGGCGCATAGATAGATTGAATAACGTCGGGCTCAGAGAAGAGCCCTGGGGCACCCCCTGCTGCAGTGAGAGAACCTTCAAAGAAAACAGTTTTTGTGCCACCTAAAAGGTGTGGTTCTGTAAAAAGGAGGCTAACCACAGCAGCGCCTTTCCACCAATTCCACTGCGCCACTGCAGTTCAAGAAGAAGGCTGCAGGACACTATATCAAAGGCCATGCTGAGGTCCAGCAAGAGCAGTGCTGTAGTGTCTCCTCTGTGGACAACATGACGGATGGATACAGAGGCAAGCAGTAGTGCCGACTTTGTACTATATTGAGGGCGAAAGCCAGATTGTATTTTTCTGCCACCTTAGAAACAAATTGGAGCAATGAGATCGGCCTAAAGTTCTCTGGCTTGCTGGGGTCAAGTAGTAGCTTCTTCAGCAGAGGGACTATGGTGGAATGTTTCCATGATTGAGGGACCTGAGCCTCCTTAAAAGAGCTGTTAAGGAGATTGCATAGCACCGGAGCTATGATGGTCAAACCTCGCTCCAGAATGCCTGGAAAAGCGGGGTCGGAATGGGCCCCTGATTTCACAGATGTCAATATTGGGAAAAGTTCCTCCATTGTGGTGGATTTGAGACTCAAGAGTGCATCACTATCTGCTGAAGATTCAAACCAGACCTTCTACGGGGAGTATTTCTGACTGCCTCAGGAAAGGTTGCGTAGATGATGCGACCTTGTCAGAGAAATATTGCGCAAAGATGTTGCCTCAGGCGCAATCAAGAGATGAGAGAGATTTTATTATTAAGAAGAGTTCCCGGGAGGAGTTCTGTGCCATTTCTATTTGTCTTGCATAGAAGTTGCATTGCAAAGTCCTGAAATGTCTGTGGTAATCCTTCAGGGCCGAACTATAATTGGCCTTGTCAGTGAGGTCTAAGTTTTTCCGCCATATGCGTTTTAGATGCTTGCAGTTTTTTCTGGACAGCTAGCTCCTCATTGAACCATTGCTCCGAAAGCTTCAGTCTTCTAATGGTATGATCAACTACGGTGCAATTTGATCCAGTGCACCCTTAATCCACTCTACCACTTGGAAGTTAGCTGTATCAACACAGAGCTCCAGCATAGGATGTCTCCCCTCCAAAGCTTGAGTAAACATGGTGGTGGTCACCTTAGCCCATTCCGAGTCCTAGTCGTCTGACCAGAGATGGAAAAGGCAGTGATATGTATGTAAGAGTCTGAAAAGGTACCGCAAAGGGATCAGATCATAGGAGTGGAATTGGGGGATCTACCACCAAGTTTGTTAAGTTGGAAAAGATGGGGTCCAAAATATGACCCATCCTATGAGTGGGGGCACAGACTAGTTGTATTAGTTGGAGAACGTCAAGATCAACCACGAGAGCGGCTGCTGCCCAGCCTTCAGCGTCCTCAACATGGAGGTTAAGGTCTCCTACCACTAAAAGGGTTGAGTATCTAAGAACGTAGGCCAAAAGGATGTCAGATAAAGAGGCAATGAAGGCCCGCCCCGGAGGGCGGTAGAGTAAGAATCCTGCTAAATTGAGATTGATTGACAGTGCAAGGTAGAAGAAAGCAGCCTCACTACCTGCAATTGCAATCTCCCAAAAAGTGCAGCTGTTTAAAAATAATTGTAATCCCACCCCCCTGTGCAAGACCTGTCAAGCCTAACAATGGCATATCACCAGAGGAATGGCAATAAGATCGTCAGGAGCAGAGTCTTCTGAGAGCCATGTTTCAGATAGGAAAATGGCCTCTGACGAGTAGTCCATCAGGAAGTAATAAAGCTCGAGGTTATGTTTAACTAACGAGCAACAGTTGACAGAATAGAACTGTGCTACCTGAAAGGCATGTGATATTTTTTTCCCAACAGAGTTAGGTTCCACTAGAGTCTGAAGGGTAAATCCACACTTACCACAACCAAGAATATCTCGCATAGGGTCCAAAACTAAAAAGAAGTCATGCGGGGTAGGAAAAAAAAATTCTAAGCTCTATAGGGGTGTACCACAAGGGGGCAGTAGCAAATGGAGCTGGGCCCATGGCCCTGAGTTCTGTCTGGGCGTGAATGGACGCAGACAAGTGCAACGCGGTCGTGCTTTAGGGGCACCTTCGGTGTGCTGGCAGCTGGCAGCACGCCCGCTGCGTGCGTCCGCGCATCTGCCAGCTTTTATGTGCACTCGAACACATTACATTATACATTGAAAAATTATGTACAATTAGTAAAATGAAGATAAAGATTTACATACTCACCGAGGTTTACCTAAATGACAACAACACTTCATCCTTTGTTGACACACAACGTGGCAGGTTTCCTAGAGTACCCTTACAGACTTTTGTGCACTCAAAAAATTCACAAAACTGATTTTTAATCAGACCTATAAAGGTTTGATGAACTACTCCTGGAAACCAGCGATAATTACAGGTTTCAATGCGATCTGGAAAAGGTTTGAGTATTGCCAACCATGAGGCCGATTCACAGTACTAATCTGAGATAAAATCCTAAACTTACTACTTTTGGTATTCACAGTAGGCATTTAGTAGTAGTAAAGTTAGGAGTCCTAACTTTACTACTTCTAAATGCCTTCTGTGACTACCACAAGTAGTAAGTTTAGGATTTTATCTCAGATTAGTTCTGTGAATCGGCCGGTGAGAATATGAAAGGCACGTGCACATGCATAATTGGACACAGTCTAGATTTGCTCATGGTAAAACTGCCTTTGTATTAGGGCAACTGCACCTTTTTGGCATGCACATGAAAGTATTTTTCCCAGTGGTGAAAGCAATTCCCATGCCCCACGACCAATTTTGGAGCCTTCACTTTCCATTGGTGACCTGGAAACGGATTGTCTCCCGCCCTTGACTGGAGTGCCTTTGCAAATGTTTCCGGGGTGGACAATGGTTGTGGAGAAGTTTTTTAACTAGCGTTCCCAGATATTCCAGGGCCTATAGCCCACATTTGTGGGAGAACGGTCATTTGTGCATGATATTACACCACACTGGGGTATTGCTAATTGCTTTAAGAGCGAAATTATTGCATTGTGTGAGCTTAAACAAGCGAATTTGCGCTCGTAAGTCAAGTCATCTGCACTTATAACTTAAAGTTGCTTGTTCAAATGGCTTTGTGAATCAATCAGGACATAAGTATTTTATTATCATCATATAAAGGTCAATTGGGCAAAAGTCTTCAGTTTCCCTTGTGCATTAGACCCTCTTACTTCCTGATATTCTGTTAACCTTGATCGGAGAAGGATCACAGGCAGTAATATGTCCTGTGATTAAAGGACCTTCAAAGTGCTTTTTGCACTCCTACCTGACAAAAGAAATAAAAAGCTGGGCAGTTGAATTGCAAGCATGTGCTTTATGCTTTTACGTTTAAGAACATCGGAATGGAGTTTCACTTTAAGTCTTTCTCAATAGAGCGCAGTAGAGAAAAAGATTACAATGCAGCGCCTGTGAGTAGATCGGTGTCATTTTCTGAAGATGTGAAATAAGCTATCGAGGGGTTCAGAATGCTGAGTTTCCAGAATACAGGATTTATCCGTGTAAAAATACGTATAAAAAGGAAAGGAAGAGTAGGCAGAGTGCTCAGACTTGTTAAATGGATTCAGTTCAAGACATGCTGTAAGCAGGCGCGGCCGGTACAGGTTAGAGTGGTTGGACGGTGGGGCAGGGCAGAGGGGGAAGTCGACACGACATATGACGGGATAGGGCCGAGTTGGCGATGCGAGGAACGCAAGGTAAGAGGTTTTATTTATTTATTTATTTTATTATTCCCTATCCCGTCGTATGTCAACTCCCCCCCTCCCCTGCCCCACCCCTGCCTCACCGCTCTTACCTGTACTGGCCACACCTGGCAGTAAGTACCCTTTGTAACTTACATGAGGCTTTACTTAGATACTTCTTAGACAACTGTTGTGCTGTCATTCCTCCAGTTCCAACATCAGCAAGTAGTTCCCAGAAAAATGTTTTTGTTGTTCACTTTAAGCACATATATATTGTTAAGTGAGCTGAGCATTATTTTTGAATCATTTACAAATTATGCAGCAATATGGATCTATGTGCGGGCTCTAGCTGGGGTCATACGTGAAAAAAAGCCGGGAACAGGTGGATAAACAAGAGCTGTAGAGTAAACAAAGCTTGCATTTGTAAGATTGATTTGAATTGAATTGAAATTGCATTTACATAGCGCTTACTACCCCTATGAGGTGTGGAAGCACTTTACGGAGAGTAGAACATTGGCAAAGCAAACCATCGGCTTACAACGATCATTTGCAAGATTCAGTTGAATCAATATTGCATTTATATAGTGCCTACAACCCCTGATGAGGCGTTGAACCACTTTGCAGTGAGTGCAAAGTTAGTGGTAGATAAAAAACATTTCAGTCCACTCAGACTAATATTGTAGGCGCAGAAATGGACACCCAGATCTTTGAGTTACATGTTACAGCTCTAGATCGGAAACTGAGTACAGAGACAGTCTCACATAATAGACACCGGCTCTGGGGGGCATGGCCAAGATAGTGACCGGGTCAGACACAGAGTGAGGGAGCTCCACTCTGCGAGCCCACCAGACATTATCGTGTCATCTCTCCCCCTATGCCAGTTGTGACAAAGACAGCTACAGGCTCCGCTGACACAAAATACCAGCCAAGGATGGGGTATCGGCTGGCTGATGCCCGCATCCCGCATGACGCTGGGACCGCAGCCTACTGCTAAGTCGACCGACTGCCGACTTTGGATCTGTGGAGTGGCGCCTCTACCCTGCTTCTGCCGCAACTCATCTGTCGCATCAGAGTGCCTTGGTGGGCCACAGGATATGCTGTGTGTGCTCCTGGCCAGGAGCTGCCGACACAGGCACTGCCGCCGGCCTGGACCTGGGGCAGCAGCCTCCTACATAACACTTTGGCCATCTGGCACACGACGGGGATGCAACAGGGCAGCCTGACTGGTGATTGCTGGACTGAGACTTACCCCCCAATCAACAAGCAGGGCGCAATTTAACGATGGTTGGACGGCGGGGTCATGGGGTGTTTGCATGACTCCAGCACTGCCTCTCCCCCCAGAAATTGATGATGGAGACTGTGGCGGGAATCCCCGGACCCCAACGCTGAGGAACTGATTTGGTGCTTCATAAAGGCCTCCACCCCTCACTCGCCACGAATTGGGGTGCTGACCCCCACTCACAAGTGGCAATAACCCCCTCCACAATCCCTATCTGTCACCATGGAGGTCCCTGTAGGTAGGTCCCGTTCTATCCATGCAGTGAGGTGATCCTGCGTGGTGCCTACGACGCATCTGGACGTCCTCAGGAGGGCCCCTCTAGGTCACAGGGCTGCTAGCGGCAAGGGGAGGGACCGGCAAGGTGGACCCGCTTGTCCTCCCCAACATCCGGTCAATGTAGGTAGCACACCACTGGGAGATAGGATTGTCTCACTGGACTGCTGAGGGCCCATGACCCGCAGGGCTGTGCCTCATGCATGATGTCTTCATCTCTGGTCTCCCGGACTTACTGGGAGCTGCTGCCCTTGGGTCGCTGCTGTCCTTCATTGATCCTCCCAACCCAGTGCAGCATGACAATGGTGAAACACTGGCCCCCCTAGGGGCAACATGGATGAGGGAGGGTATTCCCACCATCTACCCCTGACCTGGCAGAAACTAGTGGGCCACCCATGGCACAGGCACAAGGAGGACACTTTGATGAACTGCTCCGACCTATTAGGGATGTGAAAATCTCCTTGAAACCCAATCTTGATGCTCTGGTAATCAACATCGACCTGCTGCGAGCAGACCAAACCAACCTTAGGGACAGGGTGGAGGTAAATGAGTCTACTCTGGCTGATGTGCTTTCCACACTGGTCGAGATACAGTCCCACATCAAGATTTTGCAAACAGAAGTCTACCTAGTGCATGCCAGGGTGGAAGACGCAGAAGGCGTTCACACTGGAATAACATTTGCGTGGTGGGGCTGCCGGAGGGGGCAGAGGGCCCAAACACGGAATTCTTTCTGGAGGAGTGGCTTCTCCTTGCAGTCCTAGGAGGTAAAAGGTCCACTTTCTTCTCTGTAGAAAAAGCCCATATAGTACCCGGCAGGACCTCTTCTCCGGGCTCCCTACCTCAACCACTGGTGGCTTGCCTATTCAGTTATCGGGTCTGAGACAAAATCCCCCAAGTTGCAAGAACTAAGGGGCCCGGGCGGATCAAAAATCATTTGGTGAAAATGTATCCGGATTATACATTGGAAGTGCAGAGACTTAGAGGATCCTTCCTGCCGATTAAAAGGAAACTACGACAGCTGGGACTTAAATTCTCTTTGATGTTTCCGGCCAAGCCATGAGTCATGGACGAGTAATGGACATGGACACTGTGCTCTTCTTCAGGACACCAGCAGACACTTGGGAATGGCTGGAGTCCAAAGGGGTGTTGCCGTTGTCAGAGTCACACAATTGCAAAGGGGCCAGCAGCGTCCTCACACCAGACGATGACTATGCAAGCCACCCAGGAGCAAACCCATGAGTGACCAGGCTGCGTGGGAACATGCCAGGGTGATGGCAGAGCTGGAGTCTCAGCACAGCCTATCTCACTCCCCTACTCAGCATGAGATTGACTCTCCAGACCCGGAGATGGCCATTGCCCTTGAGACCATCCCAGCAGAACTCCATTCAGGTCCCAAACTTATCCCGATGACAGCGGACCATGTGATACAACTTATGGTACAGTAATTTGCCCTCTTGCAGGTGGTCTTCCCAGTTGACAGGGTCAGTGAGAGTTGGGGTCCCCTTCATCAAGCAGGTGAGTGGGCTCACATCACAACTGGCTGAGGGCCTGAACTAAATGTACTGTCAATTTGCCAGGGCCTCTTCATCGAGAGTCCCGCCCTGCATCCCGACGTAGCACATTCTTTGTTTAATTGCTATGTCCTATGCATGGTTGCAGACGTATTTCTGTCCTGATGAGGGAGAGGAAGTTGGGGAATTAGCTACAAGTTTATGATCTGTGGACTTACAATATCCTGCTGCTAATATGGTAGGGAGGGTGAGTGGTTTTGGAGACCTAGGCAGTTGGATCCGAGGGAGTGAGATAGGTTATAAACTATCATGACCACAGGCCCTCTAACAGGTTTACCCACATACAACATCATCACCTGAAATATCCAGGGAATGGCAACCCCTAGACCAGAGCTCCCCAAATTTGGTTTTGGAGGACCGGATCCATGCCAGATTTTTAAGATGACTACATTGATCTAAATGGGGATATGCTAAAAATCTGGCATGGATCCGGCCCTCCAGGACTGACTTTGGAGAACCCTGCCCTAGACAACGCCACTTAGTAAAATCCTACCAGAGGCACAGACAGGCACAAATCACCTACTTACAGGAAACCAATTTGACTCTTTCACAACTCATTAAACTGAAGTGAAGATGGAGGGGACAGATCGTTGACACCTCCTACTTGGTCTATGCCAGGGGGTCCATATCTGGGTGGTGCCAACGGTCTCGCTGACCAAGACTTGCAGAGTAGTGGACCTGGAAGGCAGATATGTGGTGCTGGAGGGGACCCTTAATGAGACTCCTATCACCCTCATGGCGCTCTACGCACATAATAGCAATCAGCAGCAGTTCCTGGCAAGCCTATCCCCTACACTGATACACGACTTGATGGCGCCGAGTATATAGGAGGAGATTTAAATGCGGTCCAAGACATTTCCTTGAATAGATCTCACCCCCCCCTGAAGGGGATGGCCGAGGCTAGGAAAGTGCAAGCACTGAGGGACTATGTCACACATAGTCCAATACTTGTTTCCTCTCCAGTTCACCAACTACACACTAGAATAGATCTAATCCTATGCAATGCCCATATGGAACCTCAGGTCTTAGCCACTGAGTATCTGTGTAGAACAATCTTCAATCACAACCCCCTTAAAAAGACGGTGTAGTGGGGCAGAAGGCGGGCACCAGTACCCACCTAGAAACTGCATGCACCAGCATTACAGGACAGGGCCTCCCACATAACTAATTATTTTGAGGAAAACAAGGGGACTGCCTTAAATGCAGGGATTGAGGGGGATGCCTTTAAGGCAGTTGCCTGGGGTCTGTGCATCAAAACCTCATACGGAGAGAAGCATGCGCTACAACACCAGATTATTGAATTAGAATGTACCATAAGTGCGCAGAGGTGCAGGTGGGGGTGGCATTGGGGACAGCAGAGGAAATTATCCCTCTATGAAAGTAGGGCAGGGCAGTGGTGACCAGGCTCTGGAGGTTGGACTATACAGAATATGTGGCCAAGCAGCATGTGGAGGGAGACAGGGCAGGCCCAGTATTGGCATGGGTCCTGAGGTCAGATGTCCCTAAATCCCCCATGCATGCCATCAGATCCCCAACAGGGAAAATGTTGAACACCCAGGCCGACATCAACCAGGTTTTCTTTGATTACTACACATGCAGCACCACAATCTAGATGAAGCTTTGTCAGTGGAGGAAATTTGTCTTGCAATCGATCAGATAACATGCAACAAAACCCCTGGGAGGGACGGGTTTCCTTGGATTTATACTTCCACTTACAAAGCGACCTTCACCCCAAAACTCCATCAAATATACAGACAGGACAGGGAGGAAGGTGTCCTCCCACCGTCATTGCGGGAAGCAACAACTGTCGTCCTCCCTAAGCCAGGTAGTGACCCATGGAAGTGAGTTCCTATAGACCACTGTCCCTCTTAAATAAGGAATACAAGATCCATGGAAAGGTTATTGCAAATTTGTTGCTGCCCTGCCTCCCTACACTGGTCCACCAAGACCAGAACGGTTTCATCCCGAAGAGGAACACCTTCCTAAACTTGAGACATCTCTTCTGACTCATGGAAGAAAAACCGCAGTGGTCACCACCTGATACGGCACTTTCTCTTGATATTGAGACCTTTAGACACTCTTGAATGGCCCTACTGGGTGGAAGTGTTGGGTGCCTGGGGTTGGACCCAGAGATACAGAGCTGGATAGCACTCCTCTATACTAATACAGTAGCCCAGGTCCACACAGACAGAGAAATCAATGCCACTTTTGAGGTGCACAGAGGCATCAGGCAGTGATGCCCACTGTCACTGCTGATCTTTGAAGTGGCCACGGAGCCACTTGCATACCACTTCCACCTTAGGGGCCTGCAATGGGGGATCCCAAGTGGTGCTAACTGGTAGGCTATCTCGCTGTATGCTGATGATGCACTGGTTTACCTAGAGTATGCAGGCAGAGATCTCCCGGGGCTGATGGGGGCCCTTAAGGACTTCAACAAGTCCTCAGGCCTACAGCTGAATTTGGCAGAGTCCTGGCTGTTCCCTACACGTAGCCTCACACAACCAGAGAGAGAGGTGCTGCCTCCTCTTGCTCTAGACTAGTGCTCCGACACATTCAGATACCTGTGTCAAAGATTAATAGTGGAGCACTCAATGTGCAAATGAACAAATCAACTAAAAAAACAACACGCTATTAAATATATATATATAACAATTGGAACCAATCATTTCCAGTTCTTATGTATTCCTTCCACAAAAAGTCCGGACTTCATATGTATAGAGAGACGATTTTTTCTTCAGTCACACAGTCAATACAGTTGTTCCACTAATGACATAGCTCAGTAATGACACATAACTGATGAATCTGCCGACACGTGTTTCATCCTGTCTTTGGAATTGGATAGGGCTGATACAGTGAAACATAAAAAGAAAAAGAAATCACAAATGAACATTTTGAACTACTATATTCCAAAAAATTAGTTTTTGCAAATGACACATGCTGTATAGAGCTGTGATCTCAAAATTAAAACCCTCTATTAAAATGTTCAATTCAAAGAACCTTGTAACCCATCTAAACCATAACCAAGAAGAATTCGGGGTTAAGGCAGAGAAAGATTGAAGGTAGGAAATTTATAGGCAAGAAACCTGGGAAAACACCATCACCAAAGATTATCCTAATGTGAAAGATAAAATAAAAAAATGCAAGATTTATTTCTTAAACCTTCACCATTAAAATTGACCAAAAGGTCAAGATATATTTATGCTAAAAAGAACCTCAGTGTATAGGGCGCCATCAATAGAAAGGATGCAGAGACCAAAATAGTTGCCTATGCATGAGAGGGTATTGACCTTCCAAAAATCTACTTATAAGAAATGAACCAGCCAAAAATTCTTCCGGACAGTGAGCCAAAAAACGTTTGGAACATGGGAACCTAATCCAAAGAAAAAAGTATCAATTTATGCAATAGGTAACACAGGTTTTTGGACAAAAGTGATAAGGGGCGTGGGCATGCAGACAACAAGTCGTAGGCTACGGTCAAAGACCCTAGCCACTGACCTGTTAATCCCCCAAACTTTCAAAATAGAGAAAAGTAGAACTGATAGGCATCAATAAAATCCTCATGGTATGTAATCCATACAGGTTCACTTTCCCAACTCAGGTGTAGTTTTCGAGATCTGATGGAGGAGGGTTTTCCGTAAATAAAACCTGCTCGGATTAAACTTCCCATTGTGTGAATCATTAACAAGTTTTTAAATTAACCAATAAAGTGTTACTAGATAATTTAGACGTGGAAAAATGACAAAGGGTTTAAGTTAGCCATAAATGATTCCTGTATGGAAGGTTAATAAAAAGCGCACAATGAGATTTTCCACGAGCAAATGTGAAAAAGAAGACACATGTTTGATTTAACATTTAACTGACATAATTACATAGAATAATAGTTTAAAATGAGTTGCGTTTATTAATTGATTAATGAAGATTGAAATGAATTATGAAAATTAAGCTTTATTTTGAACCAATAACCAATCTAGTTTATTTCTCCTAGAGAAAAACTGCACGCTTTGGAAAGAAATCTTCAAACTGACTTAGGGATAATTTTGCTTTAAAATGTAGAAATGCAGAAAATTGTGTTCAATTCATTATAGATGACCATTGTGTTCTTTCTTGTCAAATGGCTGCTACGTGTTTTAAGTATCTGCAGAAGCTTGCTAATGTCTGTAGCAAAATATTAATTTGTGGATAACTGTGCTAGAAATGTATCGACCTGTGTTTGGAAGTGCGGCTGTCGAGGAAGAAGAAGAATTTGATTTCCTCTGCTGAAGGACGATGATGACGGCATGAAACAATACAATGAACTTTTGAGAGAGAAGAACGACGGAAGTGGAGTGACTTGACACCCTATGCTTCTTGGCCAATTAGAGAGAGACTTTTGCTGATTTTGAAAAAAGAATAGTGCTGGACTCATAAATTTTAGGGTATAACTATTAGTGATAGAATCCAAGGGGCAGATTTACAAGCCCCTTGCGCCACTCTTGCGTCACTTTTCCCATTTTAAAAGGGACGCAAAAGTGGCACAAGGGGCTTGTAAATCTGCCCCCATGTTTTTTAGGCTTGGTTAGGAGAGGAGAGAGACGAGGCATTCGTGTGAGCTATTCCTTCTTGAGATCCTTTAGCTGATGCTGTCTGTAAGCCGACACCTTTAACTTTGCTCCTCATACCTTGTGAGGTTTGCCCCAGCTTTCCCTTCCAGCTGGAGGGTTAGCTTTTCAACTATTAGCACGCTGTGCTGTAATTTTCCTAGGTTCGTATGAGGTTATGTATTTGCATTTATCTTATTATAATGCACTTTTCTCTCTTACTCTATCCACTCAACTCATGCTCCTTAAATGAGATGTTATTATGAATCACTGATTTTTGTGTTCTCTTGCGTGATGATTCAGAATTGATATTGTGTCTTTGTTTGACCATTTCCATATACTTTACAAAAAGAAAAATAGATAAAGCAAAGTAAATAGAAAAACGGAGTCTGTCGTTATTGATTCATGTAAATAATGATATCTATATATAGTTGTATATAGTGTGGTTTGAATAATATTCCCTTTGTTCTAGGTCCTCATGAGGGGAATATTCATCTAGATCTTTTGCCAAATCCCTGTCAACTCTCCGATCTGTCGGAGGACCTAATGTTGATATGGGCCAAAATTCAGTCTTGGGTAAATGAGATTATTAGACTGATTTAGCACATGGTGTAAAATTACACACTCTACTTTAGTTAGCCAAAACCCCTTTTTCCACTGTGCCACATTGTATCAATCTAAAAACGGATGGTTGCATAGTTGTTAATCAAATGTCAAAAGACTATGGGCCATATTAGCAACAAAATGCGATAAATATCGCAGAGCGCGCTTAGCGCGAAATATTCTATCGCCAGCTATCGCTGGAATATATCGCCACGCTAACGCTGTATTAGCAACAATTAGCGCTATGGCGATGATTATTCCAGCGATAGCGGCATAATGCGAGAATATCGCTGGAAAACCAGCGATATTCTCGCATTAACGCTAAGGTGGATTCAGCATTAGAATCCACCTCCTATACTACAAACAGGTAAGTCATCCTCACTAGCAAGTGTTAAAATCTAGCGATAAACGCGCTTAGCGCGACTATTTTATCGCTTCGCCTGCCTTGCTAATAGGGGTAGTGGTGTTAGCGACTGTATTCAGTCGCTTTTAGTAGGGAACGCCTTCCTTGCATGTCATTAGCGATAATTATCGCTGACATGCAAGGCGATGGAAAACGCGGCCTCTAACGCCTGAAAGCTGTCGCTAACGCCTGTTAGCGACAGCTTGCTAATACAGCGATAAAATTATCGCCGCTTTAGCGGCAAAAAGTGCTGCTAAAGCGGCGATAAAGCCCTTGATAATATGCCCTATATTTCAAAAATATAAGGTTTCTCATATGAACAATGAAAAAGAAAGGAGGCAGGCCACTCATTATTAATTGAAAGTGAACCTACCCAATTATCACAAAGTTTTGTCCCAAGTAATATGGGAGAACACATCCAAAACTGTAAGTGTCCACGTGATCCGCAACAGTAAATCAGAGAATCTAATAGTAGGTAAATGTTTAAAAAAGTTTAGAAAAAAAATCTCTATAATCCTAATTATGTAAGTATAAGAACAAAGTTAGAATGAAAGGTGGAAAATTGCCGAACATAATTTAAAAATAAAGAAGTGAGAACGTTTGCAAGTGTTTAAGGGAGTCCATAACATAGTAAAGATGACAAAAAAGGAGAATCCATAACATCATTCCCAATCCTACAAAGCAAGGCATGAGAATAACACATAAAATGTGACGAAGGCAGAAACAATTATAGTGAATTGTTACCTCCGGACCTTGATAAGTCACAACATACACCTGTTTAAAAAGCATAAGCAAAGGATGGGGTCATTGTATACAACCAATATGTACTTTGAATACATAATGACGCTGCAAAGGTATCAAATTTATAGTATTCAAGGTTCTAGAAGTGATCAGGTAAATAAATGCTGGAAACCTTCCTGCATGCCATAATCAGTAACCAAGGACAAAACAGCAATATTAGTTTAATATGTGCAATACACGGCGAGCTTACTACTATGCTCACAGTTTATTCATTTCCCACCAAAGTTGAGATTGGTCAACCCTACAAGTGTTGATGAGAAATCAGTAATTGGGTGTGTTCTGGCATATGCCTTCTCCTCTCCCTTTTTTTCAATTAACATGTTGCTGGAGTGAGAATCAATTTAAATGCAATGGCTTATCGTCTCAAGCACAGGGCTGATCCTTGCTCCCTTTGTCAAAATGGAGGTTCTTTTTTTCTCTTCCTTCACCCCGAAGAACATGTGCGATAGATCTTTACCATTGTTTATGAGAAGCAGGAGCTAGTCATCACATAAGTTATAATCACAATCTTAATTCAAAGTTTAGTCAATAATGAGAGTTTACATTATTTTTAAGGGTTTTATTTTCATTGAAGGTTTAGTAAAATCTATTTTTTCTCTATTCAATGAGTTTATTATCTCAGTCAAATAACAGAATCGATAAAAGTATGGTTAGATCAAAATCATTTTCATATAATAAAGCTTCAAGCATGTTACTTAAAGGAAAAATCCCTGTTCTAAGAATTGGGGAAAAGCGGTGTTAGTTGGAACCCGTAAAGAGCTCAAGTTCGAGAGGTAGAGTGAGATAGAGCATAAAGCTCAAATTCAATCAATCAATGTCAGCAGTACTTCCCACAAAGAAAGGTTCATGAGACCCAGTAGAGTCTCAAGCAAAAAAAAGCAAAACTAATCATGCAGTAGCATTAGCAAACCACAATCAGCAATAAGTTCAAAAAGTTGACAAATCAGCTATCTGCTTTCAGCATGAAGCATTCAGCCTTGGGAGCAGGTATAATGTATGGGTAAAAGCAAAAATTGGGAAAAAGGCATCTGGCAAAAGCATTACCCTACTCTAGGAACACACACTAATATAAAACGTTGAAAACAAAATATTGCTGTCCATGTTGCATCTTCTTCTCCTCTCCCCAATCAGCTTTCAGAATTCTTTTGAGAATAGGCTCTCCTCTTCCTTTCGGAAGTACTAAAGAATGAACTACAGACAGTTACTGTGAAGTGTGAAACAATATTCATAATTGTGACTACGTACAAAGCCTTTCGATTCAGACCTCCTTTCCCACAAACATGACTATATTTCTAAGCTTCTAATAAAACAAATTGTATGTTAGGTAAACAATGAACTATGTAAAATAGAAACATCAGCTGTAATGAAACAAATATTTAGCACCTCATATTCCCTTAGAAAAATGAGGAAATATACTACTACTACTAAACATTTCTATTTGAGCATTTCATTCTTGTGAGATTATTCTCCATTATTCCATTTATTGAGAAAGTTTCTTTAGCAAACATTTCAAAACCTTATTATTAATCAGCAACATTTTGCAAAGTTATGTGAAGCTTTTCACTAAAAGGCATAGTAATGGAAAGGTCAACTTTTGACAGTGTTCATTCAAATTCCACATTTCTTTGTCGTCATTTATGAAGCAATGCTGCTTTTTAAACATTTTGAGACTCACTACTAGTAAATATAACTACTTGCTATTTTTTGCACATTTGTAAACGTCTATTCGGTTCAACACAAATTGCAAGTCAATGTTGTACATATGACTTCAGCTATATTACTTTTCATTTCTAATAATCTCTCATCATCAGTTGACACTTGTCTTTTTGCTTTCAAACTTTTTAATTGTAATGATTGTCTATATTTATCATTAAGATGATCATTTAATGCTAATTCCTTTTCTATTCTTTTACTCATTTCCCTGCTCTTCCGTGTGTTAATGCAGTATCTGGGGCCTTTGAATAATGCAAATAGAAGGAGTAAACAAAGCCCTATAATTAGTATTAGCAAAAAAATAGCTTTCAGGATTCCTCCTCCTGCAGTTGCAAACCAATTTCCAATTGTGTGTATTCTCTTCCCAAAGTTTTCTAAAATGCAATGTGTTTCTAATCTTTTCATCATTCAGTATGACACCTACTGGTAGTATTATTGGACCAAACATGTCTCCCATTAACTGGACTCCATCTTCTGAACTACAGGTGTGTCTGTGTGATGGTGTCATTGTTAATGCATCTATAATGTATACATCATACATCTTGGGCAACAATATAGCTAAGTTACAAATACCCTCCCAATCAGCAGGTATCTGGAAGTAAGCACCTTGTCCACAAACAAAATAAAGTCCTGGAATTGCAGTTTCTTCCACTTGTAAAATTTGCCTTGTGCCACCCATTAATTCTAATGTGTGTTCGCAACTACTGATACCCACATGTCTGGTTCTACTGTGTGCTCTTCTTTTGTAAACATAAATGTTCCTTGTTAGTCTTCTGTCTAATTTCAGCTTTGGGTAAACCATTTTCTTTTTAAATTCATCTTCTTTTTTACAAACATTTTTCAACACGTTGTTTTCTCTGTCTTTACTATGTGAAATGTTAGTGTTCCTTCTCTCTAATGTCATAATAAAGACTTTTTCAAAAGGTCTCATTAAACAAGTTAGATTGTTTTAGTAAGCCTTAACACTACCTATGGGCTTAGATGGTCTAAAATAATACCAAGCTGTGTCCATTTATTTCGCTTGTGACTGTAAATTCATGCTATGCACTGGTTGTACTCTAGAAAGTGTTAAATCATGATTTGAACAAAAATATTCAAAATGCCTTCGTCCATATACAAATGTAAGCAATATACTACAGGAAACTGCATATGACAATGGAATGTGATGGGATGTACCTCTTCTGCTGCTGATGATGGTAAGTGGGCACAGACATAACAGTCTTTTGCGTCCATAGCTTGTGTGTATTCTTGCACTAACCTAGAATAAATGTTAGTTGTGTAATCATCTCTCTTGTACCTTGCAAATGAAGCTTTTAATTGCTCCTCATCTGTTGTGTGTGTAAATATCTGAGTTGCATTAGTGAACCTAATTTCTCTATTGGGTGAAATAGGACCCTACTAATACTATTATAATCATTAGTACTGCTACTACGAAAATGGTATCCATAATAATCTTGCATCTATTTCTAAGGCAACACATGTTTGTCTATAATCAGATTGTTTAAGCAAAATGTACAGCACTAGCTCTAAAGTTAATTCAGAGTTTTCTCCAAATCTTCTTGCAAATTGTTTATTCAAACAATCTCTTTTCACAGTCTCTTTAAATTAAAATGTTCATATAGAAAACCTTAGCCCTACTCTGTGTTCTTCTAAAATGTTATCCCTACTCTTCTATCACAATCTTGGGCATAGGTAAATCTCAAAATAAAAAATATATATTTCTTTTCTGTCTTTTGGCACTTTTTCAAGCAATTTTAGTCTTTTACATGTATTTAAGTATTTTCTTAAAATCTTTATCGAACAGCTTTATCCAATTTGATTGAAGTGATATCATGGAGGTTTACACAGTTCAGATTCAACATTACACAGTTTTTCCAATGATACATTCAGCACTTGATCCATGTAGTAAGTCCAGTCAGGTGCAGAATACCTTAGGCTCTTTTTGATCTTCTTAGTCCTTGTTGTTCTCCCTCTGTGCAACTTTCACTGCTCAACTCTTTCTCCTCAGTGATAGCTGGTGGAATTCAATCAACTGACACTTGTTTTCAATCTCCTTTGACTCGAGTTTCATGGCCATTCAATGTTGCGGTGACTCTTCTTGTTTCTGTGCTTATTACTTCACCTGGATCCTCTATTTGTGCTGATGCTGTCTCAGCAGTATTCTCAACTGGAGGTTTTGTCTCTTCTTCTTCATCAGAGACCTCAATGCCACTTTGTAAAATTACAGGCACTTGATTTGGTGCAACTGTTTGCTGTTCTTCACCCCTTTCCTTTCCTTGCTGCTGTTGTGACCTTTGTGGCACTGCTCTTTGCTGATGGTCAACTTGCAGTGATGAACTCACCAGCGCTCCTTGTTCAGGCTCAAAGAACACAATTTCCTCATATGGATTTCTTACTCTTGTCGTGTGCAATGCATGCAGTTTGGTACTCTAGCACACTTAACAGCACTGTGTGTGACCAAGATCAGCTAATCCCTTACAGTAATTGAGTATTATATCATCTGTGATGCTCACAAGTGCATTTGCAGGTACAGCAGGCAATCTCATAGTACGTTCCATGTAAAGGCGATAAACCAGTCCTATCAGGAATACTTTGAATAAAGCAAACACAAAGAGATGATGGACGGAGTGCTGAAACTTTTCAAACACTCACCCCCAGTCACAGATCTGGGTTGAATCCATCATCGTTCTTTAGCTCACTCCGCCACCTCAGTTCAGACCCAGCTATATGCAAATCAGTCTTGACCCTGTGCCTCATGGGAACAGTCCAGCCCGAACTGCCAAGCCAGGTCTTCCCTGAACCGGAAACAAGCATCCTGAGACCGGTTTCGGGGTAACACCCCTCTTCAGCCAGGCTAGCTTGAATCCAGTGGCAAAGTGAGCAAGGGACCCTTTGAATACTCATCAGTTCTAGAGGCAAAGCATCAGGCAATTTCAGTGATGTTGAAGCACAAACCTTTGCCAAACGAGACTTTATGGTTCCGTTGAACTGCTCAACGATCCTAGAAGCTACAGATCAATAGCTTCAATGCAATCTTTGTTCAATCAGTAGTGCTGCACACAACTTCATCAGGACCTCATTGTTAAAGTGAGTCTGACATCCAGACAAAACCGCAAACTGTACCTTGGCATCAACTCACGCAATAACAGTTTGGCTACAGTGAGACTGTCATTTCTTCTTGTTGGGTAGGCTTCAATCCAGGCAAAGAAAATGCAAACTATGACAAGGATATATCTCAACCTTTCTCAATAAAGTCCATCTGCATTCGGTTGAAAGGACCACCAGATCGCCATATGTGACTAAGTGTGAAGGGTCTTCTTTTCCCCACATTCATTTGTTGACATGTCACACAGCGATGGCACAATTTTTCTGCAAGCATCCTAAATCTGGGGTTAAACCAATTGTGTCTGAAAAGCCTCACTATTGCATCTCTGCCTAAATATGTGTGTCCATGGAAATGTCCTGTCAGTGGGAACAACAAGTTATCAGGTAACAATGGTGTTAGAAATTGAGTTTCTGGCTGGCAAAGGTATGCACCATGTCAAATCAGGAACCACAATCTTAGTCAGGGTAAGTCACCACACACCCTAAATTATCCTGTGCTCAACCTCCAGTAGCTTGGCACAAAGCAGTCAGGTTTAACTTAAGAGGCAATGTGTGAAGTATTTGTGGAACACTTCAAACAGTAACACAATGAAAACACCACAAAAAGACTCCACACCAGTTTAGGAAAAATAGATTATGATTTTATGAATAAAACAAGACCAAAACGACAAAAATCCAATAAGTAGAAGTCAGGATATGAATTTTGAATGATTAAAAGTGAAAAAAAGCACTTGGAAGCAAAAAGCGCCTATGGAGTTATCTGGTTGTGCTGAACCAGGACAAAGTCAAGAGTTCAGGCTGACTGATATGGAGCGCGGAATGGATACAAGAGCCATGCAAGACCCACTGAGCAAAAGTACTTTGATCCTGGTTTCCCCAGCGAGATGCCGGGTGCAGCCAAGCGATGCGTCGATGTCGATCCCGCAGTCGAGGTTATGTGTCGACTTTCGCCACACAAGGATAGCAATGCACCAGTTCTGAAGACAAAGCACCAGTTCCCAGATAGGTTGGTTCCAAAGCCAATGAGCTGGGTTTCTCGACAATGTCAAGGGGATGCGTTGATCAACACTCACTGCAGCGGCGGCAATGCAGTTGTTTTGATTCGTCAGTTCCGATGGTGGTGCACTGGTTCCAAGTGCGATGCGATTCTTCTGTTCCTGCAACAGCAGCAATGTGTCGATTCTGCTTCATGCAACAGACGATTTGTCGGTTCCACTGGTGCAAGCACCTGGATCCACTTCCAATGGACCAGGCATAGGAGAAGGGGGTAAGACTTTGATATCCCTGAATCTTCAAACAGAAGGCAAGCCAGCATGCCCTTAGAGATCACTCTGAGTTCAAGTAAGTTAGTTGAGTTCTTCCTCAGCAGAGCGGAGGGCAGCAGGCAGCAGAGCAGCAGAGCAGCACAGCAGAAAACAATTCTTCCAGAGCAGTAGTCCAGCAGAAAGGCAGTCCTTGTAGCAGCACAGCAGTCCTTCCTGCTGGTAGAGTTCTTCACAGGTCCAGTAGTGTCTGATTTGGTGAGGTCAGAGACCAATACTTATACCGTATTGTGCCTTTGAAGTGGAGATGACTTCAAAGAGGAGCTGTGAAGTGCACAAAGGTCATCCCTCCCAGCTCTGGCTCCAGACTGACTCTAGGGGGTATGCAGCCTTTTGTGTGGGGACAGGATACAGCCTATTCAGGTGTAAGTGTCAGCTCCTCCCTCCAATCCTGCCAAGGATGACCCATCAGGATGCGGATTACCACTAAGTCACACCTATACTCCCTTTGTGTGTGGCGATCTAGAGGGAATTCACAAAGTCCACCTGTCACCCACCCCAGATCTGTGTTGGAGACAGGCTGTAGGCACAAAGGGTATAAGAGCTGAGAAAGTTCATCTCTCTAAAAGTGGTATTTTTAAGAGGGTAATGATACATTTTACTTTACCAGTAAAGAGGATTTACCATTGCCATTCTAATGATATGAAACATGACAGATCTACTCCTTCTGAATCAGGAATTACAGCTTATAAAGTATAATAAGGAATTCCCAATGTTAACCTATCAGAGGGGTAGGCTTAACAGTAGAAAAATGAATTTGGCTATTTGTCACTACCAGGACATACAAAACTTAAATTTACATGCCCTACCTTTCGATTACACAGCACACTGCCCTATGTGCTACCTAGCACCTACCTTTGGGATGGCTTATATGTAATAGCAGGGACGTTTAGAGATTGGCAAGAAGTTTTAAATGCCAAGTCGACATGACAGTGTAAACTGTACACACAGGCTTTGCAGTGGCAGGCCTGAGACATGTTTAAAGGGCTACTGGAGTGGGTGGCACAATCAGTGCTAAAGGCCCACTAGAACATTTAATTTACAGGCCCTGGGCACATGTAGTGCACTGTACTAGAGACGTATAAGTAAATTAAATGTGCCAATTGGGTATGGGCCAATGTTAGCATGTTTAGAGGAGAGAACAATGCACTTTATCACTGGTTATCAATGGTAAACTGCTCAGGGGCATATGTATGAACAAACCGTTTTGCGAGTCCTTAATAGCGAATTTTAGCGAATCGCTATTAAGGACTCGCAAAATGGAATGTATGTAGGAATCGCAATAATAATTGTGATTCCTTAGTATTCCTTAATTGCGAGTCGAAAATTGTGATTCGCAATTAAGGAATACCTTCCCATTCATTCCTATGGGCCTAGTGGCCCATAGGAATGAATGGGAAGACATTCGCAATTTGGGAGAACCCATTAGGTACTCGCAAATTGCGAATGCAATTTCATGGGTGCAAGGGTGTCAAAAGGACACCCTGTTGCACCCCTGAAATATGTATGTGTGCACATGTAGCGCACATACATGCCCTAAGGGCATGTATGTGCGCCACATGGTACTTTGAAAAATGCAAAAAGTACATTATTCAAAGAAATCGCAAATTACCATCAACTTGAAGTTGGTGGTAATTTGCGATTTCTTAAGCCAAAATCGCACGACTTGGGTGCTTCCTGCATTAGCATTTAAGGAATCGCAATTTGCGATTCCTTAAATGCATTCGCAAAATAGGGAATCGCAAATGTTGCGATTCCCTATTTTTGCGAGGGCCTTTTGGGATGATACATCCCAAAAGGCTTTTTCCCGTTCGCAAACGGGCCGATTCTGAAAATCGGCCCGTTTGCGAACGGGAAATGGGCTTGATACATATGCCCCTCAGAGTCTTAAAGCCAACAAAACATGGTCAGAAAAAGAGAAGGAGGAAGGCAAAAAGTTTGGGGTGACCCTTCAGAGAGGGCCATTTTCCAACAACTGGACTTCCATCAGGTGACATCCATATGTCATTTTCATTTTTCTCACAACCTGCTCTGATCAAACCTTCATGTTCTGCTTCGGAAACATTTTCTTGTACGCCTTTTGACTCTTCCCATGTGTCAGCTGCTGACATCAACATAGAAAAGGCAGTGTCTTCCTCAGATTCACAAGTGAAAGCTCAGTTAAATGTGCCGGCCACTAGTGAACAATACTGTGCAACTTCGTCAGCGTACCTGTTTCCAACCGCAATCTAACCACTGCCACGTCGGTGAGCTGCACATTTAACCACTGCAATTATCAACAGGCAACTGTAGTGCTTCTAAAAGGTTTCTTACATGGTTTCCATTGTGTATGGGCGTACCTGAAGAGGTCATGAAACCTCTCTGTGACCACAATTGTCCAAGGTCATGGACAACACCAAAGCCATAATGACTATCTGTAAATATAGCCACTCTTAATTGGGCCATCAACATGCAAGCTCTTGTAAGGACAATTCATTCTGCAACTTGTGCTGATGTGTAATCTCCAAGCCATGAAGCTTTCACAATGTCATTGATTGTGCAACAGCATAAGCTGCTCTCAGAATATATTCATTGTTTCTCAAGCATGAGCCATCAACAAACATTATATAATCAGGCTCATTCAAACGTTCATCTTTAATTAATGTCGGGTCTTGGCTTTGTACATAACTTCGTCACAAGCATTGTCATTTATGGGCAACAAGTTTGATGGCTTTAAAATTGGGCAATGTTTCAAACTCACATTTTCAGAAGCTAGTATCTGCTGCTCGTACTTTGTATGACAGAGACTTTCTCACAGCTCTAGGAAAGCCTTCGAACAAGCAATTTCCCATGCAAGTGGATCAGGCACAACTTTGTGTGTCAGTCTCAGGAAAGGCTTAACCACTACAGAAAAGTTTGGTATCCACTGCCTACAGCCAACTATTCCCAAGAACATCCTTTCTCAATGTTATGTCCCAGATACTGAACTTCTTTTTGACAGTATTGCAATTTACCTGGGGACAATTTATGTCCATTCTCAGCAGGTGAGTTAGAAGTGCGATCATATCCTGCTTACAGGCTGCCTGTGTTTCTGATTCCACAAGTAGGTCATCTATAAAAAGCATGAGAACTGAATTGTAGGGCATCTGTAATTACTCCAGATTCTGTTTTCAAGATCTGTTTAAAGATGGAAGAACTCTCTGTAAACCCTTTGAAACTTGGCACCATGCTAAAACTCTCTACTGAAAGATAAAGGAAAAACGATATTGGCTATCTTTGTGAAATGGCACTGAGAAAAATAGCCTGACAAAAATGAAACACAGTGAACCATTCTGCAGTGCATAGGATCTGAAAAGGTATAGTGGCTGGATTTGGTACCATGGGAAAACATGAAACAATAATACTGTTAATTTTTCAGAGATCGTGCACAATCCGATATTTACCATTGGGCTTCTGTTACCCCATGATCAGAGAGTTGCATAGACTCCCAACTAGCTCCCTCAAAATCCCTTTGCTCAGCATGTTTTCAATTATGGGTGGTATTCCTGCAACTGTTTCTGGTGTCAAATTATATAGTGGTGTCTTGTGGTTTGTGGCCTCCTGGCCTGCCTTGCTACGTTGCCTTAGGCCTAGCTGCCATGATGCTTTTCTTTGCACACGTTATTCTGAGCCATTGTTCTACCGACCTCTGCTCCTGCCAAGTTATTTTAGAACTGTCTGCGTTTCTGTTTTTCACCTTTTCTCCTGTTCCCTTTGGGCTACGTCTGCACGACATGTACAAGGTCGAAAAACAACGTCCCTTGTTCCTGCTGATCTGGCCAGTCCCTCGCACCTAGACATAACACTGTGTAAAGCTGCCATGGGGAATTTGTGTGCTTTTAATATTGCGGTGCCCCCGCTCTAGAGACACTTGGAGAAAAACCTTTCCAGGGAGAAGAGCTGTGATTGTCTGCTGATGTAGTCTTTGCATCTAGAGACTGAGGTATGGGGGTTCACTAGTCAAAGCCCAGAGGTCTTCTATTTGTATAATAAACTAGCTTCTAGCACGGGGAGGGTGGTAAGGTCATTTAGCCCTATAGCCACTGCTTTATGAAATGCTTTCCCCGTTTGTATTCTATGGAGTTGTAATTATGCTGATTATATTATTCTTATGCATTATGCTGATAGTACTGACACGTGTACTGTATCTTAGAGCACGTAAGTTGAAATAAACATTTTAACCTATACTGTGTCTCTTCTTACGCACGTTGTGGACAGGTATGAGTGAGTGACGAAAGGGTGTTCTTGCTACTGCGAGTCCTGAGAGAGAGATACCGTGTTCTGGGTTGTCTAATCATTGGTACATTGTTGCTAATGGGACGCTAAGGCTAGTTGGGTTAGGGTTTTAGGTGCTACGGTTTATGGTTGGCTCACCACTACATTCCGAGGTCCTATTATCCTGTGCATAGCTCTGTGTGTGCAGAATCCCTACAACATGGCGCAACCAACGTGGGGCTGATCTGCGAGACGCTTGAGTAGTGCTTGTGCTTGTCCACAACTCCCCTCACGCACGCTTCCGGAAGCGTGTGTGACGGTGATACCTCCTATATTGACGTTTTTATAGGTTCTTTCAAGCTTGAAGTTGTTAAAAGGTTTCTTAACTAAAACCCTATGTGTGCTGCCTCATTCTAGATTGTCGACTATTTCTAGCCTACAATGGCTGTTCAAATTGCGGCACATAGCCGCGCAGCGCTCCGGGCTCACTTAACGGTGTATGGAGGGTGAATAGACATTATATTGAATGATAAATATCGAATTGTAGTAATATCGAAGTTGTAATATCGAATGTTAGATAATATCGAATACATGAATATCGCAATCAAAAATATCGTTATTTTATTTCTTTAAAAAATATCGAAGTACAAAATATCGAATAAGTAATATCGTAAGTAGATAATATTGAATTGTTAGTTTTGTAAAAAATATCGAAAAAAAATATAGAAACTGTAAAATATTAATTTTTAGTCAATAATTAAATATTATGTATTGTTATTAATTTTGTATTATTAAAAATGTTTTAATATTAGTGTGAAAATGTATTAAAAAAAATTGTAACATATGTTTTAGGAGCGGGATGTTTAGTTATTAGGGGTAAAGGGTGGGGAGTATTTGAAAAATATTAGTGTAAATTTAGATATTAATTTTACATTTTTAGAAATTAGAAATTAATTTAAAAAATGAAATTTATATTAAAAGTGTAAAATATATGTTTTTTTTAGGAGCGGGATGTTGGGTTATTAGGGGATAAGGGTGGGGAGTAATTTAAAAATATTAGTATAAATTTATATTTAAATATAAAATTTATAGAAATTCGAAATTAATTTAAAAACGAAATTTATATTAAAAATGTAAAATATATGTTTTCTTTTAGTAGTGGGATGTTGGGTTATTAGGGTATAAGGGTGGGAAGTATTTAAAAAATATTAGTGTAAATTTAGATATTAATTTAAAATTTTTAGAAATTCGAAATTAATTTAAAAACGAAATTTATATTAAATATGTAAAATATATGTTTTCTTTTAGGAGCGGGATGTTGGGTTATTAGGGGATAAGGGTGGGAGTATTTAAAAAATATTAGTTTAAATTTAGATATTAATTTAAAAAATTTTGAAATTCGAAATTAATTTAAAAAACGAAATTTATATTAAAAATGTAAAATATATTATTTGTTTTAGTAGTGGGACGTTGGGTCATTAGGGGATAAGGGTGTGGAGTATTTTAAAGATATCAGTGTAAATTTAGATATGAATTTAAAATTTTTAGAAATTAGAAAATAATTTAAAAAAGAAATTTATATTAAAAAGTTAAAATATATGTTTTGTTTTAGGAGGGATGTTTCGTTATTAGGGGATAAGGGTGGGAAGTGTTATTTAAATAATATTTTAAAAATATTTATTAAGTAGAAATTAAAAAAATTGCAAATAATTAGAAGAAATAAAGTAATTTATAAATATAAATAGTAAGTTGTTTTTAGTACTGGGATGTTGGGTTATTAGGGGAAAATGGTAAAGTTGTTAATATTGTAAAACATATATATTTAGTGTCCAGCGTGTTCTTGACTTCATAATTACTGTAGTGGGAATAGTAATTTTTATGTGTTTAATGTCCAGCACCTTCCCTGAGTTAATATTTACTGGAGTGGGAATAGTAATTTATATATGTTTAATGTCCAGCACCTTCCTTGAGTTAATACTAACTGCAGTGGGAATAGTAATTTATATATGTTTAATGTCCAGCACCTTCCCTGACTTAATTTTGACTGAAGTGGGAATCGTAATTTTATATGTTTAGTGTCCAGCATATTCCCTGACTTAATTTTGACTTGAGTGGGAATAGTAATTTTATATGTTTAGTGTCCAGCACCTTCCCTGAGTTAATATTTACTGAAGTGGGAATAGTAATTTATATATGTTTAATGTCCAGCACCTTCCTTGAGTTAATACTTACTGGAGTGGGAATAGTAATTTATATATGTTTAATGTCCAGCACCTTCCCTGACTTAATTTTGACTGAAGTGGGAATAGTAATTTTATATGTTTAAAGGCCCATTACGATACCGGGCGTAAAAAAATCCGCCACCCATGAAAGCGGCAAAAATCCGCCCGCACACACCGTCTGAACACCGACCACGCCATTACGATGACACAAACCGAAAACCGCCATCGGCGGAAAAATCACACAAGATACCGCCCGCCCTCGTCCGAGTCGGAGTCAAACCGCCCGCCACGGACGGAAACACGCACGACAACACAAAACCGCCCGCCCTCACGGCCGACACACCGCACGTGAAATTACGATCGCACCGCCATGAGCGCGGGTAAACTACAAATATACCGCCCGCCAGCGCAAACAACGCCGATGAGAATTGACACGGCAGAAGCCATGGCGCCCACGTCCCTGCACAGAAACCATCCGCTGACAAAAACAATCGCACACAACATGGCCAACAAGTCCACACAGCAAGGCACGCACAAATACACAAGCACAGTACACATCCCGAAAACACCCCCTGGACAAACAAAAACTACAAAGGCCAGAACACCAGACACAACACACCTGAAAACAACAGACCATGAGGACACACCCACATAGGTAAGTACAAAAGCAGCACTCCCACAGACCACAACCCCTTGCAACATTGCAAACCAGAGAGGAGAGGAGAGGACACAGTGACACAGCAATGACAGCAGCACACCACAGAAACGCACACATCACAACCACCACCACCACCACCACCAAACACCGGCACCACAAACCCCCTGCACATTACACAACACACACCGCACCAGCACCACAAACACCATGGCACCACAAAGAATGCCCAAGTTCACGCCCATTGAGCTGACGGTCATGGTCGACGAGATTATCAAGGTGCACCCACAAATCTATGGGAACCTGGTCCAGCACACACCACTAGCCACCAGAAAGAGAATGTGGACCCGGATCGTAGACCAGGTCAATGCAGTCGGGACCCTGCCCAGGAACAGAGTTGAAATCAACAAACGGTGGAATGACGTCAAGAGCCTGGTCAAGAAGAAGGAGAGCAAAAACAGAGAGCTGGCTGCCGTCACTGGCAGAGGGAATCCCGCGCTTTACAAGACCTTCAAAGCGTGGGAGGAGAAGGTGCGAGTCATCATACATCCGGAGATCCTCACCGGATTAGCAGGGGGAGTGGAGGCTGGTAAGTACAAACTAATGTATACCAGCACACCGCTATGTACTCACATGCACTACCACCATGCCACAGCTCCCAGGGACAAACACCCCCATGTCCAGCACACAATACACAACACATCACACACACAAGCAACAGACACCACCACACACAGCCCAAACCTAACAACTGTAAGATACGTGGGGGCATGTGTACACTCAGCCAGCCACGTAACCACCAACAGATCCCCAAGTATGCCAGAAGCGCCACAACGAGCACCCACCACACCCATGTGTCCGCCATAGCTGCACTAACCGACAAGTAACAGGTAAGTGGCAGGAACACAAAGTGCAGTGGGTGGGAGGGTGGACAGCTCAAGTACAACACACACCAGGCCCCTAGTCCCACAGCACAGCAAGGAGGAGCATCCCGCACACCCCACACCCACGTGTCAGCCACCGCAGTGCACACCGACAGCCGAAAGGTAGACATCACGGTCCACAACAATCGGTGTCAGTGGGTGTCCAGCTATTTCACCACGACCCACAACACCGCCCCCACCCCCACAGACCTGCAACATGGAGCACCCCCCGCTTAGAACCATGTGGCATCCAGTACAGTGCACGCACGAACAACCTGCAGGTGGGAAACTGGACAGGGCTGGATTACTGGAGGCATGAGGACCGTAACACGACCAACACATGGGACATGTCACGTAGCAGACGAACACGCAGCACCGCCCACTGTCACGAACAAGTGAACAATGTGCACACGGACATGAACCACAGACTCACACCCCACATGACCCATCACAGACACAGCAACACCCAAGGAGCCACGTCTGCATGCACAAGCCACACTGAATATAGTACCACACGGCAGCCACTGTGCAACCCATCACACACAACCGAAACACCATTGAAGTCCTGTCCATGTAGCCCCTACTGCCTGTCAACCACACACCCCACAACTACGCCTATGTAAGACAAACAACACTAGACGCAACAGAGCGGAACAACATAAATGCACACGAACACCACTGAACCCATCAAACACACAGACACACCATGCACATACAACATACCATCCATCCCATCCGTCAGCCCCAGTCTCATGAAAGGCATGTCATCCGAACAGCTGCCACACATACAGCAGTCACGCTAAGAGACATGCCCATGACCAACCATGTGCCAGAAGTCAATGAAGCGCACGCCACACTGTGAGCAACAACACACAACATGGGCCACACCCCCGAGCACTGCAGTGATGCACATGGCACAGGGCAGCACGCACACCAAGGAGATGGGACAACTGCAATACGTCGGGTGGCACACAACCATCACTCACTCATAACGATGCGTCCAATGCCATGTCCAGTAATCACAACAGACAGCAAATATGCAGGGCATGTCAGGCATGCACACACCTCAGACCATGCACTGTCATGCTGCCACAACACATGTCACGTTCGGCACCCATGGCTCACAGCATGTACCCCAAAAGCATATTCCATCCCAAATGCGTTTCTGGGGCATGACCCCCATGTTGCCATATGCGTTCCTAAGCGTTCCATATGCACCCCAAAAGCATATTCCATCCCAAATGCGTTTCTGGGGCATGACCCCCATGTTGCCATATGCGTTCCTAAGCGTTCCATATGCACCCCAAAAGCAAAGTACAAACCAGACCCAGGATGGGCCTGGAGCCCGCATACACCAGAGTCACAATAAGTAGGAGCACAGCAACACACCCATCGGCATAGCCAATCCGTCCCATGCCACATGTGCACAGCACACAGTCCCATTGCCAAGCACACACAACAACAGATTGTACAGCCACACACCCGCCTCCGGGACACACGTGCACGAGAGTGCACGAACGGAGAATGTCAGACAACCAATACAGACTTCGCCAGGTGCAACACAATAACAAATCTCATTCTCTCCACAGGTGACGAACTGCTGGATGCTGGGGATGGAGACAGCAGCCAGCACAGCCAGCCTACAAGCCCCCAACGAGGACACACGGATGTGGAGGATCTGTCCTCCTCTTCGGACACGGACCACCAAGCAGGCCCATCTGGTGTGGCAGGGCCCAGCCGCTCCCCAGGACCCCTCCTACCCACCAACCCATCATCCAGGGCTGCTGAACATTCCCAGCCCCCTGCTGCCACAGTCGTTGCGGCCACACCCATGGTCATTGCGGCCACACCCACGGTCATTGCGGCCACACCCACGGTCATTGCGGCCACACCCACGGTCATTGCGGCCACTACCACTGCCGCAACCGCCACCACGTCTTCGCTGGCCCCAGCCCCAGCGCAGGTGGTGGCCCGGACGACTGGATCCACCCTGGGAGCCAGGGCGAGGACCGTGGTGAGCAATGTGGCTAGTGGGCAGGCCGGTGGCAGCAGGACTGGTAGGAGGAGGAGGGTCAGGGAAACGCCAGTCTCCCCTGGGAGCCATGCCCTGCCTCAAATGGCCAGAGTCCTTGGGGCCTATGAAGAGGCCCAAGGACAATGGGCCAGGTCTGCTACAGACACGCGTGAGGTGCTGGGGGTGCTGAGGTCCATGGACGCCCGTATGGGCCAACTCGTGGACCTCATGGGCCAGCTGGTGGTGGCGGTGAGGTCACAGCCAGGGACAGCAGCTCCCCTCCGCCACCACCTGCCGGGGCGCAGGGTGGAGCAGCAGTGTCCAGTTCCCCTGCGTCCACAGCCAGTGAGCACACCTCAACCACCAGCAGGTCGCAAGCAGGCACCCCCTCGCAAACGTGGAAGGGGCCGTCCGAAGTGGAAACAGATCTCCCGGGAGGACTTCGCACGCTCCAAACGCAAGTGAGGCAGCCAGCCAGCCTTCATTGACCACCCACTGCATTGACTTGGACTACGATCCCACTCCACACAGCCATCTGGATGGCATGTGTGTGTTGGACTATGGACATAGAACCAGTGGGTACACCCTGAGCATCTCGCAGCCATGACCGACAGCTCATTGTCACTGCACGCACCACTTTTGTCATCACCTTACACACAACCACATGTCACAGTTTGAAATAAATGCACCTCTTCCACAAACTGCTGTCTGTGCCCTGTGTTTTAATTGTACGGAATACAACGGCCACCTTGAGCGGAACGGCACCTGATGCGTGGCATGGCAATGGAACCGGAGGGCCTGTAGGGACCTAGGGGTGGGAGACAGAACAGGAGCACATTCAATGAGTGTGTCACACACCCATCACACAGTACATGTCAACAACTACAAGCAATGTACACACATCGCACAGAGCAATAGGGCACAATGCCACAGCCACCATCAGTGGCATACTAACCTGGGCATGGAGCGTTGACACACAGCACGCAGTGAACAAAAGGCCACCCTGACACAGCACACACACACCTGCACAAATACAGACACATCAGCCGTCGTACATGGACACTCACCGTCAAGTGAAGTAGCGGGCGATGAGCTGCTGGCGCACATTCCCAGCTTCCTCCTCTCCGCTGTCCTCCTCACTCGAGCTGTCCTGGTCTGCGGGCTGGGGCCCTGGTTGATCTCCGTCATCCACAATGAGGGGGATCTGCTTCCGAATGGCCAGATTGTGCAGCATGCAGCACGCCACCACTATCTGGCACACCTTCTGTGGGGAGTACGCCAGCGCACCCCCGGTGCGGTCCAGGCACCTGAACCTGGACTTGAGGAGGCCAAAGGTACGCTCGACCACACGTCTGGTCCTCCCATGTGCCTCATTGTAGCGATCGTCTGCTGGGGTGCGAGGATTCCTCAATGGACTGAGCAGCCATGCCCCATTCGGGTACGCAGAGTCACCTGGGTGTGAGGGACACAGAGAACCGTTGCTATTCCAACTGGACAGGGGACAGCATCGCACAGCCAGCACGCTACACCATTCCACATACTCACCGACAATACAGCCACGATCCTGTTGCAGATTGGACATCAGTCGTGGCAAGATGCTGTTGCGCATTACGTGTGCGTCATGGGCCGAGCCTGGGAACTTTGCACACAGGTGGGTTATAACCTTGTCCGCAAGGCACACCACTTGCACATTCAGGGAGTGCGTGTGCTTCCTGTTGCGGTACAGGTGCTCAGTGGCCTGTGGTGGAACAAGGCCAACATGTGTGCAATCAATGGCACCAACGACGTGTGGGATCCTGCCAAGGGCATAGAATGCACCCTTCACTGCCGCCAATTCACGAGCCCTGGGGAATCTGATGTACCTGTTTCGGTACAGCATCATGGCTGCCAGTACATCCCTCAGCACCTTGCTGAACATGGGCTGGGACATCCCTCCTCCACTGCCCACTGTGTGCTGGAATGACCCAGTGGCGAAGAAATGCATGGCGGCCATCACCTTAGCCGTGGGGGTGAATGCTGTCGGATACACCCTGCGGGGACGGAGATGGGGTTCCAACATGGCACACAGTCGATGCAGGGTTGGCCTGTCCAGCCGAAACTTCCTTATGACCTCAGTATCCTCCATGTCCGCCAGCAATTGGTATGGGCGGTCAATGTTCGGTCTCCGCCTAGGGAAGATGGCAGTGGACACATGTCAAAGCAACACAACACATAGCAATTTCGCATTCACATCACTGACATGACTGAGCAAGCACATGAGTCACAGCCCAGCTGTCAAGCAGGGACGGCACGGCCACAATACACTTACACAGGTCTCCCACCAATGGCAATGGCTAGTGATGCAAACCACTGCCATGAGCATGCACATGGGGATCTAGGCCCCAATGACTTGCGGGGCGTGCTGATGGGGACTGACTGCATATTCGTCAAGCGGCAACGCCACGGCAACATGAATGTCTGCTGAGCATGGCACTGCTTCCGAGGCTGGATGAGTATGGCACACGACGACGACGATGTGGGCACAGGCTGAGCGGCCAAAACAAGTGGGACCTGTGGCACGAGGGGATATGAGACAGTAGTAGGTGTCAGCACTGCACCCTATGTACAGCACTGTACGGATCACACCTCCCGAAACATTGACAGGTGTACACATTGACAGCCCCATGCCAAGACGGCTGTGTGCTTGCAGACACACGTCACAGGTGAGAGGTTACATTGCACGTGCCAGGTGGCAGACGTACATAGTGGGAGCTGGCATGTGTGTGCATGTGTCTCCTGTTCAGGATCCACCAGATGGGCGCTGACTCTGTACTGACCATTGGACACAGCATGTTCCGTGGAAGGCTTGTGTGTGTGGGATGGTGGCACTGGATGTGCCTCCGTTGGGGGGGGGGCCATGCACAGGGCGGGTACGTCGATGATTGCGCATTGTTGGTCACGGTGGGTGCACCCACTCAGATGTGTTGCCCTGTGTTCAATTCCTATGTCCGCATGATGATGGACTGTAGATGTGGGCAGACTACACATTGGTCGATGTGCTGTCTATATGCATGTGCCGTCACACCAGGCACAGCTGCCCCTGCACATGTGACCCCTGCTGGACTCGCTGCTGGGTCTGTGGAGCTGATGCACCTTCTGTGCGTGGGGCGGACAGCTCTCCTCACTTCCCTCATTGCGCATGTCATGACTTTGCCGCAGGTGACATGGATCATGGAGGGCCCACATGTACGCGTGGGTAGGCTACACATGATTGTTCACTGGTCGCCACCCCCAGTCAGTGTTTCGAATGGGAAGGTTGTTGTGCTGGTGGTATATTCGATGTGGCGGATGGGCGGGCCTAGGTGCGGGCTTACATTCCGGACATGGGGGGTAGTTGGTTTGGCGACTAGTTGCAGTACACACGGGACACGTCTCTTCCTGTCCACATCTGGGTCATCCCTTGTACTCACTGACAGTGATACAGTCATCTTCGCCCCAGCCCTCATGTCCTCCCCTCGCTCCCCCAATATGCATGTGCACCTGCGAGGCTAGCGCTTGCACAGGCAGCCCCAAGCTCGCACCAGAGAGGGCAAGGAGTGTATGTGTGGGTCCAGTTGCACGAGTGGGCTGTCTCAGGGTATGATGTGTGGCGGGACGCCGTCCACCTGCGTGGTGCCCCAAATGGAGACCCGGCCTGCATGGACTATGCATCACAGTCTTCGCCTTCCGGATCCGCCACCTGCGACACCCAGTGGCTGTGGCTGCCCTTGCGGCCAGGCCGCGTCCGTCTGTAGGTGATGGCCCACACATTCACTCTTTGGCCTCTCTGGGGAGGGCTCGGGGGTGGTGGCGCACGCGCTTGCACTTAGTCGCAATGGCATGTGGCGTGGTTGGTATAATGGGCAATGGATGGGATGGTGCGAGCCACCTCCCGTGACGTCAGTGCTGCTCGTGCTGTGGTGCGTCCCCCTACACTTCCATTTGACTTGTGCCATGCTACACGTTGAGGTTCTATTGCCTGCGTGATATGACCAGGAGGAGCGCGAGGAGACCTCTCACACACCATGCTCCACTGCCCTCCCGTGCCCTGTATCGCCTGTGCGGATTGACTATGTTGGGGTTACACCTGGTCTACTGGGGCTGTGTGTGCCTTGTCAAGGGGCATGGCGGGCGCACAACAGGATCCAGCTTGTCCACGGAGGGTGGGCTGACGTGTGCGCCTGGTACCGCATTGTTCGTGTGCCCGGCTGCTGTGCACACACGTGTTCACTTCCCCCCGACAGGTGTCCTCTCACAATGCCCAGGGAAGCGGTGGTGTACTGTTCATGACCCCTCCCAACACGGCGTGCTCCAACTTGGCATGTGCGCATCTACCCGTCACACCCACCCACCTGAGCACTGCGTCCATACGACTTCACACGACACATGTGTGTCTTCCACAGTTGTGCTACTCATTTGCGTTGACATCCAATGCCAGTGGACTACATGGTCATGTCACGACTGCCGTGTACTTCACATACTCTCATCCTCTCTCATTCGTACTTGTGAAATGAGTCAGCGGAGACAGTTTTGGTTTCAAACATTATATTGAGTCTTCTGTCCTCTGTGATGCAGTATAGTGGACACTACTGGCAGCGGAATACATGTTGAGGATATACTGAGCATGATTACAAATGGGATAGGGTGTAGGGTTACATGTGATTAGCTGTTGCATGTGGGATGTGGGCTTCAGAGTTACATCTGCTTGGCCAAGGCTGTGCTAATGTACATTTACGTATAGCTGCGGAGCTGCGGACTTTGACACAGACGGTATACAAGTAGCCTACCAGACCGCTTGGCATCATGGGCACAGTCCATCTCAGTTCCATGTGACAGGTTTGCTGCGGTTGTTCCTCATGCACGCGTGCATGTGAGATGACATCAGGGCATGTGCTTGCGTGCATGCAGCGGCGTGCCACTTGTTGTTGCAATGTGGTGGTTACTGGACATGTCACAGTCACTGGGGTCGTGTTGTTGTTGTATGCACTTGTCGTCCATGCAAAGGTCCTGGTATGGGATTCCCGGGGCGGGGGTGGGAGGGGTGCAGCACCCACAGACTCCAGGCGACCTATTCATGTCCACTGAGCGGTGTGTGTGTCCATGGGCGCTGGATCCATGTCGTGTCCTGGTTGTTCGTGCAGTTCCGTCCATGTGGGTGCGATACACAGACCCCATGCCACTGCCTCCCACGATGCATGCGGTGTTCCTGGATGTGATGGGGAACAGTGTGCATGTCCCGGTCATATCCGATGTCATGGCGATGTCGTTGATGGTGTGGTAATTGTTGCCGGTCGTTTGGTATGGCTGTTGTGGTGGTGACTGGCCAGTCCGTGCGGAAGCTAAGCATGGGTGCGGGGTTGGACATCATAGGTCAATTGGGGAACCTGCGTTGGGGTCCGACGAATTTACAGGTTGTCAGGTATGCGATGCCGTCCAGCAGGGCATCCATGTCATTGGTGGTGTACATGTTTGCCAGCCAATGTAGCGGATGGTGGCTGTCAAGGTGTTGTTCGTAAGTTGTCCCTTGGAGGACCATGATGGGGCATGCTGGGTGACATTCGATGTAGCTGTGCTCGATGATCCGTCGTGTGGAGGCACAGTGGTCCCATTTCAGTGCGGGTGCGATGTTGGCCACATACGCCATGCCCCCATAGGCAGAGCAGGCCCTGTCGTGTGCGTCCAGAGGGAGGAGTAGTGGTAGCAGGTCCGCCTTTAGACATGCCGGGTTGGAGAGACACATCTCCACGGGATGCTGGTAGGGACACCTCCGACAGTAGAAGACGGGTATGACGCAGCTGAACAATGTGATGCGGTAAGTTAGTCGGTAACTTACGTTCAGCAGGGACAGGAGTTCGCATCCCAATATATGTGTCAGGTTGGTTTTGTACAGCTTGACCTGTCCGGCGTAGTTGGGTAGGTGTGTTGGGAGTGCCATTTTGCAGCGGTGCGTTGTGGTGGCGTGCTCCGGCTGTGTGTGCAGTCTGCAATGTGCACGCTCCGAGGTTGCTGTGAGCTCTGTGTAGTCGTAGGGAGGCAGGACTTGTGTTCTGTTGGCTTGTGCGGAGGACACGGGCCCTCATCCCACATGCTTCTCAGACAGTTCAAGGTCAGTGATGTGTGACTCCTTCCAGATAACTTGCATGGGGCCGACATGGGGAGTGTTTTCTTTTTCTTTCCCGTCCGTAGTGTTCTTCTGTGATATGCGCTATCTGCCCTGTGGTCGGTCTCCTCTGCATGCCTGTGTTGGTCTTTTATTGGACAATGGCTGTATTCACCGGCTTCTTTCGTAGGGCTGTGGTTTCGGAGTTGGAATGGAAGGTCATTCAGTGCTGTCTGCTCTCCCTTGTGTGGGCGGCAGGCTGCCTTTCCGCTCTGCGTTGGGCCTTGTGTGTGAATGTTATTCTTGGGCCACCTGTTGTCGGTCCCCGGGCTCTTTGGTGTTCCGTTTTGTATGTCTTGTTCATGTGTGCAGGGTGGTATGGGTGTTTCAGTGTGGTACTGGCGTTCCTCTTCCCGAAGGGGCCCTGCTTCTCCTAGTTGGTGTTGCCGCCGCTGTGTGCTTCGCCATCTTTGTTACACTGGGGTGTGTCCTGCTGTTGCGTGACTTCACTGACATGTGTGCGTCGGTTGTGTGACGTTGGGTGTTGACCGTGAATTGGGCGTTGGGGACATGTCTGTGGCAGGCCTGTCACATGTCATGTGCGTTCGGGGTGGGGCTGGTGTGTGTGCTGCTTGGTTGTGTCCCTGTGTCTGTGTGCGACGCATGCATGGCGCTGCGGTTGGCCTCTGCGTTGTGCGCATGTGTGGCAGCGTCATCGCCGCTTTGGGGCCGTGACGGGGTCGTTGGTTCCTAGTCCCAGGTGGTGTGTACACATGTGTTACGAGATGTTACAATTTGGCCTGTGTGTCATATGTGAGTGCTATGGTAGATGTGTCGTGTACACGCGGGGTGGGGGTTGTCCGCTTTTCCGCCCTTGCACTGTGTGCGCTGTTTGCGTGCACTTGTTGTGTGTGTGCCTACCTGCGTCTTCGCGGTACGTTGCGTCCTTGGTGGTGCATCAGATAGAGCATAGGGAGGGCCTGCAGTGCTGGATTCATGCTCGGGGGTGCCGCTTCTTCGGTGTCCGTGCTCGGCGTTCGTGTTACCGCTTCGGTTTGACGTACGGTGTCTCTTAGCCGTGGGATCAGTTTGTGTGCGGCATCGTAATTTGTACGCTGGGCGGTACGTGTTTCGTTGGACGGTGTGTGTCAATTGGGCTGCGCCGCTACGTGTACGGGCGCACTTTGATGGCGGACGGTGTCGCTGGCTTGCCGGCGGTGTTTGGCTGACTTTTCGCATCGTAATCGGGCGGGCGTGTGGACTGCTGCGTGCGGACGGTAACTGGTGGTTTTTGCATCCGCCAGCACGGCGGTAGTGCTTCCGCCCGCCATCCTAATGGGCCCCTAAGTGTCCAGCACCTTCCCTGAGTTAATATTTACTGCAGTGGGAATAGTAATTTATATATGTTTAATGTCCAGCACTTTCCTTGAGTTAATACTTACTGGAGTGGGAATAGTAATTTATATATGTTTAATGTCCAGCACCTTAACTGACTTAATTTTGACTGAAGTGGGAATAGTAATTTTATATGTTTAGTGTCCAGCACCTTCCTGAGTTAATATTTACTGGAGTGGGAATAGTAATTTATATATGTTTAATGTCCAGCACCTTCCTTGAGTTAATACTTACTGGAGTGGGAATAGTAATTTATATATGTTTAATGTCCAGCACCTTCCCTGAGTTAATATTTACTGGAGTGGGAATAGTAATTTATATATGTTTAATGTCCAGCACCTTCCTTGAGTTAATACTTACTGGAGTGGGAATAGTAATTTATATATGTTTAATGTCCAGCACTTTCCCTGACTTAATTTTGACTGAAGTGGGAATAGTAATTTTATATGTTTAGTGTCCAGCACCTTCCCTGAGTTAATATTTACTGCAGTGGGAATAGTAATTTATATATGTTTAATGTCCAGCACTTTCCTTGAGTTAATACTTACTGGAGTGGGAATAGTAATTTATATATGTTTAATGTCCAGCACCTTAACTGACTTAATTTTGACTGAAGTGGGAATAGTAATTTTATATGTTTAGTGTCCAGCACCTTCCCTGAGTTAATATTTACTGGAGTGGGAATAGTAATTTATATATGTTTAATGTCCAGCACCTTCCTTGAGTTAATACTTACTGGAGTGGGAATAGTAATTTATATATGTTTAATGTCCAGCACCTTCCCTGAGTTAATATTTACTGGAGTGGGAATAGTAATTTATATATGTTTAATGTCCAGCACCTTCCTTGAGTTAATACTTACTGGAGTGGGAATAGTAATTTATATATGTTTAATGTCCAGCACTTTCCCTGACTTAATTTTGACTGAAGTGGGAATAGTAATTTTATATGTTTAGTGTCCAGCACCTTCCCTGAGTTAATATTTACTGCAGTGGGAATAGTAATTTATATATGTTTAATGTCCAGCACTTTCCTTGAGTTAATACTTACTGGAGTGGGAATAGTAATTTATATATGTTTAATGTCCAGCACTTTCCCTGACTTAATTTTGACTGAAGTGGGAATAGTAATTTTATATGTTTAGTGTCCAGCACCTTCCCTGAGTTAATATTTACTGCAGTGGGAATAGTAATTTATATATGTTTAATGTCCAGCACTTTCCTTGAGTTAATACTTACTGGAGTGGGAATAGTAATTTATATATGTTTAATGTCCAGCACCTTCCCTGACTTAATTTTGACTGAAGTGGGAATAGTAATTTTATATGTTTAGTGTCCAGCACCTTCCCTGAGTTAATATTTACTGGAGTGGGAATAGTAATTTATATATGTTTAATGTCCAGCACCTTCCTTGAGTTAATACTTACTGGAGTGGGAATAGTAATTTATATATGTTTAGTGTCCAGCACCTTCCCTGAGTTAATATTTACTGGAGTGGGAATAGTAATTTATATATGTTTAATGTCCAGCACCTTCCTTGAGTTAATACTTACTGGAGTGGGAATAGTAATTTATATATGTTTAATGTCCAGCACTTTCCCTGACTTAATTTTGACTGAAGTGGGAATAGTAATTTTATATGTTTAGTGTCCAGCACCTTCGCTGAGTTAATATTTACTGCAGTGGGAATAGTAATTTATATATGTTTAATGTCCAGCACTTTCCTTGAGTTAATACTTACTGGAGTGGGAATAGTAATTTATATATGTTTAATGTCCAGCACCTTCCCTGACTTAATTTTGACTGAAGTGGGAATAGTAATTTTATATGTTTAGTGTCCAGCACCTTCCCTGAGTTAATATTTACTGGAGTGGGAATAGTAATTTATATATGTTTAATGTCCAGCACCTTCCTTGAGTTAATACTTACTGGAGTGGGAATAGTAATTTATATATGTTTAATGTCCAGCACCTTCCCTGACTTAATTTTGACTGAAGTGGGAATAGTAATTTTATATGGTTAGTGTCCAGCACCTTCCCTGAGTTAATATTTACTGCAGTGGGAATAGTAATTTATATATGTTTAATGTCCAGCACTTTCCTTGAGTTAATACTTACTGGAGTGGGAATAGTAATTTATATATGTTTAATGTCCAGCACCTTCCCTGACTTTATTTTGACTGAAGTGGGAATAGTAATTTTATATGTTTAGTGTCCAGCACCTTCCCTGAGTTAATATTTACTGGAGTGGGAATAGTAATTTATATATGTTTAATGTCCAGCACCTTCCTTGAGTTAATACTTACTGGAGTGGGAATAGTAATTTATATATGTTTAATGTCCAGCACCTTCCCTGACTTAATTTTGACTGAAGTGGGAATAGTAATTTTATATGTTTAGTGTCCAGCACCTTCCCTGAGTTAATATTTACTGGAGTGGGAATAGTAATTTATATATGTTTAATGTCCAGCAACTTCTTTGAGTTAATACTCACTGGAGTGGGAATAGTAATTTATATATGTTTAATGTCCAGCACCTTCCCTGACTTAATTTTTACTGAAGTGGGAATAGTAATTTTATATGTTTAGTGTCCAGCATCTTCCCTGACTTAATACTCACTGGAGTGGGAATAGTAATTTATATATGTTTAATGTCCAGCACCTTCCCTGAGTTAATACTTACTGAAGTGGGAATAGTAATGTATATATGTTTAATGTCCAGCACCTTCCCTGACTTAAATTTGTATTGCAGTGGGAATAGTAATTTTATATGTTTAGTGTCCAGCACCTTACTTGATTTAATTTTTATTGCAGTGGGAATAGTAATTTTATATGTTTAGTGTCCAGCATCTTCCCTGAATTAATATTTACTGCAGTGGGAATAGTAATTGTTATATGTTTAGTGTCCAGCAACTTCTCTGAATTACTAATTAGTGCAGTGGGAATAGTAATTTTAATTTGTTCAATGTAAAGTAGTTTTTATTATTTAATGTATACTGTATTGGGAATAGTAAATTATATATGGTTAATGTTTTGTATGTTTTATTACTAAATTTTAAGTGTAGTGGGAAGAGTAAATTATATATTGTTTAAGTTTACCACATTTAATGAATATTGTTTAAATGTATTGGGAATAGTTGGTGATGTTTGTTTATGTAGAAATATATTTTTATAATTATTTATAATTAATATTTAATATTTATATAACAAATATGTTATTTGATGTGTATTTATTTATTTTATATAAAGAGTTGTAGGAAACTTACTGTATGTGTTTTTATATGTGAAGGAATATAAATGTATTTTATTATGTGTAGTGAAAATGAATTTGTCTTGTGTAAGTGATGTATAGTTTATAATTTTCTAGTAAAAAAACAAATGTTAATTAAAAAGGTACATTTATCAAATTAATATATTTAAGTAAAGTATTTAATTATAAGATATACATATAAAAATAAATTAGACTTTTTTATTTTCAATTTTTTTTATTTTTGAATAAGTAGATAGAAAGAGAAACAATTTTTTTATTTATTTATACAATGCAATAGACATTATTAAATATACATAAAATTTGTCAATTTTTATTGAAGGAACATAAATTATTTTACATACATTTATTCGTTAATCGAATTTTTTAAGGGAAAAAAATGTTATGTCATTATTTTACAACATTTGTAACATTGTAATATATGTATACAAATTATATAACCATTTTTGGTATATATATACAGAAAGTAAAGCATTGTATGTTTATTTATTATTTAATATTGTAACATTATAATGTTGTAGTAAATATTGTTTATCATTTACAAATAATTAGCACTTTATTACATGTAAATATATTTTTAATTAATATTATTAGTATATAAAATATTAATAATATTAATTATCACATTGTTGTAATTAATGAAAATTTATTTTTAAACAGGTAAGTTTTATTTAACAATTTTACATAATTAATATGTATTTTTTATAATTTTTATCATTATAAAAAAACATATACAATTATAATAATAATAAATATATTTTTATATTAATTATTATTATAACTACAAAGTATAATACATTATATAGTAATTTTTAAATATACAGAAAATTGTGTACAACATAAGAAAAATATATGTGAAATTTATACTTTGCTATAATGATTTTTTTTTACATTATTCCTTTTTTAAACTTTATTTAGGCAGCCATTTTAAGTTTACAGGGACTATTTTGTAACCGCGTACTGTTATTTTGGGTCATTGAGGGTCGGAGAAGCTCGCGGTTGGAAGCTGCGTCACGTCGAGCAAGGTAAGGGAAATTTTACTTATTTTTCTAAGTTAATACTTATGTTTTAGTGTAGTTAGGACCTATATATTATATTTATAGTTAGGTTATTACGTTTTTGGTGTGCTGTAGTTGTTAGTTATATTTTAGTGAGATGACGTGAGTTACTGTTTGAGGTGTAGTGTAGACGGACATTAATATGAGTAAATATGTGTTGTTTTTTTGCTATAAATTCATTTTATTGTATTTAATCAATGTATTTGGGTGTATTTGTGTGGGTGGGTATGCTTTTAATCTTTTTTGCAGATTCATTTTAATCGAGTTTACGTTGGAGACAGAGACGCGTTATTTTTAATAAAAGAACTGTGTATTAGGGGCCCATTACGATGGCGGGCGGAAGCACAACCGCCGTGCTGGCGGATGCAAAAACCACCAGTTACCGCCGGCACGCAGCAGTCCACACGCCCGCCCAATTACGATGCGAAAAGCAGGCCAAACACCGCCGGCAAGCCAGCAACACCGTCCGCCATCAAAGTGCGCCCGCACACGTAGCGGCGCAGCCCAACTGACACACACCGTCCGACGAAACACGTCCCGCCCGGCGCATAAATTACGATGCCGCAAACAAACGGCTCCCACGGCAAAGAGACACCGCACGTGAAAGAGAGGCGGAAACACGGACGCAGAGCACGGACAACGAAGAAGCGGCACCCCGGGCATGAATCCAGCACTGCAGGCCCTTCCCATGCTTCTGCTGATGCACCACCAAGGACGCAACGTACCGCGGAGACGCAGGTAGGCACACACACAACAAGTGCACGCAAACAGCGCACACAGTGCAAGGGCGGAAAAAGCGGACAACCCCCCACCAGCGCGTGCACACTACACATCCACCATTGCATCCACATATGACACACAGGCCAAATCCTAACATCGCAGAACACATGTGTACACACCACCTGGGACTAGGAACCAACCACCCCGTCACGGCCCCAAAGCGCCGATGACGCCGCCACACATGCGCACAACGCAGAGGCCAACCGCAGCGCCATGCATGCGTCGCACACAGACACAGGGACACAACCAAGCAGCACACACACCAGCCCCACCCCGAACGCACATGACACGTGACAGGCCGGCCACAGACATGTCCCCAACGCCCAATTCACGGACAACACCCAACGCCACACAACCGACGCACACATGTCAGTGAAGACACGCAACAGCAGGACACACCCCAGTGTAACAAACATGGCGAAGCACACAGCGGCGGCAACACCAACTAGGAGAAGCAGGGCCCCTTCGGGAAGAGGAACGCCAGTACCACACTGAAAAACCCATACCACCCTGCACATATGAACAAGACACATGAAACGGAACACCAAAGAGCCCGGTGACCGACAACAGGTGGCCCAAGAATTACATCCACACACAAGGCCCAACGCAGAGCGGAAAGGCAGCCTGCCGCCCACACAAGGGAGAGCAGACAGCACTGAATGACCTTCCATTCCAACACCGAAACCACAGCCCTACGACAGAAGCCGGTGAATACAGCCATTGTCCAAGAATAGACCAACACAGGCATGCCGAGGAGACCGACCACAGGGCAGATAGCGCATATCACAGAAGCACACAACGGACGGGGAAGAAAGAAGAAAACACTCCCCCATGTCGGCCACATGCAAGTTAATTGGAAGGAGTCACACAGCACCGACCTTGAACTGTCTGAGAAGCATGTGGGAAGAGGGCCCGTGTCCTCCAAACAAGCCAACAGAACACAAGTCCTGTCTCCCCACGACTACACAGAGCTCACAGCAACCCCGGAGCGTGCACATTGCAGACTGCACACACAGCCGGAGCACGCCACCTCTACGAACCGCTGCGAAATGGCAACCGCAACACACCTACCCAACTACGCCGAACAGCTCAAGCTGTACCAAACCAACACGATACATACATTGGGATGCGATCTCCTGTCCCTGCTGAACGTAAGTTACCGACTGACTTACCGCATCACATTGTTCAGCTGCGTCATGCCCGTCTTCTACTGTCGGAGGTGTCCCTACCAGCATCCCGTCGAGATATGCCTCTCCAACCCGGCATGTCTGAAGGCGGACCTGCTACCACTACTCCTCCCTCTGGACGCACACGACAGGGCCTGCTCTGCCTATGGGGGCATGGCGTATGTGGCCAACATCGCACCCGCACTGAAATGGAACCACTGTGCCTCCACACGACGGATCATCGAGAACAGCTACATCGAATGTCACCCAGCATGCCCCATCATGGTCCTCCAAGGGACAACCTACGAACAACACCTTGACAGCCACCATCCGCTTCATTGGCTGGCAAACATGTACACCACCAATGACATGGAAGCCCTGCTGGACGGCATCGCATACCTGACAACCTGTAAATACGTCGGACCACAACGCAGGTTCCCCGAGTGACCTATGAAGTCCAACCCCGCACCCATGCTCAGCTTCCGCACGGACTGGCCAGTCACCACCACAACAGCCATACCAAACGACCGGCAACTGTAACCACACCATCAACGACATCGCCATGACATCGGATATGACCGGGACATGCACACTGTTCCCCATCACATCCAGGAACACCGCATGCATCGTGGGAGGCAGTGGCATGGGCTCTGTGCATCGCACCCACATGGACGGAACTGCACGAACAACCAGGACACGACATGGATCCAGCGCACATGGACACACACACCGCTCAGTGGACATGAATAGGTCGCCTGGAGTCTGTGGGTGCTGCACCCCTCCCACCCCCGCCCCGGGAATCCCATACCAGGACCTTTGCATGGACGACAAGTGCATACAACAACAACACGACCCCAGTGACTGTGACATGTCCAGTAACCACCACAGTGCAACAACAAGTGGCACGCCGCTGCATGCACGCAAGCACATGCCCTGATGTCATCTCACATGCACGCGTGCATGAGGAACAACCGCAGCAAACCTGTCACATGGAACTGAGATGGACTGTGCCCATGATGCCGAGCGGTCTGGTAGGCTACATGTATACCGTCTGTGTCAAAGTCCGCAGCTCCGCAGCTATACGTAAATGTACATTAGCACAGCCTTGGCCAAGCAGATGTAACCCCACACCCTATCCCATTTGTAATCATGCTCAGTATATCCTCAACATGTATTCCGCTGCCAGTAGTGTCCACTATACTGCATCACAGAGGACAGAAGACTCAATATAATGTCTGAAACCAAAACTGTCTCCGCTGACTCATTTCACAAGTACGAATGAGAGAGGATGAGAGTATGTGAAGTACACGGCAGTCGTGACATGACCATGTAGTCCACTGGTATTGGATGTCAACGCAAATGAGTAGCACTACTGTGGAAGACACACATGTGTCGTGTGAAGTCGTATGGACGCAGTGCTCAGGTGGGTGGGTGCGACGGGTAGATGCGCACATGCCAAGTTGGAGCACGCCGTGTTGGGAGGGGTCATGAACAGTACACCACCGCTTCCCTGGGCATTGTGAGAGGACACCTGTCGGGGGGAGTGAACACGTGTGTGCACAGCAGCCGGGCACACGTACAAGGCGGTACCAGGCGCACCTCAGCCCACCCTCTGTGGACAAGCTGGATCCTGTTGTGCGCCCGCCATGCCCCTTGACAAGGCACACACAGCCCCAGTCGACCAGGTGTAACCCCAACATAGTCAATCCGCACAGGCGATACAGGGCACGGGATGGCAGTGGAGCATGGTGTGTGAGAGGTCTCCTCGCGCTCCTCCTGGTCATATCACGCAGGCAATAGAACCTCAACGTCTAGCATGGCACAAGTCAAATGGAAGTGTAGGGGGACGCACCACAGCACGAGCAGCACTGACGTCACGGGAGGTGGCTCGCACCATCCCATCCATTGCCCATCATACCAACCACGCCACATGCCATTGCGACTAAGTGCAAGCGCGTGCGCCACCACCCCCGAGCCCTCCCCAGAGAGGCCAAAGAGTGAATGTGTGGGCCATCAGCCACAGACGGACGCGGCCTGGCCGCAAGGGCAGCCACAGCCACTGGGTGTCGCAGGTGGCGGATCCGGAAGGCGAAGACTGTGATGCATAGTCCATGCAGGCCGGGTCTCCATTTGGGGCACCACGCAGGTGGACGGCGTCCCGCCACACATCATACCCTGAGACAGCCCACTCGTGCAACTGGACCCACACATACACTCCTTGCCCTCTCTGGTGCGAGCTTGGGGCTGCCTGTGCAAGCGCTAGCCTCGCAGGTGAGCATGCATATTGGGGGGCGAGGGGAGGACATGAGGGCTGGGGCGAAGATGACTGTATCACTGTCAGTTAGTACAAGGGATGACCCAGATGTGGAAAGGAAGAGACGTGTCCCGTGTGTACTGCAACTAGTCGCCAATCCAACTACCCCCCATGTCCGGAATGTAAGCCCGCACCTAGGCCCGCCCATCCGCCACATCGAACATACCACCAGCACGACAACCTTCCCATTCGAAACACTGACTGGGGGTGGCGACCAGTGAACAATCATGTGTAGCCTACCCACGCGTACATGTGGGCCCTCCATGATCCATGTCACCTGCGGCAAAGACATGACATGCGCAATGAGGGAAGTGAGGAGAGCTGTCCGCCCCACGCGCAGAAGGTGCATCAGCTCCACAGACCCAGCAGCGAGTCCAGCAGGGGTCACATGTGCAGGGGCAGCTGTGCCTGGTGTGAAGGCACATGCATATAGACAGCACATCGACCAATGTGTAGTCTGCCCACATCCACAGTCCATCATCATGCGGACATAGGAATTGAACACAGGGCAACACATCTTAGTTGGTGCACCCACCGTGACCAACAATGCGCAATCATCGACGTACCCGCCCTGTGCATGGCCCCCCACCCAACGGAGGCACATCCAGTGCCACCATCCCACACACACAAGCCTTCCACGGAACATGCTGTGTCCAATGGTCAGTACAGAGTCAGCGCCCATCTGGTGGATCCTGAACAGGAGACACATGCACACACATGCCAGCTCCCACTATGTACGTCTGCCACCTGGCACGTGCAATGTAACCTCTCACCTGTGACGTGTGACTGCAAGCACACAGCCGTCTTGGCATGGGGCTGTCAATGTGGACACCAGTCAATGTTTCGGGAGCTGTGATCCGTACAGTGCTGTACATAGGGTGCAGTGCTGACACCTACTACTGTCTCATATCCCCTCGTGCCACAGGTCCCACTTGTATTGGCCGCTCAGCCCGTGCCCACATCGTCGTCGTCGTGTGCCATACTCATCCAGCCTCGGAAGCAGTTCCATGCTCAGCAGACACTCATGTTGCCGTGGCGTTGCCGCTTGACGAATATGCAGTCAGTCCCCATCAGCACGCCCCGCAAGTCATTGGGGCCTAGATCCCCATGTGCATGCACATGGCAGTGGTATGTCTCACTTGCCATTGCCATTGTTGGGAGACCTGTGTAAGTGTATTGTGGCCGTGCCGTCCCAGCTTGACAGCTGGGCTGTGGCTCATGTGCTTGCTCAGTCATGTCAGTGATGTGTATGCGAAATTGCTATGTGCCGTGTTGCTTTGACATGTGTCCTCTGCCATTTAACCCAGGCGGAGACCGAACATTGACCGCCCATACCAATTGCTGGCGGACATGGACGATACAGAGGTAATCAGGAAGTTTCGGCTGGACAGGCCAACTCTGCATCGACTGTGTGCCATGTTAGAGCCCCATCTCCGTCCCCGCAGGGTGTATCCGACTGCTGTCACCCCCACGGCTAAGGTGATGGCCGCCATGCATTTCTTCGCCACTGGGTCATTCCAGCACACAGTGGGCAGTGGAGGAGGGATGTCCCAGCCCATGTTCAGCAAGGTGCTGAGGGATGTACTGGCAGCCATGATGCTGTACCGAAACAGGTACATCAGATTCCCCAGGGCTCGTGAATTGGCGGCAGTGAAGGGTGCATTCTATGCCCTTGGCAGAATCCCACACGTCGTGGGAGCCATTGACTGCACACATGTTGGCCTTGTTCCACCACAGGCCACTGAGCACCTGTACCGCAACAGGAAGCACACGCACTCCCTGAATGTGCAAGTGGTGTGCCTTGCGGACATGGTGATCACCCACGTGTGTGCCAAGTTTCCAGGCTCGGCACATGACGCACACATAATGCGCAACAGCATCTTGCCACGACTGATGGCCAATCTGCAACAGGATCGTGGCTGTATTGTCGGTGAGTATGTGGAGTGGTGTAGCGTGCTGGTTGTGCGATGCTGTCCCCTGTCCAGTTGGAATAGCAACGGTTCTCTGTGTCCCTCACACCCAGGTGACTCTGCGTATCCGAATGGGGCATGGCTGCTCAGTCCATTGAGGAATCCTCGCACCCCAGCAGACGATCGATACAATGAGGCACATGGGAGGACCAGACGTGTGGTCGAGCGTACCTTTGGCCTCCTCAAGTCCAGGTTCAGGTGCCTGGACCGCACCGGGGGTGCACTGGCGTACTCCCCACAGAAGGTGTGCCAGATAGTGGTGGCGTGCTGCATGCTGCACAATCTGGCCATTCGGAAGCAGATCCCCCTCATTGTGGATGACGGAGATCAACCAGGGCCCCAGCCCGCAGACCAGGACAGCTCGAGTGAGGTGGACAGCGGAGAGGAGGAAGCTGGGAATGTGCGCCAGCAGCTCATCGCCCGCTACTTCACTTGACGGTGAGTGTCCATGTACGACGGATGATGTGTCTGTATCTATGCAGGTGTGTGTGTGCTGTGTCAGGGTGGCCGTATGTTCACTGCGTGCAGTGTGTCAACGCTCCATGGCCAGGGTAGTATGCCACTGTTGGTGACTGTGGCATTGTGCCCTATTGCTCTGTGCGATGTGTGTACATTGCTTGTAGTTGTTGACATGTACTGTGTGATGGGTGTGTGACACACTCATTGAATGTGCTCCTGTTCTGTCTCCCACCCCTAGGTCCCTACAGGCCCTCCGGATTCCATTGCCATGCCACGCATCAGGTGCCCTTCCGCCCAAGGTGGCCGTTGTATTCCGTACAAATAAAACACAGGGCACAAACAGCAGTTAGTGAAAAAGGTGCATTTATTACAAACTGTGACATGTGATTGTGTGTAAGGTGATGACAAAAGTGGTGCGTGCAGTGACAATGAGCTGTCGGTCATGGCTGCGTGATGATCAGGGTGTACCCACTGGTTCTATGTCCATAGTCCAACACACACATGCCATCCAGCTGGCTGTGTGGAGTGGGATCGTAGAGCAAGTCAATGCAGTGGCTGGTCAAGGAAGGCTGGCGGAAGGCTGGCTGGCTGCCTCACTTGCGACTGGAGCGTGCGAAGTCCTCCCGGGAGATCTGTTTCCTCTTCGGACGGCCCCTTCCACGTTTGGGAGGGGGTGTGTGGTGGCGACCTGCTGGTGGTGGGTGAGGTGTGCTCACTGGCTGTGGACGCAGGGGAAGTGGACACTGCTGGCCGACCCTGCGCCCTAGCAGGTGGTGGCGGAGGTGGTGTTGCTGGCCTTGCCTGTGACCCCACCGCCACCACCAGCTGGCCCATGAGGTCCACGAGTTGGTCCATACGGGACACGAATTGGCCCATATGGGCGTCCATGGACCTCAGCACCCCCAGCACCTCCCGCGTGTCAGTAGCAGACCTGGCCCATTGTCCTTGGGCCTCTTCATAGGCCCCAAGGACTCTGGCCATTTGAGGCAGGGCATGGCTCCCAGGGGAGGCTGGCGTTTCCCTGACCCTGCTCCTCCTACCAGTCCTGCTGCCACCGGCCTGCCCACTAGCCACATTGCTCACCACGGTCCTCGCTGTGGCTCCCAGGGTGGATCCAGTCGGCCGGGCCACCACCTGCGCTGGGGCTGGTGCCAGCGAAGACGTGGTGGTGGTGGAGGCGGTGGTGGTCGGTGCGGCGATGGTGGCGGTTGCGGCAGTGGTAGTGGCCGCAATGACCGTGGGTGTGGCCGCAACGACAGTGGCAGCAGGGGACTGGGACTGTTCAGCATCCCTGGATGATGGGTTGGTGGGTAGGAGGGGTCCTGGGGAGCGGCTGGGCCCTGCCACGCCAGATGGGCCAGCTTGGTGGTCCGTGTCCGAAGAGGTGGACAGATCCTCCAGATCCGTGTGTCCTCGTTGGGGGCTTGTAGGCTGGCTGTGCTGGCTGCTGTCTCCATCCCCAGCGTCCAGCAGTTCGTCACCTGTGGAGAGAATGAGATTTGTTATTGTGTTGCACCTGGCGAAGTATGTATTAGTCGTCTGACATTGGCAGTTCGTGCAATCTCGTACATGGGTTTCCCGGAGGCGAGTGTGTGGCTGTGGCATCTGTAGTTGTGTGTGCTAGGCAATGGGACTGTGTGCTGTGCACATGTGGCATGGGACGGATTGGCCATGCCGATGGGTGTGTTGCTTTGCCCCTACTCATTGTGACTCTGGTGTATGCGGGCTCCTGGCCCATCCTGGGTCTGGTTTGTACTTTGCTTTTGGAGTTCAAATGGAACGCTTAGGAACGCATATGGCAACATGGGGGCCATGCCCCAGATTCGCATTTGGGAGGGGATATGCTTTTGGGGTACATGCTGTGAGCCATGGGTGCCGAACGTGACATGTGTTGTGGCAGCATGACAGTGCATGGTCTGAGGTGTGTGCATGCCTGACATGCCCTGCATATTTGCTGTCTGTTGTGGTTACTGGACATGGCATTGGACGCATCGTTATGAGTGAGTGATAGTTGTGTGCCAGCCAACGTATTGCAGTTGTCCCATCTCCTTGGTGTGCGTGCTGCCCTGTGCCATGTGCATCACTGCAGTGCTCGGGGGGTGTGGCCCATGTTGTGTGTTGTTGCTCACAGTGTGTCGTGCGCTTAATTGACTTCTGGCACATGGTTGGTCATGGGCATGTGTCTTAGCGTGACTGCTGTATGTGTGGCAGCTGTGCGGATGACATGCCTTTCATGAGACTGGGGCTGACGGATGGGATGGATGGTATGTTGTATGTGCATGGTGTGTCTGTGAGTTTGATGGGTTCAGTGGTGTTCGTGTGCATTTATGTTGTTCCGCTCTGTTGCGTCTAGTGTTGTTTGTCTTACATAGGCGTAGTTGTGGGGTGTGGGGTTGACAGGCAGTAGGGGCTACATGGACAGGACTTCAATGGTGTTTCGGTTGTGTGTGATGAGTTGCACAGTGGCTGCCGTGTGGGACTATATTCAGTGTGGCTTGTGCATGCAGACGTGGCTCCTTGGGTGTTGCTATGTCTGTGATGGGTCATGTGGGGTGTGAGTCTGCTGTTCATGTCCGTGTGCACATTGTTCACTTGTTCGTGACGGTGGGCGGTGCTGCGTGTCCGTGTGCTACGTGACATGTCCCATGTGTTGGTGGTGTTATGGTCCTCATGCCTCCAGTAATCCAGCCCTGTCCAGTTTCCCACCTGCAAGTTGTTCGTGCGTGCACTGTACTGGATGCCACATGGCTCTAAGCGGGGGGTGCTCCATGTTGCAGGTCTGTGGGGGTGGGGGGTGTAGTGGGTCGTGGGGGTGGCTGTACACCCACTGACACCGATTGCTGTGGACCGTGATGTCTGCCTTTCGGCTGTCGTTGTGCACTGCGGTGGCTGACACGTGGCTGTGGGGTGTGGGGGATGCTCCTCCTTGCTGTGCTGTGGGACTGGGGCCTGGTGTGTGTTGTACTTGGGCTGTCCACCGTCCCACCCACTGCACTTTGTGTTCCTGCCACTTACCTGTTACTTGTCGGTTAGTGCAGCTGTGGCGGACACATGGGTGTGGTGGGTGCTCGTTGTGGCGCTTCTGGCATATTTGGGGACCTGTTGGTGGTTACGTGGCTGGCTTAGTGTACACATGTCCCCACGCATCTTACAGTTGTTCGGTTTGGGCTGTGTGTGGTAGTGTCTGTTGCATGTGTGTGTGATGTGTTGTGTATTGTGTGCTGGACATGGGGGTGTTTGTCCCTGGGAGCTGTGGCATGGTAGTTGTGCATGTGAGTACATAGCGGTGTGCTGGTATACATTAGTTTGTACTTACCAGCCTCCACTCCCCTGCTAATCCGGCGAGGATCTCCGGATGGATTACGACTCGCACCTTCTCCTCCCACGCTTTGAAGGTCTTAAAGAGCGCGGGATTCCCTCCGCCAGTGACGGCAGCCAGCTCTCTGTTTTTGCCCTCCTTCTTCTTGACCAGGCTCTTTACGTCATTCCAACGTTTGTTTATCTCGGTTCTGTTCCTGGGCAGGGTCCCGACTGCATTGACCTGGTCTACGATCCGGGTCCACATTCTGTTTCTGGTGGCTAGTGGTGTGTGCTGGACCATGTTCCCATAGATTTGTGGGTACACCTTGATGATCTCGTCGACCATGACCGTCAGCTCCATGGGCGTGAACTTGGGCATCCTTTGTGGTGCCATGGTGTTTGTGGTGCTGGTGCGGTGTGTGTTGTGTAATGTGCAGGGGGTTTGTGGTGCCGGTGTTTGGTGGTGGTGGTGGTGGTGGTGGTGGTGGTGTTTGGTGGTGGTGGTGGTGGTGGTTGTGATGTGTGCGTTTCTGTGGTGTGCTGCTGTCCTTGCTGTGTCACTGTGTCCTCTCCTCTCCTCTCTGGTTTGCAATGTAGCAAGGGGTTGTGGTCTGTGGGAGTGCTGCTTTTGTACTCACCTATGTGGGTGTGTCCTCATGGTCTGTTGTTTTCAGGTGTGTTGTGTCTGGGGTTCTGGCCTTTGTATTTTTTGTTTGTCCGGGGGGTGTTTTCGGGATGTGTACTGTGCTTGTGTATTTGTGTGTGCCTTGCTGTGTGGACTTGTTGGCCATGTTGTGTGCTATTGGTTTTGTGTGCGGATGGTTTCTGTGCAGGTACGTGGGCGCCATGGCTTCTGCCGTGTCGATTCTCATCGGCGTTGTTTGCGCTGGCGGGCGGTATATTTGTTGTTTTTCCGCGCTCATGGCGGTGCGATCGTAATTTCACGTGCGGTGTGTCGGCCGTGTGGGCGGGCGGTTTTGTGTTGTCGTGCGTGTTTCCGTCCGTGGCGGGCGGTTTGACTCCGACTCGGACGATGGCGGGCGGTATTTTGTGTGATTTTTCCGCCAATGGCGGTTTTCGGTTTGTGTACTCATAATGGCGTGGTCGGTGTTCAGGCGGTGTGTGCGGGCGGATTTTTGCCGCTTCCATGCCTGGCGGATTTTTTTACGCCGGGTATCGTAATGAGCCCCTTAGTTTGTTAAACTAATATTATTATCACAGTTTCTTTTAGTTTTCGGTATTTCCTGGAGCGTTTTTTATATTTTTGTATCTTTTTCGGGTTTTTGATGGTTTACGTAATTTGGATTTCGGAACGATGGATTTGTATGGGACGTGTTGTATTTTTGCATTTTTTTGGGGCTTTTTTAAACTTTAACATGCATTAACACATAGATGGAAGGATTATTTCTTTTTGGAATACATTTTCTACAGCTACATAAACCGTAAGTGTATTTTATTTAAATTAATTGGGTGGGAAATGTTTTTAAAATTAATTGTGTTTTATAGTATATTTTGATAATTATTATTTATTTGTAAATATATATTTTTAATTTAAGAAAATATATATGACAAATAAGTAATATTTGTGAAAATATAATATTAATATATGTGTGTAAAGTTTCTGTTTTATGAACGAAAAAATGTATAATACCTGTGGAACTTTTGTTTATAAAATGCTTTTGGCTATTAGGGATAGGTAATCTAGGCCTCTTGTAGATGGGTATAGGGTAACCTGACTTTGCAGTAGCTCAAACATTTTTTTAGTTTGTTTAGTTAATTTGGGACATATTTGAGTTACAGATTGTTCCATCCGTAATTCTTGATAGCTTTGTTCTTTTTGTATAGATTCTAGAAGTTTTTGTAGGGTAGGTTTACCTCTGCTTGTTGTTGCTTGGAAGGCATTATGCCATCCTTCAACACTATTATTTGTTTTAGATTCTTTGTTTAAGGTACTAAGGGGCCCATTACGATACCCGGCGTAAATAAATCCGCCAGGCATGGAAGCGGCAAAAATCCGCCCGCACACACCGCCTGAACACCGACCACGCCATTACGATTACACAAACCGAAAACCGCCATCGGCGGAAAAAGCACACAAAATACCGCCCGCCAACGTCCGAGTCGGAGTCAAACCGCCCGCCACGGACGGAAACACGCACGACAACACAAAACCGCCCGCCCTCACGGCCGACACACCGCACGTGAAATTACGATCGCACCGACATGAGCGCGGAAAAATCACAAATATACCGCCCGCCAGCGCAAACAACGCCGATGAGAATCGACACGGCAGAAGCCATGGCGCCAACGTACCTGCACAGAAACCATCCGCACACAAAACCAATAGCACACAACATGGCCAACAAGTCCACACAGCAAGGCACGCACAAATACACAAGCACAGTACACATCCCGAAAACACCCCCCGGACAAACAAAAAATACAAAGGCCAGAACCCCAGACACAACACACCTGAAAACAACAGACCATGAGGACACACCCACATAGGTGAGTACAAAAGCAGCACTCCCACAGACCACAACCCCTTGCTACATTGCAAACCAGAGAGGAGAGGAGAGGACACAGTGACACAGCAAGGACAGCAGCACACCACAGAAACGCACACATCACTACCACCACCACCACCACCACCACCACCAAACACCACCACCACCACCACCACCACCACCAAACACCGGCACCACAACCACCAAACACCGGCACCACAAACCCCCTGCACATTACACAACACACACCGCACCAGCACCACAAACATCATGGCACCACAAAGAATGCCCAAGTTCACGCCCATGGAGCTGACGGTCATGGTCGACGAGATCATCAAGGTGTACCCACAAATCTATGGGAACATGGTCCAGCACACACCACTAGCCACCAGAAACAGAATGTGGAACCGGATCGTAGACCAGGTCAATGCAGTCGGGACCCTGCCCAGGAACAGAGTCGAGATTAACAAACGTTGGAATGACGTAAAGAGCCTGGTCAAGAAGAAGGAGGGCAAAAACAGAGAGCTGGCTGCCGTCACTGGCGGAGGGAATCCCGCGCTCTTTAAGACCTTCAAAGCGTGGGAGGAGAAGGTGCGAGTCGTAATCCATCCGGAGATCCTCGCCGGATTAGCAGGGGGAGTGGAGGCTGGTAAGTACAAACTAATGTATACCAGCACACCGCTATGTACTCACATGCACTACCACCATGCCACAGCTCCCAGGGACAAACACCCCCATGTCCAGCACACAATACACAACACATCACACACACATGCAACAGACACTACCACACACAGCCCAAACCGAACAACTGTAAGATGCGTGGGGACATGTGTACACTAAGCCAGCCACGTAACCACCAACAGGTCCCCAAATATGCCAGAAGCGCCACAACGAGCACCCACCACACCCATGTGTCCGCCACAGCTGCACTAACCGACAAGTAACAGGTAAGTGGCAGGAACACAAAGTGCAGTGGGTGGGACGGTGGACAGCCCAAGTACAACACACACCAGGCCCCAGTCCCACAGCACAGCAAGGAGGAGCATCCCCCACACCCCACAGCCACGTGTCAGCCACCGCAGTGCACAACGACAGCCGAAAGGCAGACATCACGGTCCACAGCAATCGGTGTCAGTGGGTGTCCAGCCACCCCCACGACCCACAACACCCTCCCACCCCCACAGACCTGCAACATGGAGCACCCCCCGCTTAGAGCCATGTGGCATCCAGTACAGTGCACGCACGAACAACTTGCAGGTGGGAAACTGGACAGGGCTGGATTACTGGAGGCATGAGGACCATAACACGACCAACACATGGGACATGTCACGTAGCAGACGAACACGCAGCACCGCCCACCGTCACGAACAAGTGAACAATGTGCACACGGACATGAACAACAGACTCACACCCCACATGACCCATCACAGACATAGCAACACCCAAGGAGCCACGTCTGCATGCACAAGCCACACTGAATATAGTCCCACACGGCAGCCACTGTGCAACTCATCACACACAACCGAAACACCATTGAAGTCCTGTCCATGTAGCCCCTACTGCCTGTCAACAACACACCCCACAACTACGCCTATGTAAGACAAACAACACTAGACGCAACAGAGCGGAACAACATAAATGCACACGAACACCACTGAACCCATCAAACTCACAGACACACCATGCACATACAACATACCATCCATCCCATCCGTCAGCCCCAGTCTCATGAAAGGCATGTCATCCGCACAGCTGCCACACATACAGCAGTCACGCTAAGACACATGCCCATGACCAACCATGTGCCAGAAGTCAATTAAGCGCACGACACACTGTGAGCAACAACACACAACATGGGCCACACCCCCCCGAGCACTGCAGTGATGCACATGGCACAGGGCAGCACGCACACCAAGGAGATGGGACAACTGCAATACGTTGGCTGGCACACAACTATCACTCACTCATAACGATGCGTCCAATGCCATGTCCAGTAAGCACAACAGACAGCAAATATGCAGGCCATGTCAAGCATGCACACACCTCAAACCATGCACTGTCATGCTGCCACAACACATGTCACGTTCGGCACCCATGGCTCACAGCATGTACCCCAAAAGCATATCCCCTCCCAAATGCGAATCTGGGGCATAGCCCCCATGTTGCCATATGCGTTCCTAAGCGTTCCATTTGAACCCCAAAAGCATATCCCTCCCAAATGCGAATCTGGGGCATGGCCCCCATGTTGCCATATGCGTTCCTAAGCGTTCCATTTGAACCCCAAAAGCATATCCCTCCCAAATGCGAATCTGGGGCATGGCCCCCATGTTGCCATATGCGTTCCTAAGCGTTCCATTTGAACCCCAAAAGCATATCCCCTCCCAAATGCGAATCTGGGGCATAGCCCCCATGTTGCCATATGCGTTCCTAAGCGTTCCATTTGAACCCCAAAAGCATATCCCCTCCCAAATGCGAATCTGGGGCATAGCCCCCATGTTGCCATATGCGTTCCTAAGCGTTCCATTTGAACCCCAAAAGCATATCCCCTCCCAAATGCGAATCTGGGGCATAGCCCCCATGTTGCCATATGCGTTCCTAAGCGTTCCATTTGAACCCCAAAAGCATATCCCCTCCCAAATGCGAATCTGGGGCATAGCCCCCATGTTGCCATATGCGTTCCTAAGCGTTCCATTTGAACCCCAAAAGCATATCCCCTCCCAAATGCGAATCTGGGGCATGGCCCCCATGTTGCCATATGCGTTCCTAAGCGTTCCATTTGAACCCCAAAAGCAAAGTACAAACCAGACCCAGGATGGGCCAGGAGCCCGCATACACCAGAGTCACAATAAGTAGGGGCACAGCAACACACCCATCGGCATGGCCACTCCGTCCCATGCCACATGTGCACAGCACACAGTCCCATTGCCAAGCACACACAACTACAGATGCTACAGCCACACACACGCCTCCGGGAAACCCATGTACGAGATTGCACGAACTGTCAATGTCAGACGACAAATACATACTTCGCCAGGTGCAACACAATAACAAATCTCATTCTCTCCACAGGTGACGAACTGCTGGATGCTGGGGATGGAGCCAGCAGCCAGCACAGCCAGCCTACAAGCCCCCAACGAGGACACACGGATCTGGAGGATCTGTCCTCCTCTTCGGACACGGACAACCAAGCAGGCCCATCTGGTGTGGCAGGGCCCAGCCGCTCCCCAGGACCCCTCCTACCCACCAACCCATCATCCAGGGCTGCTGAACATTCACAGCCCCCTGCTGCCACTGTCGTTGCGGCCACACCCACGGTCATTGTGGCCACTACCACTGCCGCAACCGCCACCATCGCCGCACCGACCACCACCGCCGCCACCACCGCCACGTCTTCGCTGGCACCAGCCCCAGCGCAGGTGGTGGCCCGGACGACTGGATCCACCCTGGGAGCCACAGCGAGGACCGTGGTGAGCAATGTGGCTAGTGGGCAGGCCGGTGGCAGCAGGACTGGTAGGAGGAGCAGGGTCAGGGAAACGCCAGCCTCCCCTGGGAGCCATGCCCTGCCTCACATGGCCAGAGTCCTTGGGGCCTATGAAGAGGCCCAAGGACAATGGGTCCGGTCTGCTTCAGACACGCGTGAGGTGCTGGGGGTGCTGAGGTCCATGGACGCCCGTATGGGCCAAATCGTGGACCTCATGGGACAGCTGGTGGTGGCGGTGAGGTCACAGCCAGGGACAGCAGCTCCCCTCCGCCACCACCTGCCGGGGCGCAGGGTGGAGCAGCAGTGTCCAGTTCCCCTGCGTCCACAGCCAGTGATCACACCTCAACCACCAGCATGTCGCAAGCAGGCACCCCCCTCGCAAACGTGGAAGGGGCCGTCCGAAGAGGAAACAGATCTCCCGGGAGGACTTCGCACGCTCCAGTCGCAAGTGAGGCAGCCAGCCAGCCTTCCGCCAGCCTTCCTTGACCAGCCACTGCATTGACTTGGACTACGATCCCACTCCACACAGCCATCTGGATGGCATGTGTGTGTTGGACTATGGACATAGAACCAGTGGGTACACCCTGATCATCACGCAGCCATGACCGACAGCTCATTGTCACTGCACGCACCACTTTTGTCATCACCTTACACACAATCACATGTCACAGTTTGTAATAAATGCACCTTTTTCACTAACTGCTGTTTGTGCCCTGTGTCTTATTTGTACGGAATACAACGGCCACCTTGGGCGGAAAGGCACCTGATGCGTGGCATGGCATTTGAATCCGGAGGGCCTGTAGGGACCTAGGGGTGGGAGACAGAACAGGAGCACATTCAATGAGTGTGTCACACACCCATCACACAGTACATGTCAACAACTACAAGCAATGTACACACATCGCACAGAGCAATAGGGCACAATGCCACAGCCACCAACAGTGGCATACTACCCTGGCCATGGAGCGTTGACACTCAGCACGCAGTGAACAAACGGCCACCCTGACACAGCACACACACACCTGCACAGATACAGCCACATCAGCCGTCGTACATGGACACTCACCGTCAAGTGAAGTAGCGGGCGATGAGCTGCTGCCGCACATTACCAGCTTCCTCCTCTCCGCTGTCCTCCTCACTCGAGCTGTCCTGGTCTGCGGGCTGGGGCCCTGGTTGATCTCCGTCATCCACGATGAGGGGGATCTGCTTCCGAATGGCCAGATTGTGCAGCATGCAGCACGCCACCACTATCCGGCACACCTTCTGTGGGGAGTACGCCAGCGCACCCCCGGTGCGGTCCAGGCACCTGAACCTGGACTTGAGGAGGCCAAAGGTACGCTCGACCACACGTCTGGTCCTCCCATGTGCCTCATTGTAGCGATCGTCTGCTGGGGTGCGAGGATTCCTCAATGGACTGAGCAGCCATGCCCCATTCGGATACGCAGAGTCACCTGGGTGTGAGGGACACAGAGAACCGTTGCTAATCCAACTGGACAGGGGACAGCATCGCACAGCCAGCACGCTACACCACTCCACATACTCACCGACAATACAGGCACGATCCTGTTGCATATTGGACATCAGTCGTGGCAAGATGCTGTTGCGCATTATGTGTGCGTCATGGGCCGAGCCTGGGAACTTTGCACACACGTGGGTGATCACCATGTCCGCAAGGCACACCACTTGCACATTCAGGGAGTGCGTGTGCTTCCTGTTGCGGTACAGGTGCTCAGTGGCCTGTGGTGGAACAAGGCCGACATGTGTGCAGTCAATGGCTCCAACGACGTGTGGGATTCTGCCAAGGGCATAGAATGCACCCTTCACTGCCGCCAATTCACGAGCCCTGGGGAAGCGGATGTACCTGTTCCGGTACAGCATCATGGCTGCCAGTACATCCCTCAGCACCTTGCTGAACATGGGCTGGGACATCCCTCCTCCACTGCCCACTGTGTGCTGGAATGACCCAGTGGCGAAGAAATGCATGGCGGCCATCACCTTAGCCGTGGGGGTGACAGCAGTCGGATACACCCTGCGGGGACGGAGATGGGGTTCTAACATGGCACACAGTCGATGCAGGGTTGGCCTGTCCAGCCGAAACTTCCTAATAACCTCTGTATCGTCCATGTCCGCCAGCAATTGGTATGGGCGGTCAATGTTCGGTCTCCGCCTAGGGACAATGGCAGAGGACACATGTCAATGCAACACGACACATAGCAATTTCGCATACACATCACTGACATGACTGAGCAAGCACATGAGCCACAGCCCAGCTGTCAAGCTGGGACGGCACGGCCACAATACACTTACACAGGTCTCCCAACAATGGCAATGGCTAGTGATACAAACCACTGCCATGTGCATGCACATGGGGATCTAGGCCCCAATGACTTGCGGGGCGTGCTGATGGGGACTGACTGCATATCCGTCAAGCGGCAACGCCACGGCAACATGAATGTCTGCTGAGCATGGAACTGCTTCCGCGGCTGGATGAGTATGGCACACGACGACGACGATGTGGGCACAGGCTGAGCGGCCAAAACAAGTGGGACCTGTGGCACGAGGGGATATGAGACAGTAGTAGGTGTCAGCACTGCACCCTATGTACAGCACTGTACGGATCACACCTCCCGAAACATTGACAGGTGTCCACATTGACAGCCCCATGCCAAGACGGCTGTGTGCTTGCAGTCACACGTCACAGGTGAGAGGTTACATTGCACGTGCCAGGTGGCAGTCGTACATAGTGGGAGCTGGCATGTGTGTGCATGTGTCTCCTGTTCAGGATCCACCAGATGGGCGCTGACTCTGTACTGACCATTGGACACAGCATGTTCCGTGGAAGGCTTGTGTGTGTGGGATGGTGGCACTGGATGTGCCTCCGTTGGGTGGGGGGCCATGCACAGGGCGGGTACGTCGATGATTGCGCATTGTTGGTCACGGTGGGTGCACCCACTAAGATGTGTTGCCCTGTGTTCAATTCCTATGTCCGCATGATGATGGACTGTAGATGTGGGCAGACTACACATTGGTCGATGTGCTGTCTATATGCATGTGCCTTCACACCAGGCACAGCTGCCCCTGCACATGTGACCCCTGCTGGACTCGCTGCTGGGTCTGTGGAGCTGATGCACCTTCTGCGCGTGGGGCGGGCAGCTCTCCTCACTTCCCTCATTGCGCATGTCATGACTTTGCCGCAGGTGACATGGATCATGGAGGGCCCACATGTACGCGTGGGTAGGCTACACATGATTGTACACTGGTCGCCACCCCCAGTCAGTGTTTCGAATGGGAAGGTTGTCGTGCTGGTGGTATGTTCGATGTGGCGGATGGGCGGGCCTAGGTGCGGGCTTACATTCCGGACATGGGGGTAGTTGGATTGGCGACTAGTTGCAGTACACACGGGACACGTCTCTTCCTTTCCACATCTGGGTCATCCCTTGTACTAACTGACAGTGATACAGTCATCTTCGCCCCAGCCCTCATGTCCTCCCTCGCTCCCCCAATATGCATGCTCACCTGCGAGGCTAGCGCTTGCACAGGCAGCCCCAAGCTCGCACCAGAGAGGGCAAGGAGTGTATGTGTGGGTCCAGTTGCACGAGTGGGCTGTCTCAGGGTATGATGTGTTGCGGGACGCCGTCCACCTGCGTGGTGCCCCAAATGGAGACCCGGCCTGCATGGACTATGCATCACAGTCTTCGCCTTCCGGATCCGCCACCTGCGACACCCAGTGGCTGTGGCTGCCCTTGCGGCCAGGCCGCGTCCGTCTGTGGCTGATGGCCCACACATTCACTCTTTGGCCTCTCTGGGGAGGGCTCGGGGTGGTGGCGCACGCGCTTGCACTTAGTCGCAATGGCATGTGGCGTGGTTGGTATGATGGGCAATGGATGGGATGGTGCGAGCCACCTCCCGTGACGTCAGTGCTGCTCGTGCTGTGGTGCGTCCCCCTACACTTCCATGTGACTTGTGCCATGCTAGACGTTGAGGTTCTATTGCCTGCGTGATATGACCAGGAGGAGCGCGAGGAGACCTCTCACACACCATGCTCCACTGCCATCCCGTGCCCTGTATCGCCTGTGCGGATTGACTATGTTGGGGTTACACCTGGTCGACTGGGGCTGTGTGTGCCTTGTCAAGGGGCATGGCGGGCGCACAACAGGATCCAGCTTGTCCACAGAGGGTGGGCTGAGGTGCGCCTGGTACCGCTTTGTACGTGTGCCCGGCTGCTGTGCACACACGTGTTCACTCCCCCCGACAGGTGTCCTCTCACAATGCCCAGGGAAGCGGTGGTGTACTGTTCATGACCCCTCCCAACACGGCGTGCTCCAACTTGGCATGTGCGCATCTACCCGTCGCACCCACCCACCTGAGCACTGCGTCCATACGACTTCACACGACACATGTGTGTCTTCCACAGTAGTGCTACTCATTTGCGTTGACATCCAATACCAGTGGACTACATGGTCATGTCACGACTGCCGTGTACTTCACATACTCTCATCCTCTCTCATTCGTACTTGTGAAATGAGTCAGCGGAGACAGTTTTGGTTTCAAACATTATATTGTATCTTCTGTCCTCTGCGATGCAGTATAGTGGACACTACTGGCAGCGGAATACATGTTGAGGATATACTGAGCATGATTGCAAATGGGATAGGGTGTGGGGTTACATGTGATTGGCTGTTGCATGTGGGATGTGGGCTTCAGAGTGACATCTGCTTGGCCAAGGCTGTGCTAATGTACATTTACGTATAGCTGCGGAGCTGCGGACTTTGACACAGACGGTATACATGTAGCCTACCAGACCGCTTGGCATCATGGGCACAGTCCATCTCAGTTCCATGTGACAGGTCTGCTGCGGTTGTTCCTCATGCACGCGTGCATGTGAGTTGACATCAGGGCATGTGCTTGCGTGCATGCAGCGGCGTGCCACTTGTTGTTGCACTGTGGTGGTTACTGGACATGTCACAGTCACTGGGGTCGTGTTGTTGTTGTATGCACTTGTCGTCCATGCAAAGGTCCTGGTATGGGATTCCCGGGGCGGGGGTGGGAGGGGTGCAGCACCCACAGACTCCAGGCGACCTATTCATGTCCACTGAGCGGTGTGTGTGTCCATGTGCGCTGGATCCATGTCGTGTCCTGGTTGTTCGTGCAGTTCCGTCCATGTGGGTGCGATACACAGAGCCCATGCCACTGCCTCCCACGATGCATGCGGTGTTCCTGGATGTGATGGGGAACAGTGTGCATGTCCCGGTCATCTCCGATGTCATGGCGATGTCGTTGATGGTGTGGTTACAGTTGCCGGTCGTTTGGTATGGCTGTTGTGGTGGTGACTGGCCAGTCCGTGCGGAAGCTAAGCATGGGTGCGGGGTTGGACATCATAGGTCACTCGGGAACCTGCGTTGTGGTCCGACGTATTTACAGGTTGTCAGGTATGCGATGCCGTCCAGCAGGGCTTCCATGTCATTGGTGGTGTACATGTTTGCCAGCCAATGTAGCGGATGGTGGCTGTCAAGGTGTTGTTCGTAAGTTGTCCCTTGGAGGACCATGATGGGGCATGCTGGGTGACATTCGATGTAGCTGTTCTCGATGATCCGTCGTGTGGAGGCACAGTGGTCCCATTTCAGTGCGGGTGCGATGTTGGCCACATACGCCATGCCCCCATAGGCAGAGCAGGCCCTGTCGTGTGCGTCCAGAGGGAGGAGTAGTGGTAGCAGGTCCGCCTTCAGACATGCCGGGTTGGAGAGGCATATCTCGACGGGATGCTGGTAGGGACACCTCCGACAGTAGAAGACGGGCATGACGCAGCTGAACAATGTGATGCGGTAAGTCAGTCGGTAACTTACGTTCAGCAGGGACAGGAGATCGCATCCCAATGTATGGCACAGGTTGGTTTTGTACAGCTTGAGCTGTTCGGCGTAGTTGGGTAGGTGTGTTGCGGTTGCCATTTCGCAGCGGTTCGTTGAGGTGGCGTGCTCCGGCTGTGTGTGCAGTCTGCAATGTGCACGCTCCGGGGTTGCTGTGAGCTCTGTGTAGTCGTAGGGAGACAGGACTTGTGTTCTGTTGGCTTGTTTGGAGGACACGGGCCCTCTTCCCACATGCTTCTCAGACAGTTCAAGGTCAGTGCTGTGTGACTCCTTCCAATTAACTTGCATGTGGCCGACATGGGGGAGTGTTTTCTTCTTTCTTCCCCGTCCGTTGTGTGCTTCTGTGATATGCGCTATCTGCCCTGTGGTCGGTCTCCTCGGCATGCCTGTGTTGGTCTATTCTTGGACAATGGCTGTATTCACCGGCTTCTGTCGTAGGGCTGTGGTTTCGGAGTTGGAATGGAAGGTCATTCAGTGCTGTCTGCTCTCCCTTGTGTGGGCGGCAGGCTGCCTTTCCGCTCTGCGTTGGGCCTTGTGTGTGAATGTTATTCTTGGGCCACCTGTTGTCGGTCCCCGGGCTCTTTGGTGTTCCGTTTTATATGTCTTGTTCATATGTGCAGGGTGGTATGGGTGTTTCTGTGTGGTACTGGCGTTCCTCTTCCCGAAGGGGCCCTGCTTCTCCTAGTTGGTGTTGCCGCCGCTGTGTGCTACGCCATGTTTGTTACACTGGGGTGTGTCCTGCTGTTGCGTGTCTTCACTGACATGTGTGCGTCGGTTGTGTGGCGTTGGGTGTTGTCCGTGAATTGGGCGTTGGGGACATGTCTGTGGCAGGCCTGTCACGTGTCATGTGCGTTCGGGGTGGGGCTGATGTGTGTGCTGCTTGGTTGTGTCCCTGTGTCTGTGTGCGACGCATGCATGGCGCTGCGGTTGGCCTCTGCGTTGTGCGCATGTGTGGCGGCGTCATCGGCGCTTTGGGGCCGTGACGGGGTGGTTGGTTCCTAGTCCCAGGTGGTGTGTACACATGTGTTACGCGATGTTACGATTTGGCCTGTGTGTCATATGTGGATGCGATGGTGGATGTGTAGTGTACACGCGCTGGTGGGGGGTTGTCCGCTTTTTCCGCCCTTGCACTGTGTGCGCTGTTTGCGTGCACTTGTTGTGTGTGTGCCTACCTGCGTCTCCGCGGTGCGTTGCGTCCTTGGTGGTGCATCAGCAGAAGCATGGGGAGTGCCTGCAGTGCTGGATTCATGCTCGGGGAGCCGCTTCTTCGTTGTCCGTGCTCGGCATCCGTGTTACCGCTTCGGTTTGTCGTACGGTATCTCTTGGCCGTGGGAGCCGTTTGTTTGCGGCATCGTAATTTATGCGCCGGGCGGGACGTGTTTCGTCGGACGGTGTGTGTCAGTTAGGCTGCGCCGCTACATGTACGGGCGCACTTTGATGGCGGACGGTGTTGCTGGCTTGCCGGCGGTGTTTGGCCTACTTTTCGCATCGTAATTGGGCGGGCATGTGGACTGCTGCGTGCCGGCGGTAACTGGTGGTTTTTGCATCCGCCAGCACGGCGGTGGTGCTTCCGCCCGCCATCGTAATGGGCCCCTTAGGTACACGTTCCACCAAGGAATGTGGAATTTAGGTTGCCTTCTATGCCCTGATCTATGCAATCTTCCCACCCAGGTGTCCTCAAAGTAGTCTAGTAGTGGGCTTATTTTGTCTTCGTTCCTTTTGTAATAGGGGCTTTCTATTAGAATATTGTAGTGTTCTGCTACATCTGTTACAGGTACATATGCTAGTGCTATTAGCTTTTTTATTTGGTAGGCAAAAGTACTGTCTGTAGCATATTGTACACTAAGGGGTCGATTCCGATTCGGGCCGGAAAAAGCACCGACCGACTCGGAACCGGAAAAAATACCAACCGACACGTACCCGTGGCGCCCGACACGCCAAGTACGATGCAAGGCGCGAAAAATCCGACCGACACGTAACGAAACCAAGTCGACCGACCGAGCCGCACGGAAAATAGCAATCCGGCCGGAAAAACACGCGAATCCAACCGACCGACACGCACCCGGAACAAATCCGACCGAAACGTACACGCCAACTCCAAACCGCAAAGTACGATGCAAGGCGCGAAAACCACGACCGAGTCGGACGGAGGACAAGCCGTACGACCGACATGCATACAAAACCGAGCCGAAGCAACACAAAACACCGCGACCGACGCGTACGCAGCATAGAAAACTGCACAAACACAGCGTGAACGAAACGGAAAACACCGTACGAGACCAATGCAGGGTCCGACTCGGTCACAAGAACGTTTCCAACATACACAAACAACACAAAGGAAAAATCACCCAAAAAAAGGCCAAACAAGCAATTACCAAGCCAATAAATACTGGGGGGGTGGGGACAGAGAACAAAGACACACCCACAACTCCACCTATATAAAGGACACAAATCACTACCATGAGCCTTTGCAAATGCCATTCCACTGCCAGCACCCAAGAGAAAGCAACCACACACCCACAGCTCATCCCTCACACAAGCCACACACCATCAGCACACCAACAAATACCTACCTCACATACACCCAGCAAAACACACACTCACACACCCTCACCTGCACACCAACACACACATCACCCACCATCACCACCCATCACCATGCCCCCCAAGAAGAATCCCAAGTTCCTAGATAGTGAATTGGAAGTCATGGTAGACGAGATCCTCAGGGTGGAGCCACAGCTGTTTGGCACTCTGGTCCAACAGACCCCCATGTCGCAGAAAACCAAGATGTGGGAGAGGATCATCAACAGGGTGAACGCCCAATCACCATGTCGGCGCACAAAGACGGACATCCAGAACAGGTGGTATGACGTGCGCAGGAGGGTACGGGACATGCTGAAGAAAGACTACATCAACAGCCAACACACCGGCAGTGGCCCTCCTGCCAAGCCAATATACCTCAGGCCCTGGGAGGAGAAGGTGCGGGCCATCCTTCCGCCAGTGAGCGTATATGGACTAGAGGACATCCCAGAGCCTGGTGAGTACACAACAAATGTACACAATAAACTGCCACAAAACACACACATCACTGTCAAGGGGAGAGTCAAACCATGCACTCATAGCAATTACACAGCAACTAGAACAGAATCATCCCAAAATGTGTATGTCAGTCAGATAAACACAACACATGCCATCAAAAAAGTCACATCCAACTGTGCCAACACATGTACAAACACAACCACAACTACAGCTAGGCAGTGGCACAAATAGAACTAACAAACACATCCACACATGTAGCCACCACAACAACACCAACACACAGTGAAGACCACTCAAAGGAAGGAATTCTGTGTATGCTGGCCAAGTCAGTGTAGCCAATAGCATAATGGGAGTCGCAGTCACACATATTGCCCGCCCCAAAACTGTCCCATCAACACCACCATGAACCATGCGCACATCACAGGGAGTGGAGAAGGACTCACAAGATGGCTGACACTGGCTACTGCTGTGGGGAGCACAAGGCCCTGCTGCCAACTGTGCACCAACAAACAGCAGGACACCACTGACTGACATCCTGAGAGACAACTTCCACTCCCTGCAATGCAAGCACGTTCCATGGTGGGATATCTGGCTGGCTGGGTGGGAAGGGGGACTTGCAGCACTGACTATAGTCACCAGCACCTCCCCTCACACCCCCCAACACAAACTCCACAGTACCCACCTGGTAGAATGCAATGCCCTCCATCCTAACACAAGATCCCACAAAGCACCACCACCCTGGGTTATGTTGTGTGAAGCACAGGGACACTCTTGGGACTCTTAGCCAAACAACTGCCAGGACAACACTCCCAGCCATCCTGTCAGCACAGCCAGCCCACCCCACAGGGAAGCAGAGTCAAAAGGAAGGAAGCATGGGCATGCTGGGAAGGGGGGTGGAGGCAATAGCATGATGGGAGTCGTAGTCACAGACATTGCTCAGCCTCACAACTGGCCCATCAACACCACCCTGAACCATGCTCACATCACAGGGAGTGGAGAAGGACTCACAAGATGGCTGACACTGGCTACTGCTGTGGGGAGCACAAGGCCCTGCTGCCAACTGTGCACCAACAAACAGCAGGACACCACTAACTGACATCCTGAGAGACAACTTACACTCCCTGCAATGCAAGCACGTTCCATGGTGGGATATCTGGCTGGCTGGGTGGGAAGGGGGACTTGCAGCACTGACTATAGTCACCAGCACCTCCCCTCACACCCTCCCCAACACAAACTCCACAGTACCCACCTGGTAGAATGCAATGCCCTCCATCCTAACACAAGATCCCACAAAGCACCACCACCCAGGGTTATGTTGTGTGAAGCACAGGGACACTCTTGGGACTCTTAGCCAAACAACTGCCAGGACAACACTCCCAGCCATCCTGTCAGCACAGCCAGCCCACCCCACAGGGAAGCAGAGTCAAAAGGAAGGAAGCATGGGCATGCTGGGAAGGGGGTGGAGGCAATAGCATGATGGGAGTCGTAGTCACAGACATTGCTCAGCCTCACAACTGGCCCATCAACACCACCCTGAACCATGCTCACATCACAGGGAGTGGAGAAGGACTCACAAGATGGCTGACACTGGCTACTGCTGTGGGGAGCACAAGGCCCTGCTGCCAACTGTGCACCAACAAACAGCAGGACACCACTGACTGACATCCTGAGAGACAACTTCCACTCCCTGCAACGCAAGCACGTTCCATGGTGGGATAACTGACTGGCTGGCTGGGTGGGAAGGAGGTCTGGCTGTCAACCAAACACAAGCAATGCAGACCATGTTCACACCCCAGAAAATACATAGAAATGCCCAAATAATGCAGGACAATGTGCCACACCAATATCAACCCCTGACTGTGACGACTTAGGACAATGCAATGTACAGGCCCGCACCCAGAGGCACAGTCACAACTGTCATGTGTGTCAACCACTGATGCCTGCAGAAACATGACATACATTGTTTGTGTCTCCCAAAAACAGGTGATGATGGGGACACAGCAGCAGACGCTGAGGAGTCCCAGTCCCAGGCTCAAGAGGATGCCGAGCTCACTGGCGTCGTACAGCCTCTGTCCTCCTCGGACGATGAACAACCTGGCACATCCGGTGCAAGTCAACATGCAGCACCAGCAGGACCACCAGCTGCAGCACCAGCAGGACCACCAGCTGCACTCCCTGCACCCACCCCTACAACGACTGTCACCACGAATACCATCCCTGCCGACATGGACAGAATAAGGAGCAACACCAGCGCAGTGACCCTGGACCAACCTGGGGCCATGGACACCACCACCACCACCAACCCCCAAGGTGGACCAGGGTTATCTGTGCATGCAACTGCACACACTGCACATGTCAGCAGGGGTGGTGGGAGGGGTGGGAGACAGAGGTCGCTGCTTGCAGACGTTGCTGGTGTGCATGACGACCCACAACTGGTACGCATAGCTGATGCGTACCAGTCCAGCACCGGAGAGCTCAGCCAGGTAGTGGGGCTCCTCAGAGACATCAAACAGCAGCAGGCTGCCCATCATGCCCGCTTGGACTCCCACATGTCCCACGTGGAGTCACACATGTCCCGTGTGGACTCACACATGTCCCGTGTGGAGTCCAAGTGGGATGTACTGCATGAGATGACGGCGGTGCACAGGGACATTTTACAATGCCTCCGTCAGATGAACAGCAACCAGTCCACACCTCCCTGTGTGCCAACAACATCTGGTGCCGAACAAACTGCAACTGCCACAGGGAGGGAGGAGGACTCTGGCGGAGAGTCCCCTGCACCGCAGCAGCCTGCACTTGAGGGCCCCCCCAAGAAGAGGGGTCGTCCGAGGAGGGAAAAGTGAGAGGCCGATGGCCAAGCGCAACTCCCAGGAAGCCTGAACCTGTTCTGGATGTTCGCCTTTGTGCACAGACTGTTCACCCTGTTGACGGCAACACTACTCCCACACATTGCATGGGGAGTACAAGTTGGACCAATGTGTCAGACAACTGTGGCCCCGATACTGGGGATCCTGTCTACCCGGACTTTCAATTCACCTAGGAACTTGGGATTGCAAGATTCATGTACAGCACAACCCATCCTATGCACTATTAACACAAATGTATCACAATAAACACACTAATACACCATACTTGCCTCTGTCGTGATTCCAACATGGGTGCTGTTATGGGGATGATGAACTGCAAAATTACACTGTGTATGCGAACTGCAACAGCAAGGACAACACAGGCATGTGAGTAAAGGCAACGTGACACATATGAGGGAGACACACCACCAGGGCTACACAACACATACACACCTAGGCCATCTGACTTATTGCCTACACTGATGTTGCCAGGGAAGACGGTGCAATGCACAGACACCACACCCATTCCCAGTTGTAGTCAAGTAGCCCACAGGTGCAGTAAGCAAATGGCAGTCAAATGTGTGACCACACACAACGCACATCACTAAGTGAAGCACAGGTTTATTACACAGTAGCAACATGCCGTAACCACTACAGATGCAAGGTAACCCCACCTGGTAGTGGGCACACAGTCAACAACTGTAGACGGAAGGAAGTCCATGGGTGTGGCGCACATCACCTGTAGGGACACAACAGCTACCAGCCTGGATGTGCAATCACGTCGTCGGTGGACACAGTTGACCAAACGAATCTGAAAGTACCCTGTGAAGGACAGAAATGACACACAGTCAAAAGCAATGCAGTACAGGACAGAACAGCAAAACTCATGCACAATACATGTTACAAGATACCCACCCAGAACCAAGTTAGCATGTCAACACTGTTGGGGAGTACAGCCCACCTGTAACCACACATCGCAACACACATCCAGTCAAGTAGCCCATGGACACACTCCAACAGCGCCAGAGCCCCACCCACACATCATGCCAACTCACATCATTCACATGACACCTCAGGATACTCACATTCAGCTAAAGAAGTTGGTGATGAGCTGTGTGCGGACATCACCATCACCATCATCATCATCATCGTCACTGGCATCGTGGTCCAGGCCAGGATCCTCCACAGGTGGCGGATGTTGGTCATCGTCATCCTGGATGAGAGGCAACTCCTTCCGCACTGCCAGGTTGTGGAGCATGCAGCAGACGATGATAATCTTGCACACTTTCGCAGGGGCATATGGGAGGGACCCTCCGGTCTTGTCCAGGCAGCGGAAGCGGCTCTTCAGGAGACCAAAGGTCCGCTCAATCACTCTCCTGGTCCGACCATGTGCCTCATTGTAGCGCATCTGGGCAGGTGTCACAGGGTTCCTGAGGGGTGTCAGCAACCACGGCATGTTGGGGTATCCCGAGTCACCTACGGACAGACAAGTGCACATCAGCTGACTTGGAAAAGTGGGCGGAATACTACAGATCAGATCACACACAATGGCACAAAGTCAGTACACACCGACAAGCCAGGCACGCTGGTTCTGCATCTGTGCCATCATCCTGGGGATGCGACTACTCCTCATCACAAAGGCATCGTGTGCTGAACCAGGGAAACGGGCACACACGTGTGTGATGGTCATGTCTGCAAGACACACCACCAGTGCATTGACCGAGTGGTAGTGCTTGCGGTTCCTGTAGGCCTGCTCCTGGGCCTGTGGTGGTACCAAAGCCACATGTGTCCCATCAATGGAGCCAATTACATGCGGCATCCTCCCCAGGGCATAAAAGTCACTCTTCACGTCAGTGAGTCGTCGCAGTCTAGGGAAATAGATGTACCGGTTCAGGAAGAGCAACATTGCCGCCAAAACATCGCGGAGCACACGGCTGAACATGGTCTGTGACATCCCACCAGCAGACGCCACAGTATGTTGGAAGGTACCAGTGGCAAAGAAGTGTAGGGCTGCCATCACCTTCACCTTGGGGGTCAGCGCTGTAGGATACGGCCGGCCAGGCTGCAAATGTGGGGACAACTGCACTGCCAAATCCTCAATCAGCTGCCTGGTGAAGCGGTACCGTCGGATGCTGTCCCGTTCCACCATCGTTGCCAGGTCTGGGAATGGCCGATGGACAGCAGGAGCCCTGCAGTGCAGAGGAGAAGTAAGCAAGATCGTCAGTCACCCCACATATGCGGCATTGAACACACTCAAGATCCCAACATACATCATCATGAGGCACAACTACATGAAGTGTGCAGTACCGGAAGGACATGTATGGTACATACATGGCCAACATCTGTCAACACGGTCCTACAGGTGGCATCAATTTGTCCCAGGTTGGCCCATTGGATATCATGATGCCGTGTCACAGTCACCCCCCACAGTGACATGTGAGGACAGATGTGCCCCAGGCACCACAGCTCAACGACAGGTACATTCCCAGGGACCCTGTAATGCCACATGGACACTGGCATCACCTGGAGTATCATGTGTACACCACAGCAAAACAAACATGACCCCCACAGGTAGTGGCCACACTTGCCATGGCAGGACAGACATGGACGTCTGTGACACACACGCACAACATCAGAGTCCATGCACACACAACGTGGATGTGGAGACTGTCTCCCATTGTGCACATGAAATCAGAGACATTGTAAACACTACATGCACAAAGACTGTGGAGGGCCATCACTATTGTGCCACTGGGACACCCTGGCTCAAACATACCGTCCCACATGGGACTCACGGGGTATGTGACATGACATACACAAACACCACTGTGAAATGTGACCATGACACATGCACAGATATGAACAGTTGCACATCACAGTGGTCACGTACACGTAACACCCAGGATCCTGTCCCCATGAACACGTGCACAGCCTGGGGGTGGCTGCCCACAGGTGACACCCACAGGACAACATGTACACCAACATACACACAATAGGAAATGCAGCCTTACATGCCTTATGATAAGGTTTGGACAGGCTGTCGTGATGTAGGTGTGCCCCTCACTCCCTGGGAGCTATCTGTGGCTGGCATATGTCCATCTGAGACAGGCATGCTGACCTATGCCAGTCACATGTACAGTGATGCGTTGTACCGCAATGGACCGATCGGTGCCTCCGGCCGGCCCATTGCCTTCAATGTGTGCGGGTACGCGTTGTACCCCTGTGCGCGTTGAACCGCAATGGACCGATCGGTGCCTCCGGCCGGCCCATTGCCTTCAATGTGTGCGGGTACGCGTTGTACCCCTGTGCGCGTTGTACCGCAATGGACCGATCGGTGCCTCCGGCCGGCCCATTGCCTTCAATGTGTGCGGGTACACCTTGTACCCCTGTGCGCGTTGTACCGCAATGGACCGATCGGTGCCTCCGGCCGGCCCATTGCCTTCAATGTGTGCGGGTACGCCTTGTACCCCTGTGCACGTTGTACCGCAATGGACCGATCGGTGCCTCCGGCCGGCCCATTGCCTTCAATGTGTGCGGGTACGCCTTGTACCCCTGTGCGCGTTGTACCGCAATGGACCGATCGGTGCCTCCGGCCGGCCCATTGCCTTCAATGTGTGCGGGTACGCCTTGTACCCCTGTGCGCGTTGTACCGCAATGGACCGATCGGTGCCTCCGGCCGGCCCATTGCCTTCAATGTGTGCGGGTACGCGTTGTACCCCTGTACGCGTTGTACCGCAATGGACCGATCGGTGCGCACCCATTGACAATGGGCTTGCCTGGCAACGGACGCGTTTTCGAATTTCGAACGAGTCGGTTGCTGGGAATTCAGTTGGTCACCCACAACAATGTTGCAAAATCATGTATGTCATGAAGTTGAAGATTTGAAGGATGCTGTGGGCGTGTTTTGGTGCTGCTATTCCATGGATTGGCCAGATTCAGAAGATGCAAACGACTTGGACCTATCACTTTGGACACAAGGGACAGGATCTGCCTCTCCAGCACATATATATTGCTGGCTGTTCCCCTGAGAGCCCACTTGCCTGCACTACATGCTCCAGGACGACATCTGCCACTGCACTGCTGCTGTCTCTGCCCCTCTGGACCCTGCAATGGCACGTACTGTGGAGAGAGCCCCAGCCTTCAGCCTTGAGGAGAACCAGGCCCTGCTGGACAGCCTACTTCCACAGTACAGCAAGCTGTATGGGACACCAGGGGAGCAGGTGAGTGTCCTGTGCACTGCCTTTCTGAATGTGCATTTTGTCTGACTAGCAAGGCTGAGAGTCTGCACGCCACTGGCTAGCAGGCTCACTGAGTAGTTGTCACCCCCATAGTGTGTAGTGACTTGCACTGGACAGGTATGGTGCAGTGACAGTGCTTCTGAACAGGGTTTTACTCCCCATGCAATGATACCATGTAGTGACTTCTGGAAAACTGTCCATGGGCAGCCGTGCACTGCCTGTGTACACCATGTGCCCCTGTGATTGCGACATGTATATGCAACTGTGTCATGCACGGATATGTTGCATGTGTAGTAATGGCCTTATCACTTTGTCATCCTGACAGGCTTCTGCCCATCGGAAGCAGGAGATATGGAAGGACATCGTCCGGTCTGTCCGGTCCGTGGGGGTCTACAAGCGCTGGATCCGCAACTGCCAAAAGAGGTGGCAGGACCTTCGGGGCTGGACCCGGAGGATTGCACGGGTCCAGCTGAAGCTGTCGCCTCCTCGCAGGAGGGGCGGAACACGGACCCTGACCCCCACATGCTCAGGATCCTGGCGGTGGTCTTTCCAGACCTGGATGGGCAGCTGAAGGCCAGAGAGCAGCAAGGAGGGGGTGAGTCAAAGACTGCACTGTGAACTCTGTCTAACATGCTATGTGCCCTCCTCGGGCCTGGTTAAACTGCCACAGTACAGCAGTCATGTTGTCCAGGAGCCATGTCCCTCTATTGTGCACTGCCCACTCCTCATCTGATACCCAGGTGGGGCCCTTACATGCAGGGAATTCTGTCACTTAGGACTGTGTCCTTGCAGTTTGCTTGACTCAAGGTGGGAGACAGCATCTGTTTCCCTGACTCTGTGGTGGGCATCATGGGTGGGTCCATTGCTTACACAATGCCTGTATTCTGACATGTATTCAGCGTGTTACTTTGATCTGTGGTCCAATTGCTGAGCTGATCCACCACATGTGGCTGGGGTATCTGGCACACACCCATGCTGCGGGTGGGAACAATGTTTGGGCCCCAGGAGTATGTATATGACGTGTGTCACACATACTTAGCCAGCTGCCTACAGTCCAGGGCTCATCCCTCATTCATGTGGGGCTGGACAGTCATGCCTACTCCAGGCCATACAATACACTCTGTACTCCCACTCCCGTGTATCAGCTGACACATTGTGCGCAGTGATTTGACCCCTCAGGTGTCTGCCTCTGTGTCAGTGTGCTGTGGATTAGTCGCCAGGACTGCTGTGGAGTTTCTTGGTAGGGGCTCAGCATGCCACTGGAGATGTGACCATAGGAGACGATACTTGTGTGACACATAGGTGTCTGATCAGCTGCCCATGCAGACTGGGGCATGTGAATGTGAAGTTCAGGCAGCTGTTCCCCATGCACAGCAGAGTGTGAGGGGCTCAGGTTCAGAGGGTAGTGTCACAGGTCTACCATATGTCCAATAGGTATGACCTGGACAGATGAGGGTTAAGAGGATGTGTTGTGGGGGGATGTACATGTGCACTTGTGCAGCTCCAGGACTTGCATTCCCCATGACCTACTATTGTGACACAGTGCAGAGTGTTGTTGTCTGGCTGCAAAGTCATACATCACTGAGACAGTGATGTATGACTTTGCAGTCATGCCTCCGCCATGGCATGTGTCTACTGATTGGTGAGCCTGCAGGGGAGTGACATGTGCTACATGCACACCTTAGTGGCGCTGGCTATCAGGACATGGGTGCATCATGGTGTCTGTCGCTGGTATGCATCACATGCATTTCCTATTTGACTCTGGGCATCCCTTTCATCCGGAAACCTGTACTGACTCAGTGGCAAGAGCTGTGATGTGTGCATGTCCACATGCCACACCGTGTCCTCTGCACTGTCCAACTACTGTGTACTTGGTGCATGTGTCAACACTGGGGTGTTGCAATCCAACAGACACCAGACAGATGGGTGCAAGGCCATGTGGGATGTGAGTGCCATGCTTGGCATCAGACTGACAATTGACTTCTCCTGTTCAATTAGGGCACTTTTAGCAATGTACAACTAATGATGCCAGGGCTTGCTCTGTGATGTGCTGTGCTCACAGTGGTGTGTGCGTTATGTGCAGGTGACTGATGATTGTCTGTATCCCCATTGTTTGCAGATACATCCACGGCCACGGAAGGGGACAGCTCCACGGACCAGGAGGAGCCAGAGAGCCAGACTGGGTCAGCAGCCGAGGAGTGGTCGGAGGGACCCAGTGGCACGGAGGGCGAGGGGAGCCACACCGAGGAGTCCTCAGCAGCATCCACCTCAGCTGAGGACCAGAGCAACTCGGAGGATGACTCCCTTGTGGAGGCGGGTGTCAGCAGCCACCACACCCCAGCTAGTGTTGCTGTCCCCGCCACCACCAGCACCACCACCGCCCTCCCATCGGCTCCCATTCCCCAGGTCCGTGGAGGCTCCCATGTCCGGGAGCGTGTCTCCTTTGGGCCAGGCACCGCACCCCCTGCCCCTGTGTCCCCTGCTGCCCTGAGTGAGGAGTCTGTGTACCTCCTTCGCCAGCTCCATGTAGGGCAGACAGCCATGCTGAGTGTCCTCCATGCGCACACCGCGCTGTTGACTCAGCTGGTGTCGTTCATGGAGGGCATCTCATCGGGCATGTCTGACCTACAGAGGGGCAATAGGTCCATGGACTCCTCCCTGACGGCAGCAGTGTCCCTCCTCAAACGGTCCCTCACCCCTCCTGCCTCTGCTCCATCCACACTCCCCAGCACCTTACCCGTCCCAAGCACACACACACCGGCACAGGCACACACCAGCACACACACATCCAGCACACTGACACACACGCCAATGACAAAACGCACACGCACGCACATTCAGGGGACTGAAGCCAGACTCACAGGGGATGGGGCCCTGGAACACACACACGCATCCACATGCACTGGGCAGTCCTCAGTTCCCTCTCCCTCCAAAGCACCCTCCCTTGCCTCACCTGCAACCCCAAAGTCACAGCAGCTCTTCCTCTGTGACCTCGGCCTCTTCCCCACCGATGAAGCTGCTCCAGCATCCCGGGGGAAGAGGAAGCCCACCCACACGGAGCAGAGTGCCCCTCGCCCCCGGACACCCTCCCCCAGGCGCAGACGGACTGAGGCCCCCACCCGCAAGTCCCCCCGGAGTCCTAAGAGCAAGACCCCGCCACCGCCCTGCAGCTCAGGCACAAGGTCTCCGTCCTCCATCCCTCAGGCCCCCACTGCACAGGTGCCCCCACCACACCCTGCCCCAGGTTCCCCCACCCACAGATATACCATCCCCAAGAGGATCAGGCCTTCTCCCCCTGCCACTTGCTCTCCCAGCACCACACCCCCGCTGCGCTTGTCTGTGCCACTGATGTGGTGAGGGTGTCCTCCCCCTCTGTCCAACCCACCTTGCCTGTTCCCCATTCTCCTCCCCTGGAGGTAGGCACTGCAGTGGAGTCCACTACCGCCCTGTCTGACTTGGGCACTGCAGTGGCGGACCTGTCCACTCCATCTGCAGGGTCCACTGCAGTTGTGCCGGCACCCACGACATCTGAGTCATGCCCCCCAGTTGTGCCGGCACACACCATGTCAGACACCTCCACTGCAGTTGTCAGTGGCTCTCCAGCACCCACCACCCCTTCCCTGACTCCCCCTGGTGAGCCCTGATCCTGTCCCTGCGGTGCCTGGCCTGCCCCCCCGGTTGCCCCTCCTAGTGGATTGTCCCTGGTTTTGTGCAGGCATGCGTAGGGTGACATCTGCCAGTGTCACCCTGTTTGAACTTTGACAATGGACTGGCCATTGGCCTTTGCTCTATTTTTTCTGGACGTCGTTTTCAATCAACACATATGCTGAATAAAGCAACTTTCTTTTCTCTAGTGCTCATGCTTCAGATGTACATGTTGTTGGTGCTGCTAACCATGCCCTTGCTGCAGTGATGGTGATATCTGGTCTCATGATTATGAAGTGTTACTGTGCAGGAACCCATGTGGTCCAGGGGGAATGTGTCCTATCATGTGGTGTATCCATGTCATCAATAGCAGCATCTGAGGGTGTCATGTGTTCAGTATTTGGCAATGGGTTTCCTACTTACATTAGCAATTTCATATCTGTGGCTTCCACCCCTGCACATCTGTTGTGCCTGCCATCGTTGCATTTGTCTACTTCCCTGACCGTGTTGCCATCTCCACTGGACATGCAGGTTTGGGCATCAATGGGGAAGGACTCATCCGTGTAGTCAGTGCAACATTGCTATACAAGTGTGTTGGATCTGTGCTGATGATTCCGTTGGCACATCCATGACCAGGCTGATGTGATGGGAGCCCTCATTTGGTGCTAATTGTTGATTGTGTGACCAAGTGCTCAGCTGACATGATGGGGCCCTACTGAGGCAACATATGGCACAGCTTTCCTCACACAGGAGTGGAGTCCCCTCATGGCAGTGTGTACACGTGTGACATTGCCTGCGCCCAAGGTGTGTGTTGTATGTGCATGTCTGTGTGTTCACTTCCATTTATCTGCGCATGCTGTGATCCCTAGTGTTGTACCTGTTTGTGATGCTTGCTGACTTGAGCTATGTTCCCCCAAAGTCTTCTCCCTGTGTTCTCTGTGATGTGGGTGCATGGCACATTACTGGTCATCAGGGTGTCACCCATAGGTGTGTTTGCTGTCAGGGCTGAGTTTGTGTGCAGACGCAGATGGGTCACAGTCAGGTTTCCCCTTGGCACTTGTTGTTTGCCCCTGTCATGTGATTTTCAGTTCGTGTTATCTTTCAGTGATTGTGACACGTTGTGTGTGTGACTGCTGGCACTCCTCAGGGTCCGGGCTGCAATGTTGGTTGTTGTCTATGTGTGTTCTTTGTGGGTGACCTTGGCTTCTTCATTGGTGTGTGACTGTGGCTGGGATCCCATTGGTTGGTGTGGTATCGCCGTCATGTCCATGTACAGCGTAGTGTGCAGTGTGTCAGACATTCAGGAGTCTTGTTGAGTGGCCATGTGTGATGTGTTTCTGCACCTTGGTTCCCACCCACCACCCTGGAATAGTCATGGGTGCATGTGCAATGTCACCAGTGCATGTGTACTTCACTGCTGCACATTGTTAGAGGTCGAGGGGTGTGGTCTTGAGTGTGTGCAGATGGGAGTTGTTGCCCAGCTAGTCCCCTGCCTCCATGTTGGCCTTGGCTTACTGGCCATGCTGATTGATTTGTGCTTGTGTAGGTGTGATGGTAGTTTGTTGCTCAGGACACCTGACTGTGGTTCACAGTGTGAACGACATTTAGCTTTGTCATCACAGTGGGATTTTTATTCAGCCCAGGGTCACCACATTGTGGGGGCCCTGGGGGTGGTGCTGTGGTGTGTCTGTGTCTTGCTGTGTCAGTTGTTGTTCCTACGTGCCTGTGTGACATGTGTGTTTTGTGCTCCCTCTCATCTGACAATGCCTGCTTGCCCACATAGGGGATTTGGATCCATGAGTTACCTTAGTGTGGCAGTGTATGCACATCTGTATGATTGGTATTCAGCTCTCCTCATGTGTTGTGTGGTTGCCTGGGGACACTGGCACCCCCACCCCTCACCTGCTGTGTATGATGACAGTGTTGGTCTGCCTGTTTGTGTTTGTGCATCTGCACCACTGCATTGGCATATCTTGGGTGTGCCATTGGCTGTATGTTGTTTGGTGTGTTTCCCCTGCTGTCCCTGGGACTCCTAGGTCATCGGTCAGCACAGTGATCATGGTTTGTGTGTCCCATTGCTGCCATGGTATGGTATCTGTTCACCTCACATCTGCTGTCTCCACAGGATATCTGCATTTGTGTGCCCATTGGTGCAAATATGTGGTTCTGCATTCTGATGGTCACTTCTGTCATTGTGTCATTGATGACTGTTGACGGTCTCAGCCCCCATGGGTGTTGTTTGTCTGCACATGGCCAAAGGAATGTCTCATTTGCACTGCAGTATTTGGCTCCCCCAATTTATGTTGCAATGGGACACATACACTACTTTGCCACAGATGAGTTTTTGGTTCTGTGACCAGGAATGATCCATGCAGTTTGGCAGTTGCAGCTCTTTCTTTGTCAACACTTACCTTTTGGTCACTGTGATGATGGGGGTGTAGACCCCATTGCCACAATGGTCAAAATGTGCTTCAGCTATGGACCCCACACTTGCCTTTTGGTCACTGTGATGATGGGGGTTTAGACCCCATTGCCACAATGGTCAAAATGTGCTTCAGCTATGGACCCCACACTTGCCTTTTGGTCACTGTGATGATGGGGGTTTAGACCCCATTGCCACAATGGTCAAAATGTGCTTCAGCTATGGACCCCACACTTGCCTTTTGGTCACTGTGATGATGGGGGTTTAGACCCCATTGCCACAATGGTCAAAATGTGCTTCGGCTATGGACCCCACACTTACCTTTTGGTCACTGTGATGATGGGGGTTTAGGCCCCATTGCCACAATGGTCATGGGCTGCTTGCATTGTGGGTGCCACACACATATATGTGTGGCACATGTGCTAGGGGGTCACATTGTATGTTCAAAGTCATGTTCGGTGTTGTAGGCATTTGACACAGCCTACACACGCTTGTCATGGTGGTGGGGGGATGTCTTTATCTTGCATTCCCTAGGTTGTGGTGTGCTTGTTGTGTCATGCATTGTCCATCCTATGAGTGGGGGTGGTAGTAGTGGTAGGCATCCAGCCCCCCTGGGTGTGGGTGGTAGTAGTGGTAGGCATCCAGCCCCCCTGGGTGTGGGTGGTAGTAGTGGTAGGCATCCAGCCCCCCTGGGTGTGGGTGGTAGTAGTGGTAGGCATCCTGCCCCCCTGGCTAAGGGTGGTAGTAGTGGTAGGCATCCAGCCCCCTGGCTAAGGGTGGTAGTAGTGGTAGGCATCCAGCCCCCTGGCTAAGGGTGGTAGTAGTGGTAGGCATCCAGCCCCCCTGGGTGAGGGTGGTAGTAGTGGTAGGCATCCAGCCCCCTGGCTAAGGGTGGTAGTAGTGGTAGGCATCCAGCCCCCCTGGGTGTGGGTGGTAGTTGTGGTAGGCATCCAGCCCCCCCTGGGTGTGGGTGGTAGTTGTGGTAGGCATCCAGCACCCCCTGGGTGTGGGTGGTAGTAGTGGTAGGCATCCAGCCCCCCTGGCTAAGGGTGGTAGTAGTGGTAGGCATCCAGCCCCCTTGGCTAAGGGTGGTAGTAGTGGTAGGCATCCAGCCCCCCTGGGTGAGGGTGGTAGTAGTGGTAGGCATCCAGCCCCCCTGGGTGTGGGTGGTAGTAGTGGTAGGCATCCAGCCCCCTGGATGTGGGTGGTAGTAGTGGTAGGCATCCAGCCCCCCTGGCTGTGGGTGGTAGTAGTGGTAGGCATCCAGCCCCCCTGGCTAAGGGTGGTAGTAGTGGTAGGCATCCAGCCCCCTTGGCTAAGGGTGGTAGTAGTGGTAGGCATCCAGCCCCCCTGGGTGAGGGTGGTAGTAGTGGTAGGCATCCAGCCCCCTGGGTGTGGGTGGTAGTAGTGGTAGGCATCCTGCCCCCCTGGCTAAGGGTGATAGTAGTGGTAGGCATCCAGCCCCCTGGGTGTGGGTGGTAGTTGTGGTAGGCATCCAGCCCCCCTGGGTGTGGGTGGTAGTAGTGGTAGGCATCCAGCCCCCCTGGGTGTGGTTGGTAGTAGTGGTAGGCATCCAGCCCCCCTGGCTAAGGGTGGTAGTAGTGGTAGGCATCCAGCCCCCTTGGCTAAGGGTGGTAGTAGTGGTAGGCATCCAGCCCCCCCTGGCTAAGGGTGGTAGTAGTGGTAGGCATCCAGCCCCCCCTGGCTAAGGGTGGTAGTAGTGGTAGGCATCCAGCCCCCCTGGGTGTGGGTGGTAGTTGTGGTAGGCATCCAGCCCCCCTGGGTGTGGGTGGTAGTAGTGGTAGGCATCCAGCCCCCCTGGGTGTGGTTGGTAGTAGTGGTAGGCATCCAGCCCCCCTGGCTAAGGGTGGTAGTAGTGGTAGGCATCCAGCCCCCTTGGCTAAGGGTGGTAGTAGTGGTAGGCATCCAGCCCCCCTGGCTAAGGGTGGTAGTAGTGGTAGGCATCCAGCCCCCCTGGCTAAGGGTGGTAGTAGTGGTAGGCATCCAGCCCCCCTGGGTGAGGGTGGTAGTAGTGGTAGGCATCCAGCCCCCCTGGCTAAGGGTGGTAGTAGTGGTAGGCATCCAGCCCCCCTGGGTGAGGGTGGTAGTAGTGGTAGGTATCCAGCCCCCCTGGGTAGGGGTGGTGGTGCGCATTCAGGCCCCTGTGTGCATATGTGGCATTGGTGATGGGCATCCCGCCCCTATGGTGCTGCTGTTGCTGGTGTAAGTATATTCAGCATCCCCGTGTATGTGTGTGATGTGTCGTGTACGTGTTGTATGTGTTTTGTGGTTGGTGTCTGGCTTACCTTCTGCGCCGTACGCGTCCGTGCCTGTTCCGGTAGTAGATGTAGAATATTGGTATGATCGGGACGAAGGGATTCATGGTTGGTTCGTGTCGTTCGTCCTTCTCGTTGCTTCGCGTCGTCCTCGTCGCTTCGCCTCGTCCTCGTCGCTTCGCGTCGTCCTCGTCGGTGCCGTGTTCGTCTCGTAGCCGTGGATCGTGTTGTGGCGCGAATCGGAGCTTATGTGCGCCTCTCCCGGATGCTTTAACGTGCCGTGCGTAGCGACGGGTTCGGCGCGTACGGGAAGCGCATCGTACTTGTCCGGCCGGACGGGGCTGCATTTTCCCTTCCGTGCGACTCGATTCGGCGTTTCCGGATTCGCCTCGGTCGGAGAACAGGACCTGGTTTGGGTGAGTACGGCTCGGCCGGATTTTTTGCTGTTGTGCGCATCGTACTTGCTCGTTCGGTGTGCTGTACGGATCGGTCGGGAAACAGGCTTTCGCATGGCTTTTTCCCGACCGAATGGTATTGGGTGCGCCTCCGACCGAGATCGGAATCGGCCCCTTAGGGTTGATTTTTGTAGATGTCTCCAGAGACTCTGATTAAAATGATAATAGCAACCCTGAATTGCTGTGTGTGGATAATTTTTTAGTATAGCATTTATCATGGCTATTTCAAAGTCAATAATTATTTTTGAAGGAAAATAATTATTGCTTTCTTCTTTTATTTTAGTGAGTATATCAATGTAGGTAGTTTGCTGTTTATTTGGTAATAGTGCGTAGATGAATGGAATATTTGAGTGTTGGTATAATCCATGTATTGTGTACAGCTGGTAAAATGGTTTTGGACAGACTTTGAAAGTTCCATCCATCATCCAGGTGTCACATTTCTGTAATTTAAGTAAATTGTTTGCAGTAGCAAACATAATTATCCTTTTTTCTGGGCATTTGTTATCAAAAAAAATAAATGGTTCTTTACTGTGAGTAATGCTTAATTCTGGTGGAATAACTACTTCTGCAAATGTTTTAGGGGCAGGTATAGTAGTTGTGGTAGCTTTTTTTTGTCTGGCAATTGTTCTTTTTAAAGAAGCTATGGACGGTAATTGTCCTGATGCATGTTGAGGTAATTTTAATAGTTGCTCTTTTAGTATTTGGGTAGTTGCTTTGTCAGTACTAGTGCTTGCTTCTTTTATACTTTCAAGAGCATCTCTAACCTCAATCTCTGTTATGTTTGGGGGTGATTATGTTCTTTTACAGAAATAACAGTAGTTTCCTGAGTAGTAGCTCTTCCATAGCATTTGTTAGAGTAGTATTTGCTACACTTCCAAAATACTTTAAGGCCTATTTGTTTCTCCTGTGTATACACATACCCCATATAACATAATAGCATTTTATTTTTTTGTGACATTACAAATTCTGCACCTTCAGTCATGTTGTTTTGTTTTATGCTAGGGAAAATTCAAAAAGAAAATATTTTAATATAATAAATACAACATGTTTATTAAATACTGTTACATCTCAGTGAATATACTTACAATGTTTAGTTTGATGTAAATGAAATTGGTTAGGAAATAATTTCAAGCTTTCTTTTCTATTTACTTGATGTAATTTCTGTTGAGAAGAGGAAAAAACATATTAATAATTTGATTCTATTGTTTGTAGATGATAGGCATTTTAGGGGTAAAGGGTTATTTGGGTGGGTATTTAACGTTGTTTAATAATGGAAAATGATATACTTACTTTTTAGTTGTCTTTATTTTGTTAGTAGTTGTAGAATTATTTTGGAAGCTTTTGCTGTTGGCTGTAGAGGAGATAGATAAAAAGAAAATATATATTAGTGAATAACGTTTTGAAAATATTTTTAGGTCGGTTTGGCAAAAATAGAATATACTTACATTTATTGTTTTTTTATTGGTGAGTATTTTTGAAATAATTTTCTGGCTTTGTAGGATATCTGTAGAGGTGATATAAAAGTAAGGAATGAAAGAATAGTTAATTAGGTTTTAGAAATAATTTTTGTTGCAGGTTAGTAGTATTGTAATATTTTAAAAACAGTTTTACTTACTTAGTGCAGTTTTAAATTTCTTTTTTAGTAATGAAAGTTTTCTTTCAGGAAACAGTTGGGCACAGTTTCACCTTCTTCTTTGTTGTAGTTTTTAAGTGTAAAAGAGATGTATGTTTTTGATGTTTATATAGTGTTTATTTAATTGGTTGCTTTATGTTATTGGTGTATTTTGAAATGTAAGCGTTTTATTGGTTGAAGTTAATTGTTTTTATTGTTTTGGCACTTTCTTTCCATATAAGGGAAACGCTAATTAAGGGGGTCATTACGATGGCGGGCGGAAGCACAACCGCCGTGCTGGCGGATGCAAAAACCACCAGTTACCGCCGGCACGCAGCAGTCCACACGCCCGCCCAATTACGATGCGAAAAGTAGGCCAAACACCGCCGGCAAGCCAGCAACACCGTCCGCCATCAAAGTGCGCCCGTACACGTAGCGGCGCAGCCCAATTGACACACACCGTCCGACGAAACACGTCCCGCCCGGCGTATAAATTACGATGCCGCAAACAAACGGCTCCCACGGCCAAGAGATACCGTACGACAAACCGAAGCGGTAACACGGACGCCGAGCACGGACAACGAAGAAGCGGCTCCCCGAGCATGAATCCAGCACTGCAGGCCCTCCCCATGCTCCTGCTGATGCACCACCAAGGACGCAACGTACCGCGGAGACGCAGGTAGGCACACACACAACAAGTGCACGCAAACAGCGCACACAGTGCAAGGGCGGAAAAAGCGGACAACCCCCCACCACGCGCGTGTACACTACACATCCACCATTGCATCCACATATGACACACAGGCCAAATCGTAACATCGCGTAACACATGTGTACACACCACCTGGGACTAGGAACCAACGACCCCGTCACGGCCCCAAAGCGGCGATGACGCCGCCACACATGCGCACAACGCAGAGGCCAACCGCAGCGCCATGCATGCGTCGCACACAGACACAGGGACACAACCAAGCAGCACACACATCAGCCCCACCCCGAACGCACATGACACGTGACAGGCCTGCCACAGACATGTCCCCAACGCCCAATTCACGGACAACACCCAACGCCACACAACCGACGCACACATGTCAGTGAAGTCACGCAACAGCAGGACACACCCCAGTGTAACAAACATGGCGTAGCACACAGCGGCGGCAACACCAACTAGGAGAAGCAGGGCCCCTTCGGGAAGAGGAACGCCAGTACCACACTGAAACACCCATACCACCCTGCACATATGAACAAGACATATAAAACGGAACACCAAAGAGCCCGGGGACCGACAACAGGTGGCCCAAGAATAACATTCACACACAAGGCCCAACGCAGAGCGGAAAGGCAGCCTGCCGCCCACACAAGGGAGAGCAGACAGCACTGAATGACCTTCCATTCCAACTCCGAAACCACAGCCCTACGACAGAAGCCGGTGAATACAGCCATTGTCCAAGAATAGACCAACACAGGCATGCCGAGGAGACCGACCACAGGGCAGATAGCGCATATCACAGAAGCACACAACGGACGGGGAAGAAAAAAGAAAACACTCCCCCATGTCGGCCACATGCAAGTTAATTGGAAGGAGTCACACATCACTGACCTTGAACTGTCTGAGAAGCATGTGGGATGAGGGCCCGTGTCCTCCGCACAAGCCAACAGAACACAAGTCCTGTCTCCCTACGACTACACAGAGCTCACAGCAACCTCGGAGCGTGCACATTGCAGACTGCACACACAGCCGGAGCACGCCACCACAACGCACCGCTGCGAAATGGCAACCGCAACACACCTACCCAACTACGCCGGACAGCTCAAGCTGTACAAAACCAACCTGATACATATATTGGGATGCGATCTCCTGTCCCTGCTGAACGTAAGTTACCGACTGACTTACCGCATCACATTGTTCAGCTGCGTCATGCCCGTCTTCTACTGTCGGAGGTGTCCCTACCAGCATCCCGTGGAGATATGCCTCTCCAACCCGGCATGTCTAAAGGCGGACCTGCTACCACTACTCCTCCCTCTGGACGCACACGACAGGGCCTGCTCTGCCTATGGGGGCATGGCGTATGTGGCCAACATCGCACCCGCACTGAAATGGGACCACTGTGCCTCCACACGACGGATCATCGAGAACAGCTACATCGAATGTCACCCAGCATGCCCCATCATGGTCCTCCAAGGGACAACTTACGAACAACACCTTGACAGCCACCATCCGCTACATTGGCTGGCAAACATGTACACCACCAATGACATGGAAGCCCTGCTGGACGGCATCGCATACCTGACAACCTGTAAATTCGTCGGACCACAACGCAGGTTCCCCGATTGACCTATGATGTCCAACCCCGCACCCATGCTTAGCTTCCGCACGGACTGGCCAGTCACCACCACAACAGCCATACCAAACGACCGGCAACTGTTAACCACACCATCAACGACATCGCCATGACATCGGATATGACCGGGACATGCACACTGTTCCCCATCACATCCAGGAACACCGCATGCATCGTGGGAGGCAGTGGCATGGGGTCTGTGTATCGCACCCACATGGACGGAACTGCACGAACAACCAGGACACGACATGGATCCAGCGCCCATGGACACACACACCGCTCAGTGGACATGAATAGGTCGCCTGGAGTCTGTGGGTGCTGCACCCCTCCCACCCCCGCCCCGGGAATCCCATACCAGGACCTTTGCATGGACGACAAGTGCATACAACAACAACACGACCCCAGTGACTGTGACATGTCCAGTAACCACCACATTGCAACAACAAGTGGCACGCCGCTGCATGCACGCAAGCACATGCCCTGATGTCATCTCACATGCACGCGTGCATGAGGAACAACCGCAGCAAACCTGTCACATGGAACTGAGATGGACTGTGCCCATGATGCCAAGCGGTCTGGTAGGCTACATGTATACCGTCTGTGTCAAAGTCCGCAGCTCCGCAGCTATACGTAAATGTACATTAGCACAGCCTTGGCCAAGCAGATGTAACTCTGAAGCCCACATCCCACATGCAACAGCCAATCACATGTAACCCCACACCCTATCCCATTTGCAATCATGCTCAGTATATCCTCAACATGTATTCCGCTGCCAGTAGTGTCCACTATACTGCATCACAGAGGACAGAAGACTCAATATAATGTTTGAAACCAAAACTGTCTCCGCTGACTCATTTCACAAGTACGAATGAGAGAGGATGAGAGTATGTGAAGTACACGGCAGTCGTGACATGACCATGTAGTCCACTGGTATTGGATGTCAACGCAAATGAGTAGCACAACTGTGGAAGACACACATGTGTCGTGTGAAGTCGTATGGACGCAGTGCTCAGGTGGGTGGGTGTGACGGGTAGATGCGCACATGCCAAGTTGGAGCACGCCGTGTTGGGAGGGGTCATGAACAGTACACCACCGCTTCCCTGGGCATTGTGAGAGGACACCTGTCGGGGGGAGTGAACACGTGTGTGCACAGCAGCCGGGCACACGTACAAAGCGGTACCAGGCGCACACGTCAGCCCACCCTCTGTGGACAAGCTGGATCCTGTTGTGCGCCCGCCATGCCCCTTGACAAGGCACACACAGCCCCAGTCGACCAGGTGTAACCCCAACATAGTCAATCCGCACAGGCGATACAGGGCACGGGATGGCAGTGGAGCATGGTGTGTGAGAGGTCTCCTCGCGCTCCTCCTGGTCATATCACGCAGGCAATAGAACCTCAACGTCTAGCATGGCACAAGTCAAATGGAAGTGTAGGGGGACGCACCACAGCACGAGCAGCACTGACGTCACGGGAGGTGGCTCGCACCATCCCATCCATTGCCCATCATACCAACCACGCCACATGCCATTGCGACTAAGTGCAAGCGCGTGCGCCACCACCCCCGAGCCCTCCCCAGAGAGGCCAAAGAGTGAATGTGTGGGCCATCAGCCACAGACGGACGCGGCCTGGCCACAAGGGCAGCCACAGCCACTGGGTGTCGCAGGTGGCGGATCCGGAAGGCGAAGACTGTGATGCATAGTCCATGCAGGCCGGGTCTCCATTTGGGGCACCACGCAGGTGGACGGCGTCCCGCCACACATCATACCCTGAGACAGCCCACTCGTGCAACTGGACCCACACATACACTCCTTGCCCTCTCTGGTGCGAGCTTGGGGCTGCCTGTGCAAGCGCTAGCCTCGCAGGTGCACATGCATATTGGGGGAGCGAGGGGAGGACATGAGGGCTGGGGCGAAGATGACTGTATCACTGTCAGTGAGTACAAGGGATGACCCAGATGTGGAAAGGAAGAGACGTGTCCCGTGTGTACTGCAACTAGTCGCCAATCCAACTACCCCCCATGTCCGGAATGTAAGCCCGCACCTAGGCCCGCCCATCCGCCACATCGAATATACCACCAGCACGACAACCTTCCCATTCGAAACACTGACTGGGGGTGGCGACCAGTGAACAATCATGTGTAGCCTACCCACGCGTACATGTGGGCCCTCCATGATCCATGTCACCTGCGGCAAAGTCATGACATGCGCAATGAGGGAAGTGAGGAGAGCTGTCCGCCCCACGCACAGAAGGTGCATCAGCTCCACAGACCCAGCAGCGAGTCCAGCAGGGGTCACATGTGCAGGGGCAGCTGTGCCTGGTGTGAAGGCACATGCATATAGACAGCACATCGACCAATGTGTAGTCTGCCCACATCTACAGTCCATCATCATGCGGACATAGGAATTGAACACAGGGCAACACATCTTAGTGGGTGCACCCACCGTGACCAACAATGCGCAATCATCGACGTACCCGCCCTGTGCATGGCCCCCCACCCAACGGAGGCACATCCAGTGCCACCATCCCACACACACAAGCCTTCCACGGAACATGCTGTGTCCAATGGTCAGTACAGAGTCAGCGCCCATCTGGTGGATCCTGAACAGGAGACACATGCACACACATGCCAGCTCCCACTATGTACGTCTGCCACCTGGCACGTGCAATGTAACCTCTCACCTGTGACGTGTGACTGCAAGCACACAGCCGTCTTGGCATGGGGCTGTCAATGTGGACACCTGTCAATGTTTCGGGAGGTGTGATCCGTACAGTGCTGTACATAGGGTGCAGTGCTGACACCTACTACTGTCTCATATCCCCTCGTGCCACAGGTCCCACTTGTTTTGGCCGCTCAGCCTGTGCCCACATCGTCGTCGTCGTGTGCCATACTCATCCAGCCTCGGAAGCAGTTCCATGCTCAGCAGACATTCATGTTGCCGTGGCGTTGCCGCTTGACGAATATGCAGTCAGTCCCCATCAGCACGCCCCGCAAGTCATTGGGGCCTAGATCCCCATGTGCATGCACATGGCAGTGGTTTGTATCACTAGCCATTGCCATTGTTGGGAGACCTGTGTAAGTGTATTGTGGCCGTGCCGTCCCAGCTTGACAGCTGGGCTGTGGCTCATGTGCTTGCTCAGTCATGTCAGTGATGTGTATGCGAAATTGCTATGTGTCGTGTTGCTTTGACATGTGTCCACTGCCATTTTCCCTAGGCGGAGACCGAACATTGACCGCCCATACCAATTGCTGGCGGACATGGACGATACAGAGGTCATTAGGAAGTTTCGGCTGGACAGGCCAACCCTGCATCGACTGTGTGCCATGTTGGAACCCCATCTCCGTCCCCGCAGGGTGTATCCGACAGCTGTCACCCCCACGGCTAAGGTGATGGCCGCCATGCATTTCTTCGCCACTGGGTCATTCCAGCACACAGTGGGCAGTGGAGGAGGGATGTCCCAGCCCATGTTCAGCAAGGTGCTGAGGGATGTACTGGCAGCCATGATGCTGTACCGAAACAGGTACATCCGCTTCCCCAGGGCTCGTGAATTGGCGGCAGTGAAGGGTGCATTCTATGCCCTTGGCAGAATCCCACACGTCGTTGGAGCCATTGACTGCACACATGTTGGCCTTGTTCCACCACAGGCCACTGAGCACCTGTACCGCAACAGGAAGCACACGCACTCCCTGAATGTGCAAGTGGTGTGCCTTGCGGACATGGTGATCACCCACGTGTGTGCAAAGTTCCCAGGCTCGGCCCATGACGCACACATAATGCGCAACAGCATCTTGCCACGACTGATGTCCAATCTGCAACAGGATCGTGGCTGTATTGTCGGTGAGTATGTGGAGTGGTGTAGCGTGCTGGTTGTGCGATGCTGTCCCCTGTCCAGTTGGAATAGCAACGGTTCTCTGTGTCCCTCACACCCAGGTGACTCTGCGTACCCGAATGGGGCATGGCTGCTCAGTCCATTGAGGAATCCTCGCACCCCAGCAGACGATCGCTACAATGAGGCACATGGGAGGACCAGACGTGTGGTCGAGCGTACCTTTGGCCTCCTCAAGTCCAGGTTCAGGTGCCTGGACCGCACCGGGGGTGCGCTGGCGTACTCCCCACAGAAGGTGTGCCAGATAGTGGTGGCGTGCTGCATGCTGCACAATCTGGCCATTCGGAAGCAGATCCCCCTCATCGTGGATGACGGAGATCAACCAGGGCCCCAGCCCGCAGACCAGGACAGCTCGAGTGAGGAGGACAGCGGAGAGGAGGAAGCTGGTAATGTGCGGCAGCAGCTCATCGCCCGCTACTTCACTTGACGGTGAGTGTCCATGTACGACGGCTGATGTGGCTGTATCTGTGCAGGTGTGTGTGTGCTGTGTCAGGGTGGCCGTTTGTTCACTGCGTGCTGTGTGTCAACGCTCCATGGCCAGGGTAGTATGCCACTGTTGGTGGCTGTGGCATTGTGCCCTATTGCTCTGTGCGATGTGTGTACATTGCTTGTAGTTGTTGACATGTACTGTGTGATGGGTGTGTGACACACTCATTGAATGTGCTCCTGTTCTGTCTCCCACCCCTAGGTCCCTACAGGCCCTCCGGTTCCATTGCCATGCCACGCATCAGGTGCCTTTCCGCCCAAGGTGGCCGTTGTATTCCGTACAAATAAAACACAGGGCACAAACAGCAGTTTGTGTAAGAGGTGCATTTATTTCAAACTGTGACATGTGATTGTGTGTAAGGTGATGACAAAAGTGGTGCGTGCAGTGACAATGAGCTGTCGGTCATGGCTGCGTGATGCTCAGGGTGTACCCACTGGTTCTATGTCCATAGTCCAACAGACACATGCCATCCAGATGGCTGTGTGGAGTGGGATCGTAGTCCAAGTCAATGCAGTGGGTGGTCAAGGAAGGCTGGCTGGCTGCCTCACTTGCGTCTGGAGCGTGCGAAGTCCTCCCGGGAGATCTGTTTCCACTTCGGACGGCCCCTTCCACGTTTGCGAGGGGGGTGCCTGCTTGCGACATGCTGGTGGTGGTGAGGTGTGCTCACTGGCTGTGGACGCAGGGGAACTGGACACTGCTGCTCGACCCTGCGCCCCGGCAGGTGGTGGCGGAGGTGGAGCTGCTGTCCCTGGCTGTGACCTCACCGCCACCACCAGCTGGCCCATGAGGTCCACGAGTTGGCCCATACGGGCGTCCATGGACCTCAGCACCCCCAGCACCTCACGCGTGTCTGTAGCAGACCTGGCCCATTGTCCTTGGGCCTCTTCATAGGCCCCAAGGACTCTGGCCATTTGAGGCAGGGCATGGCTCCCAGGGGAGGCTGGCGTTTCCCTGACCCTGCTCCTCCTACCAGTCCTGCTGCCACCGGCCTGCCCACTAGCCACATTGCTCACCACGGTCCTCGCTGTGGCTCCCAGGGTGGATCCAGTCGGCCGGGCCACCACCTGCGCTGGGGCTGGTGCCAGCGAAGACGTGGTGGTGGTGGCGGCGGTGGTGGTCGGTGCGGCGATGGTGGCGGTTGCGGCAGTGGTAGTGGCCGCAATGACCGTGGGTGTGGCCGCAATGACCGTGGGTGTGGCCGCAATGACCGTGGGTGTGGCCGCAACGACAGTGGCAGCAGGGGGCTGGGAATGTTCAGCAGCCCTGGATGATGGGTTGGTGGGTAGGAGGGGTCCTGGGGAGCGGCTGGGCCCTGCCACACCAGATGGGCCTGCTTGGTGGTCCGTGTCCGAAGAGGAGGACAGATCCTCCACATCCGTGTGTCCTCGTTGGGGGCTTGTAGGCTGGCTGTGCTGGCTGCTGTCTCCATCCCCAGCATCCAGCAGTTCGTCACCTGTGGAGAGAATGAGATTTGTTATTGTGTTGCACCTGGCGAAGTATGTATTTGTCGTCTGACATTAACAGTTCGTGCAATCTCGTACATGGGTTTCCCGGAGGCGTGTGTGTGGCTGTACCATTTGTAGTTGTGTGTGCTTGGCAATGGGACTGTGTGCTGTGCACATGTGGCATGGGACGGATTGGCCATGCCGATGGGTGTGTTGCTGTGCCCCTACTTATTGTGACTCTGGTGTATGCGGGCTCCTGGCCCATCCTGGGTCTGGTTTGTACTTTGCTTTTGGTGTTCAAATGGGACGCTTAGGAACGCATATGGCAACATGGGGGCCATGCCCCAGATTCGCATTTGGGATGGAATATGCTTTTGGGGTTCAAATGGAACGCTTAGGAACGCATATGGCAACATGGGGGCCATGCCCCAGATTCGCATTTGGGAGGGAATATGCTTTTGGGGTACATGCTGTGAGCCATGGGTGCCGAACGTGACATGTGTTGTGGCAGCATGACAGTGCATGGTCTGAGGTGTGTGCATGCCTGACATGGCCTGCATATTTGCTGTCTGTTGTGATTACTGGACATGGCATTGGACGCATCGTTATGAGTGAGTGATGGTTGTGTGCCAGCCAACGTATTGCAGTTGTCCCATCTCCTTGGTGTGCGTGCTGCCCTGTGCCATGTGCATCACTGCAGTGCTCGGGGGGGGTGTGGCCCATGTTGTGTGTTGTTGCTCACAGTGTGGCGTGCGCTTCATTGACTTCTGGCACATGGTTGGTCATGGGCATGTATCTTAGCGTGACTGCTGTATGTGTGGCAGCTGTGCGGATGACATGCCTTTCATGAGACTGGGGCTGACGGATGGGATGGATGGTATGTTGTATGTGCATGGTGTGTCTGTGTGTTTGATGGGTTCAGTGGTGTTCGTGTGCATTTATGTTGTTCCGCTCTGTTGCGTCTAGTGTTGTTTGTCTTACATAGGCGTAGTTGTGGGGTGTGTGGTTGACAGGCAGTAGGGGCTACATGGACAGGACTTCAATGGTGTTTCGGTTGTGTGTGATGGGTTGCACAGTGGCTGCCGTGTGGTACTATATTCAGTGTGGCTTGTGCATGCAGACGTGGCTCCTTGGGTGTTGCTGTGTCTGTGATGGGTCATGTGAGGTGTGAGTCTGTGGTTCATGTCCGTGTGCACATTGTTCACTTGTTCGTGACGGTGGGCGGTGCTGCGTGTTCGTCTGCTACGTGACATGTCCCATGTGTTGGTCGTGTTACGGTCCTCATGCCTCCAGTAATCCAGCCCTGTCCAGTTTCCCACCTGCAGGTTGTTCGGGCGTGCACTGTACTGGATGCCACATGGTTCTAAGCGGGGGGTGCTCCATGTTGCAGGTCTGTGGGGGTGGAGGGTGTTGTGGGTCGTGGTGGTGGCTGGACACCCACTGACACCGATTGTTGTGGACCGTGATGTCTACCTTTCGGCTGTCGGTGTGCACTGCGGTGGCTGACACGTGGCTGTGGGGTGTGGGGGATGCTCCTCCTTGCTGTGCTGTGGGACTAGGGGCCTGGTGTGTGTTGTACTTGGGCTGTCCACCCTCCCACCCACTGCACTTTGTGTTCCTGCCACTTACCTGTTACTTGTCGGTTAGTGCAGCTATGGCGGACACATGGGTGTGGTGGGTGCTCGTTGTGGCGCTTCTGGCATACTTGGGGACCTGTTGGTGGTTACGTGGCTGGCTGAGTGTACACATGTCCCCACGCATCTTACAGTTGTTCTGTTTGGGCTGTGTGTGGTGGTGTCTGTTGCATGTGTGTGTGATGTGTTGTGTATTGTGTGCTGGACATGGGGGTGTTTGTCCCTGGGAGCTGTGGCATGGTGGTAGTGCATGTGAGTACATAGCGGTGTGCTGGTATACATTAGTTTGTACTTACCAGCCTCCACTCCCCTGCTAATCCGGCGAGGATCTCCGGATGTATGATGACTCGCACCTTCTCCTCCCACGCTTTGAAGGTCTTGAAGAGCGCGGGATTCCCTCCGCCAGTGACGGCAGCCAGCTCTCTGTTCTTGCTCTCCTTCTTCTTGACCAGGCTCTTGACGTCATTCCACCGTTTGTTGATTTCAACTCTGTTCCTGGGCAGGGTCCCGACTGCATTGACCTGGTCTACGATCCGGTTCCACATTCTGTTTCTGGTGGCTAGTGGTGTGTGCTGGACCAGGTTCCCATAGATTTGTGGGTGCACCTTGATGATCTCGTCGACCATGACCGTCAGCTCCATGGGCGTGAACTTGGGCATTCTTTGTGGTGCCATGGTGTTTGTGGTGCTGGTGCGGTGTGTGTTGTGTAATGTGCAGGGGGTTTGTGGTGCCGGTGTTTGGTGGTGGTGGTGGTGGTGGTGGTGGTTGTGATGTGTGCGTTTCTGTGGTGTGCTGCTGTCCTTGCTGTGTCACTGTGTCCTCTCTCTCTCTCCTCTCTAGTTTGCAATGTTGCAAGGGGTTGTGGTCTGTGGGAGTGCTGCTTTTGTACTTACCTATGTGGGTGTGTCCTCATGGTCTGTTGTTTTCAGGTGTATTGTGTCTGGGGTTCTGGCCTTTGTAGTTTTTGTTTGTCCAGGGGGGTGTTTTCGGGATGTGTACTGTGCTTGTGTATTTGTGCGTGCCTTGCTGTGTGGACTTGTTGGCCATGTTGTGTGCGATTGTTTTTGTCAGCGGATGGTTTCTGTGCAGGGACGTGGGCGCCATGGCTTCTGCCGTGTCGATTCTCATCGGCGTTGTTTGCGCTGGCGGGCGGTATATTTGTAGTTTTCCCGCGCTCATGGCGGTGCGATCGTAATCTCACGTGCGGTGTGTCGGCCGTGAGGGCGGGCGGTTTTGTGTTGTCGTGCGTGTTTCCGTCCGTGGCGGGCGGTTTGACTCCGACTCGGACGATGGCGGGCGGTATCTTGTGTGATTTTTCCGCCGATGGCGGTTTTCGGTTTGTGTCATCGTAATGGCGTGGTCGGTGTTCAGACGGTGTGTGCGGGCGGATTTTTGCCGCTTCCATGCCTGGCGGATTTTTTTACGCCGGGTATCGTAATGGGCCCCTAAGAAACTGTTAGTATAAAGTAAATATTTTATCTTTTTACTTTTTGTAAATAATTTAAATGTTGTTTTTAATGTGAAATAATGCAAGTGTTATATATTTAAAGTTTATATTTAATTATTGTAATACGTTTGTTTAGCCAAAATATATTGTTTTATATATTGATGTGTTTGCAAATTATTTTATTATGTTGTTTAAGTATTTTATATTGTTTTATAATGTGAATTTATATTTGGTGCTAAAGATATATTTAATTGAGCAGTTTTTATATAGTCGATATTTGTAAAAAGTCGATATTATTGGTGTCTATATTTTGGTATTCGATATTTTTGTAATGTTGTATGTTATAAAAATTTAAACGATATTTAATGTAACGATATTTAGCATTTCGATATTGTGGTGAACGATATTTTTTATTTACGATATTGTGTACTCGATATTTTTGTAATTTTATAAATAAGTATAGGTAGTAGATATTATTGTAGTCGATATTTAGACGCCGATATTTTGTATATTCGATATTTTTGTAGTCGATATTATGTCAGTGATCCGTATGGAGTGCTTGACGCGGGTGTCGATTTAATCTTTGTGGTACAAGCCGATCCAGCTTCCCACTTTGAGGTGTTCTATTCTTGGGTCACCTTTCCAGCGGTGGATGGGACAGACAATTTGTTCCATGAATATACAGCCACCGTAGTTCCTAATCACTATAGACCGTATAGGAATATTGAAGTACCGCTCACGGCTTGGCAGCACCGTGTTTGGTTTGATGGCGCCCTCCCCAACCGGTTACCACGGTTCGTTTAGGCCCCTTGTCTATTGATGGGGCCACTTGGCCTGTTTTGGCCGGGTACACCCCACATCCGCAATATATGACGATACCAGTCGCGGACCTGCGCAACATGTATTCGGCTTTAGTGCGAGTGCATCGAGCCTTAGTGCAATATGTTACAGACAACATCCAGGGAGCCCCACCTGGAGTTGCAGGCCATCCAGCTGTTGCAGGCGGCGTGACCATAAGTCCTGTCATGGTGAACTCGGTGATGGGCAAGCGCCCACAAAATAAGGATGATTTTCCTTATTGGCTTGCAGAGAAATTTGACCAGCTGGAGGCAGTTTTTCCAAACACAACACCGGTGGATAAACATAGAATTCTTACAATTAGTTTGCCAAAAGACTTAATCCCGAGTTGACAGCATGCAACAACTGGGGTAGGGTATTCGCAGCAGTGTATTCGAAGTGTTTCGGCACTCCTTCCATGACGGTTCTCCCCTCTGTAATTAAACGAGTGCAGGATGAACATGGTCCTGAAGCGGCTGTGGAATTAGGGATGAGACTGGTGGGAGTGTTCGACGTAGTAGCTGAGTTGATCCTTGCGAATGTCAAGGGCGATGCAGTGAACTTTCAAGTAGCTAATGCTTTGGCTTTGGTCCCAGAATTGGACAAGCCGCACGAATTACCGAACATTATTACCCAGGCTTACAAAACTATTGGCAGAAATAGCCTGGGAAATAAGCCGTTTTGCAAAACAGCAAACACAATCGCAACAACAACAACAACCAAAAACTCAATCTGAGAAAGATGAGAAACCAGTCTTTACTAAAAAGAGCTGGAGGTTGAAAAAACAGGGTAAGCAACAAAAGAGGCCGGGGTCGAGAGGCGCATCCCCGGTTTCCATCTCTTCTGAACGCACTTATGATTTGCGCGATAGGGCGAGAATGAAATCTCCGGATAGGTTTCAGATCCCTGATACGCGTTCTCCTCGTTCTTCGCAGGCACAGACAACTTTACAGGCTGGTGGAGGAGATCGTCAGGATAGAGGAAGGGGTCGAGAGGCTCCACAGGGACGAGACCAACCTCGACAACAAGTCAGAGGGAAAGCAGAAGACTTTCAACGTTCTCGCCCACAATTTCAGAAGAAGAAAGTTGCCGCTGTAACAGCGAAATATGCCACAGACGGTGAGAACGAGACTCCTGAACTGGACGTGGGCAGTGACCCTCCTAGACAGCGCCGCGGAAGTTACCATAGTGCGGGAGGCGCTACGTCCTCATATGGAGGCGATAGCAACTGAAACATTCATTACTGTTGAGACAGCAGACACCAGAGTGGCACCCCTGACAGACTATTTAATATTGTCATTCAAATTGAAGGTGATATACAGCGTGTAATTAAAGGGATTTTGGGGAAAATCTGACCTCTTCGTACGACATTTTGTTAGCGGAGGCGGATTGGCCACCCCCATTCGTACTTGCTGCGCGTAAAGGGGAGGAGGTAATCCTTCCGAGCTTTTCTCGACATGTCCCAAAGGACAAAGCGGAGGCCCTTGCAGCTGAGTGGGCTGTGTCCCTGGCTCCTGCGTTATACCGCAACCACGTGGGTTGGGATGAAGACTCTCCCCCCATGAAATACCATTGCGGTCCCTACCACAGCCACAACCCCAATATCCCATAAAACGGGAAGCAAAAGGCCCCGTTTCCGAATGTCTGACTCAGTTGGAATATCAGGGAGTAATTGAAACATGCGTATCACCGATGAATAATCCCCTTTTCGCGGTTTCTAAACCCGATGGATCGTACCGCTTAGTTTTGGATTACCGGCATTTGAACTCTCAGTGTCGGACCTTTGCGGTGCAAAATACCCACAGTTCTGCGCTTGTAGACAGTCTTGTTCGTAAAAAATATAAACCGACACTTGATCTCTCCAATGGATTCTACACGCACAACTTAGCCCCGGAGAGTGGCCAATGGAGCGCTTTTACCTCTGGTGGTAAATTATTCAAATTCAGGCGTTTACCTATGGGCTACAAGAACAGCCCCGGCGTATTCGCTGCCCGTGTTGTCTCTTTGTTAGACGGCATTGACCAAGATGCATGTTCGTACGTCGATGACATTTATCTGTCGGACGACGAATTGTTCCCGCATCTCTCCCGAGTAGACCGCATTATTCTAGAATTTGCGGTTCAAGGTTACAAATTTAACTTTGCCAAATCTCATATTGCCGAATTTACCGTTTTGTTCTTGGGCTACGAGCTCAACAATGAAGGTAAGGGCTTAGCCCCCCACTTCTTAGAAAAATGTACACTTTTGTGCCCTCCTACTACTCTGAAAAAACTTCAGTCTTTGCTGGGTTTCCTGAACTTTGGGCGTACTTACATTCCCGAATACGCCCAGCGTATCAAGCCACTGTATGCCTTGATACAACCTAACTTTTCGAAGTCTTGCTGGCTTCCGGAGCATTCCTCCATTCTGCAGTCTTTGCAGACAGACCTTCTTGAGTCTAAATACCTTTTGACGCGTGATAACCACACAAACCTGGTGATCAGAATAATTCCGGGGGCAGTGGGTTTCACGTACTTAACCTTTAATGAAGGTGACACAGTACCCATCGCATACAAGTCACATCTTTACACTTCCGCAGAAATGCGCTTTTCATCTGTGGAGAAAGTTCTGACTGCAGTGCAAATGGCGATTCTAAAGGAGAGCGCATTGGCACAGGGAAAACGCATTCTGGTGGTAACACCATATCCTGCCCTAGAGGCAGTGACAAAAGCAAGTGTACCGAACTCTAAAGCTTTGCACCCCCGTTGGATTCAATGGGCAACATCTTTGACGTCTCCTGATGTCACTTTCATTTTCGATTCTTCTCTGCAGACTCAGGAGTTTTTGCAGTATGAATTTGTTCATCCTCCTCCTCTGTCTTTACTGCAGCTTGAGGATTACGACTGTGTGATCTACACCGATGGTTCGGCACAACCGGCCACGGGGTCCAAGCATGCTTATTCAGCCGCATGTGCTATTGTTGCAGGTACCTTCGTGAACGGAAAGTTCAAATCCACTGTAGTGCACACTCAGGCACTCGGGGACAGTACTGCACAATTGGCCGAGCTGCGCGCATTGGTGCTTGCGCTTGAGTTCGTTAATCCGGATGTGACCACTCTTATTGTATGCGATTCTTATTACTGTGTTCAATCTTACAATGACAATCTGTTCTTTTGGTCGCAAAACGACTATAGAGACGCTAAAGGTAGCACAATTAAGCATAAAATGCTTTGGGTTCGGGTGGCAGAATTGAGACAACGTCTGCCACTCACACAGGTGGTTCACACACTTGGCCATCAGCGGGTGGGCGCACACGCTGTTGGTAACGGTCTGGCAGACGAAGCTGCCAGATCAGCAGTAGTCACGTGTTCAGTAGCAGCAGTTACTAGATCCATGTCTAAAATTGATACTGATATTTTGGCAGTTATTGCTGCAACTAAGGAAGGTGCTAATTACCCTAGGGGTTTTCCTTCCAAATATACTTATCAGTTAGGTCCCGAACAGGCTCCCTATGTAACAATACCCGACGTTGGTGATCGGCTAATCCCCAACGCGGACCGCAGACTTTCCTTGATAACAGCAGCACACGAAGGCATGGCTTCGGCTCATGCTGGAGTGTCTGCAACCGTTTCCATCTTGCAGCAGCGTTATTGGTGGCGTGGTTTATACAAAGACACCCGTACTTATGTGCTTTCTTGTGACGTTTGTCAACAGATTAAGCCTTCCACGGTTACACGACCACCACAGACCCCGCTCTGCATTTCTAACAGACCCTTTGGGTGTGTTTACCTGGATCACTGCGGTCCATTTTCTTCAGACACTGCCTATAAATATATCTTAGTGGCAGTGGACTCGTGCACACGTTTCATCTGGGTCTGGCCACAACGGAGTGCTGACGCTCGAAATGTCATCAGGGATTTGCGTATCTTTGTGGGAATTTTCGCCTGTGGCACCTTCCATTCTGACCAAGGTCCAGCGTTTGCCTCTAAGGCTTACAAGGAGGCAATGGGTTCACTGGGGGTGCGGGTGAAATTTTCATCTCCATATCGGCCTGAGGGCAACTCGATCGTTGAACGAATGAACCGTGACTTAAAGCAATCCTTGACAGCTAGAGTCTTAGGTACTGGCAGGAACTGGCTGGCCCACTTGTATACTGTACAACGTGCACTTAATAATCTCCCGAGAAGACCTCTGGGTGGGCGGACCCCATACGAAATGCTCTTTGGCATACGAATGTTTGTGCCTGACCTTGATGGTCTAGACATGGCGGCGCAATCCGCCAAGTTTGATGTAGATAACCATTCTACTATGTTACAGGACTTACAAGAAGCCCGAGACAAACTTGCAGTCGCACATTTACCTTCAGACACAGACACTGCTCTGCAGAGTCCGGTTGCCGGCTGGCTTCCGAAGATTGGAGATCTGGTTCGAGAGAAGGTGGAGAACAAGAAAGAATTCGGCCCCTCTTATCGTGCACCGGTTCCAGTCCTGGGCTTGAAGGGAACACGTACAGTCATCTTACCACCGCTTCCTGGTCGCAAGGAGAACAGATACATCTCAGTGGAAAATGTCAAGCTACAACACCTGGCCGATCCTGAATAGTGTTACACCAGCGGTCTCTTGTCCTGCCATTTACCGGACTTGTGTTCGTGGCCCTCCTGCCCGAACGGTCACTGATGTTACAATTGAGATGGTTGATTTGCCTGAAAGTATACTCGAACCCCCTGTCTCCCCCTGCATCGATGAGAACGAGTATACCTATCCCGATACCGAATCGGTGGCACACTTACCAACAACGCCGCTGAGCCCAACACGTTATTCCTTTGACTCGGATTCCACCTCATCAATTGTCCCGTCCAAGTTCAGTGTTTTTGTATCCTGGTTTAGAGACAATTTTTTTATTCCCCCCTGGACATACATCTGGTTGGTGCTGTTTCTCATTTTTTTGTTCATGTCCATTGGCTTTGTCACCGTGTTTTTTCTACTCATCAATGGTCACTATCTACCAGAACGCTCTGCTGTGAACAGTGTTGCTGGAACTTTGGCTCCACATTCCTCATCTCACATCATGAAGCGTGACCAAACATTAGTAAACATTTCAGCTTTTCCAGTTGCTGATGGCATCGTATGGGATGCGGTAAATTTCCAAATTCATGGACCGACAGAAATTATTAATGTACCAAATGTCCTTCGAGTTTCGATGGGTGATGTAGTAAAAAGTAATATTCATTCTGACGATTGGGATGTGCATGCCGTTGAAGCATTATTTGCTGATTTAAAATATTATGCTTCCTTTAATGCTGAGGATTTGTATATGAATTCTGCTAATTATGCCGATTTGTATTGCTACCAGCATTGGGGCAACCATTTTGTCCATAAACCAAGTGCACTACGTGGTCCTTTTGCCTACACCCAATGGGAACATTGTCCAAACCCTTTACCGGGTAGCTCCCAGACTCTTAGAAATAAATTTACATATTTCACTGATTTTAATAGATCGAACCTTGGGTCCTATTTTTTTAAATTAAACGCCACATCCACTCAGAAAATCATGTTGACCCACACCAAATTGCTATATTCGAGTTCCTTTTTGAGCACCTTAGCTGTGGGTGGTTATGAGCACTGGAAGGACACTGTAGATTTGAAATCAATCTGGGGCTCAAAACCATGGCAGGTGCAAGGCACCGAGGCCTTGCATCGTGCTTGCCTTATCCCGGCCCAAATTATATTTCTGAATACTTCCATCTATCAGACTACATGTTGGGGCTTGGCTACCACCAAACAATTAAACGCACCTTCCATTCCATCCCTGTCTTCCACTACAAACAATAGCGTGCACCGTAATATGTCCCTTACGACTTTGCAGGCTTTGTTGCAGAACAATTCGTTTAATGTTTCTACGCTTGTTCAGTCACCCTGGTTGGCTTGGCCCATATCATCTAATGCGTGCCAACTGCGTTTTCATGACTCAGTCCCTGGCTACAAACAGGATAGACCCGATCCTAGTTTTTCAGACTCCCGTACTGTCACAACATATTCTATTGGTAAATTATGTAAACAGTGGTTGCAGCATTCTTCCCTAGAATCTGTTAAACAACATTTATCCCTCCTATCAGGCAACATTGATCTGTCCGACTTTATATTGGGACCTCGTGGTCCACGACCGAAGAGGTTCATTTATGAAGCTTATAATGAATTCTGGAAGCTGTCGCAAATGGAAGCTGCTTCCCGTCTCCGGGAAATAGACCAAGCAAATTTGGAAAAGGTGCTTGCTGTTGTTGACAATAGTATTAATACCCTGTCTTCCCGCATTTACACGTTAGAGAATATTGTGTCCTCTGTTGTTGATATTGTACCAGATGATGTTTCTGTGTTGTACCATGGTCAAAATCAGTTACGTTCAGTTATGCAGTTTGCGTGGACTTTGCAAACACTTAAGTTAGGTAAAGTTCCTTGGCATTTTTTGAACACCACTGCCTTATTTCTGCCTTTTAATTTAACTGACAAACAGAAGTTCATGTCCATGAAAGATGCAGCTTACACTCTGTTACATATCGAGAAAGTGGAGCCCTTACCATTCTCTGTGGCGGAATTGGATTGTGCTGTGTGGCTAGTTCATGGGGTTATCACTTTGCCTTTTTCCTTGTTTGAATTTAGTTCGTGCATGAAACATTATCCTGTGGGCCGTTTCCAGCCCTTGGGTAGTGCCTTCCTGCATGAACTTTGGTCCCTCCCTTTCATGTATAAATGTCTTAGAGACGGAAAGGAAGTTTTTCTCACGGGGGAGTCATGCGATTCAACTGTGGGTCATTCCCTTGTTTGTAAACATATTAAATTGCACGGAGCTTGTAACGTTTCTGCTCCGAATCTTGCTTGTGTGTTAAAGGGCATTCCTGCTCCTGCTATTTCTCCTACTTTTAGTTTGCTTACTAATGGTTGCTATTTGCTTTTGAATAACGAAAACTGCTGTGGCATGCAGGCCGGCATACCCTATATTGTTACGGTTTCGCACAGGGTTGTCTGCTGCAAGAATGTGCTTTTCCCTCCCCTCACGACATCATAGATAATTCTATTTGGCCTTCCATTCCTACCATGAAGGCGGATTTCAATAAACTGAGCAGAATAAAGGCGCTATTATTGAACCAGGAGGTTATGCTCACATCCGCCCGGGAGACATTCATTCTCCAGGTGGCAAGTACCCACAGTGAAATACAGGCCCTTTTGATCACTAACCTCCCACAACATTTCGGTGAATTGATTCACCGTATTTTTCCTCCGCAATGGCTGCTCCCCCATGGGCCCTTCTCGACCCCGGACGCCTCCAGCTGCTCCGTGAGCGCCTCCTGTCTGGTTTCGGCGTTCTGCCATTGGCGACACTGAGTGTGTCCTATACCCTTTCTTTTCGCTTTGCGTATTTCACTTGCGTGCAACCTGTGATGTCTTGCATCCGCTGTCCTTTCACCTGGACTATGGATTATTGCCTCTCCAATTCGTCGTTGTCTGTCCCGGATTTTGTTCGGTTGGTGGGTCCCTTAGAGGCCCATGAACGGGACTGTTCCGCTGCAGGGTACATGACGCGTGCGGCTGCACTGGGGATTTTGGCGCAATGGGATATCTGGGCGGCTGCTCAGAATCTCCTCCAACAAAGTTATATTGAGTATCACGCAAGTTGTCCCGCATTGCTTTTGGATGCTCCCTCCTGCGAGGAGCATTCCTGCTGCTTTGATCTATTGTACTGGATGGCGTCTATGTTTTCTGACGATTCCAATGATGTCCTCTTGGAAGCTATAGCGTTTTTCTGCACGTACACGCTGTTGGATTGACATGGCCTTAGTTTACTGTGAACTGCCTCGCTGGCTCTCTTTTTTCATCGCATGTTTTTTTTTTGTTTTTTTTTTCCCCTTCCCTTTCTCCCATTCGTTGTCCTTCATGAGGACTACCTCCCCTATAGACGTTTCTGTTCTGCTCGGTCCATTTGAACTTTGTCTTGGCCGATGGACTGTCCAGGGGAGGGTGTCTTGTGGTTTGTGGCCTCCTGGCCTGCCTTGCTACGTTGCCTTAGGCCTAGCTGCCATGATGCTTTTCTTTGCACACGTTACTCTGAGCCGTTGTTCTACCGACCTCTGCTCCTGCCAAGTTATTTTAGAACTGTCTGCGTTTCTGTTTTTCACCTTTTCTCCTGTTCCCTTTGGGCTACGTCTGCACGACATGTACAAGGTCGAAAAACAACGTCCCTTGTTCCTGCTGATCTGGCCAGTCCCTCGCACCTAGACATAACACTGTGTAAAGCTGCCATGGGGAATTTGTGTGCTTTTAATATTGAGGTGCCCCCGCTCTAGAGACACTTGGAGAAAAACCTTTCCAGGGAGAAGAGCTGTGATTGTCTGCTGATGTAGTCTTTGCATCTAGAGACTGAGGTATGGGGGTTCGCTAGTCAAAGCCCAGAGGTCTTCTATTTATATAATAAACTAGCTTCTAGCACGGGGAGGGTGGTAAGGTCATTTAGCCCTATAGCCACTGCTTTATGAAATGCTTTCCCCGTTTGTATTCTATGGAGTTGTAACTATGCTGATTATATTATTCTTATGCATTATGCTGATAGTACTGACACGTGTACTGTATCTTAGAGCACGTAAGTTGAAATAAACATTTTAACCTATACTGTGTCTCTTCTTACGCACGTTGTGGACAGGTATGAGTGAGTGACGAAAGGGTGTTCTTGCTACTGCGAGTCCTGAGAGAGAGATACCATGTTCTGGGTTGTCTAATCATTGGTACATTGTTGCTAATGGGACGCTAAGACTAGTTGGGTTAGGGTTTTAGGTGCTACGGTTTATGGTTGGCTCACCACTACATTCCGAGGTCCTATTATCCTGTGCATAGCTCTGTGTGTGCAGAATCCCTACAACAGTGGTTTTCTTGGATACACTGAGTTTTGTTTTAATGTGACTCGGACTCGTTCTACACCTTTGATTAGTTCGATATAGATTCCTGTGAAGACCCATACTTCTGGGTTCACGTTTTCTTTTAAACCAGGTGGTAATTCCTCAGTTGTTCTCTTTTTAAAAAACATTTTTATTTCCCAAAGAGGCATGAGCATCTAAAATTAATTCATTTGATTAAATTCACAGGGCAAATAACAATCTTCGTTAAAAAACAGTTACAAAAGCATTGAAGAACAATAAAACCATATAACATCACATCCCACTGCATCATAAGGCATCATAAAAAAGACAGGGCATTCAATTAATATATAAGTCATCAGATATAAACTTAAAGATAGTCAATCCATTCCCATCACCTTAGGACAGCGCTGGATATGTCAAAAGCCCAACCAAATCAGACCATTGCTATTTTCAGCAAATCAAGTGCTAAACCACCTCCTATGTGTCTAGTATCCCTGCTCATTAGAGAGCAGTCAGCTATCGCTGTTCGTATTAGGGGTCGGAGCTTAACCAATCATCGTTCCCTAAATTGCCAATCACCCAATTGATCAAAGGGGACTAAATAGTTTTACCCCGCCTCTCAGCCCCTTACCTACCCTTTCAGTTGTATAGAGATCATTCTAAATTATAAATACCCAACAGTCGCCCCAGTCATGCCTGGATCGTAGGAGGTTCTACACTTTTCCACACCGTCGCAATCAACAGCCGAGCTGCTGCCACTGATATAAAAATAAAGTAGGTCTGAGTTAGACCTCCTTCATAGCGATTATCCTAACCGAGAAGCATCATGCCAGAACGAATGCATATCCCTTGCCCAAACAGCTTCCTCCAGAATGTCTCGATGCCTTCCTTCAGAGGCTGTAACTTCTCATAACGATAAAACCTGTATCAAATCGGCCGGGCCTTCTCCACACCTAGGCCACTTATGATCTTCCATTTTACCCCATTCAAGCCACTTTGCCGGGTTAAATAGAGTCGAAAAAAATGTTTTATAGTGCTAGGTTTTCAAATTAGATGAGAGAAGAACCTTCATTCTTAGTCCAATGGACATGTATAAATCCACACCCCTCCCCCTAACTTCCTTGCCAAGTTAGATTCAGCCTTCTCAAGATCATCCGGGGCTGTGTCAATTAAAAGCTTATACACATGTTGTAGGAAAGTAGGATCTGCTTCTTATGGTTACCCCCACTTTTTGCTTTTTGTAACACTGTTTTTGACTAGTCTGACTGGGATCCTGCTAATCAGGACCCCAGTCTATCTGCTTTCTCCCTAAACTGTTATGATATGTACTTAGGTACACTCCAGATTGGATACTGGGGTACCCGTGTCAGAATATCGAGCTACAAAAATATCGACGCAAGAATATCGATGTCCAGAATATCGAAGTCCTATATACATAATGGTAAGTACAAAAATATCGATAAAAAAATATTGTTGTTAAAAATATTGATGTTAAAAATATCGGTTTTTAAATGTATAAACAATAATGTAAAATAAAGTAAATAATACATATAATTAAAAAAACATAGTTAAAATTATTAAAAAAAAATTAAAATTATAAGTAATACATATAATGTAAAAATCAATTAAACATATATATGTATAAAAAATAATATATACTTACTTAATATTTATAAAAAATTATTTTAATAACTTATAAATTGTTAAAAAAACATATTAAAAATTATAAATACATATATATACACATACACCAAGAATATAAATAAAAATAAAAAATATATATAACAAATTAAAATATTACAATATTTTTAATCTTTTTAAAATACATTTTACACTACATTAACTAAAACAGTAGAGAAAATATTGGATAGCGGACGGGATAAAATTACTATTCCCACTCCGGAGAGTGCAACAGTAGGGAAAGTGTTAGATAGCGTAGGGGTAAAAATTACTATTCCCACTCCAGAGAGCAACAGTTAGGAAAGTGTTGGAAAGCGAAGGGGTAAAAATTACTATTCCCACTCCAGTGAGTGAAACAGTAGGGAAAGTGTTGGATAGCATAGGGGTAAAAATTACTATTCACACTCCAGAGAGAGCAACAGTAGGGAAAGTGTTGGATAGCGTAGGGGTAAAAATTACTATTCCCACTCCAGTGAATGCAACAGTAGGGAAAGTTTTGGCTAGCGGAGGGTTAAAAATTTCTATTCCCACTCCAGTGAGTGCAACAGTAGGGAAAGTATTGGATTGCGGAGATGTACAAATCACTATTCCCACTCCAGAGAGTGCAAGAGTAGGGAAAGAGTTGGATAGCGTAGGGGTAAAAATTACTATTCCCACTCCACAGAGTGCAACAGTAGGGAAAGTGTTGGATAGCATAGGGGTAAAAATTACTATTCCCACTGCAGTGAGTGCAACAGTAGGGAAAGTGTTAAATAGCGGAGGGGTAAAAATTACTATTCCCACTCCAGTGAGTGCAGCAGTAGGGAAAGTGTTGGATAGCGTAGGGGTAAAAAGTACTATTCCCACTCCAGTGAGTGCAACAGTAGGGAAAGTGTTGGATAGCGTAGGGGTAAAAATTACTATTCCCACTCCAAAGAATGCAACAGTAGGGAAAGTGTTGGATAGCGTAGGGGTAAAATTACTATTCCCACTCCAGAGAGTGCAACAGTAGGGAAAGTGTTGGATAGCAGAGGGTTAAAATTAACATACTTATCAATTAAATAATTATTAAAATTAAATAACCAATTAATAATTAATTAATAATAAATTAATTATAAATACCTATAAATAAATATTAATAATGACTTTATTATAATTAAATTACTTCCCACCCTATTCCCCTATAAACCCACAAGCCGCTCCTAAAAAAACATAATTAATATAATTATCAAGTAATACAAGTTAATAACCAATTTTTTATTAATTAATAATAAATTAATTATAAATACTAATAAATAAATATTAATAATTACTTTATTATAATTAAATTACTTCCCACCCTATTCCCCTATAAACCCACAACCCGCTCCTAAAAAAATAACACAATTTATATAAGTATCTATTAATTAATTAATATTAATTAATAACCAATTAATAATTAATTAATAATAAATTAATTTTAAATACTAATAAATAAATATGAATAATTACTTTTTTATAATTAAATTACTTCCCACCCTATTCCCCTATAAACCCACAACCCGCTCTTAAACAAATAACACAATTTATATAATTATCTATTAATTTAATATTATTAATTAATAACCAATTAATAATTAATTAATAATTAATTAATTATAAATAATAGTGAATAAAAATTAATATTTACTTTTTTATAATTAAATTACTTCCACCCTATTCCCCTATAAACCCACAACCCACTACAGAACTAAAATACGCAAAAATGTGTTTACATAAAAGTATTTACTGCTAAAAATGTAACACATACATTAAAAAAAACTACACTTATACCAAAAAATTACATCACATACTTTTAACACACATACTAAAATACAGAACACTAACATAAACATCGATATTATTAACAATGATATTTTAACAAACGATATTACTGTCTTCGATATTAAAAAAAACGATATTTCTTACCATACTGTCGATATTCTGTACCACGATATTCTTGCAGTCGATATTCTTGACCTACGATATTTAAAAATCGATATTATGGTAGGTTGAAATTAAAAACTCGATATTCTGTCTGTGCATGCACCGTCAGTCCCTAGTATATGGTACACATGTACCCAGGGCATAGGTACCCCAGAGGCCTCCCATGGGCTGAAGAATGTATTATGCCACCCATGAGAGGCCATGCAAAATGGAACTACAGGCCTGTCATTGCAGCCTGTGTAAGTTGGTGCATGCACCACTTACTTAAGATATAGGTTTACTATATCTAAGGGTCACTGCACTTAAAACCTATAAGTCACACCTATAGCAGGCCTTTACAATCCTGAAGGCAGGGTTCTTGGTTCTAAGTGAGAGGGTGCCCCTGTATGAGCAGGACTCCCCTGCAGCCTATGGAGTCCATTCTCCCAGGTTGTCAGTGAAGCAGCCTTATACGACACATAGAGGGGCATTATGTGACCGGGTGATGACCAACTCTAAAACGGCTGAAACAAACCCTATTGTGTTTGGTGCCAAACATGTTGGACTCATGCCCCCACTCCGGTAACCGGTGTGGGAGGTAGAATTCCACCCCTCAGAAGTGAGCTTCGTGGGGTCCCTGGTGTTCCCGTACCAGCCTTCTAGTCACGGACAGCACAAAATGGTAGCTGCCGACTAGAGACACATTTCTGCCCTCCTACTGCTGAGCCAAGCTTGAGCAGGGAAAGGCAGTACAATAGGCATCATGTCACAGGGAGGTGTTACCGCCTCCCAGACAGGATTTAGTGTATTAGGGCTGGGTGGGTAGCATGAGGGGCACATTTGGTGTCCCTGTGCATAGTCCAGTTCAAACCAGTCCAGGGAGCCGTTGGCTCCCGCTCTGGCGCAAAACTGGACAAAGGACATGGGAGTATCCTCCCCCCTGTCCAGACCCTCCCCTGAATCTTTCTAACCCTCTCCCGTGGGTACTTGTTAGAAATGGGATCTCTGGTTGGCTAAGGCTTGCGCCAAAGCCAGGCAGCGACCACCACTCTAGTCAGGGCAAGGGAGTTACACGCCAAAGATAACCCCTGCTCACCCCCTTGGTAGCTTGGCTCGAGCAGTCAGGCCTATCCCGGAGGCAATGTGTAAAGCGTTTGCGCAACACGCACACAGCAACAACATACTAGGCACACCACAAAAGGAACTCCACACAAGGTTATATCAAAAATAGCCTTTGTATTCTCATAACACATTAGAATAGTAATCACATAACATACATTGCGCCACCTGGCACCTGGTAATATCTACAAGGGATTATGTACACCTGACAGGGCCAACTGGACCACTGTCAGAACCATCACAAAGTGAACTTAGTAAATGTAGGACATATCATAAACGTAGAACACAGCCAGTAATCACTGGCAAACACTGTACTCAGCATCATCCTGTAACATAAACCATATTATGCACAGTATCACATTTAGGTGTGGAATACATTCTCCGCCAACCTCACCAGCATAAACACATTATGCAATCATCTCATAAGTCTAAACGCATTAGACAATACCCTCACCAGCATAACTACATTATGCAGTAACACATAAACAGAACTCTTAGATTAGGGAATAACCTCCTAAACATAAATCACATTAGAGAATAATCTCACTAGCATAAACCACGGTATGCAAATAACCTCATACATAAACCACAGTTAGAGGGATAAAACAGGGTGCGTAAATCACAATACATGAATCACATTTCCTAGCACCACATAAATAACATTAGGGCCTGGCACCCTACAAACCTAACAGTCCCCCTGGCCAACTGGCCTTCTCAATGGGGCTCAAATGCCCTATGTCCAGCAAAGTCAGGGCGGCTGCCAAAGCAACAGAGTTCACAAGGGCGCAATTGGGCTGGGGCAGAGGAGTGCATCTCACTCCTATCTCTCACTCAAAAGTGCCCCCAAAGAACTGTGGACCTAAACGTTGCAGCTGACGCTACTTGCCGTGCAGCTGTGTATCAAAAGAAAGTGGGCACTCACTGTGCCTTCTGAACAAATGTGCGCAAAACGTTGCAGCTGCCCCTCGCTGGTGCGGCACAGCTGTGAATAGGAAAATAGGCCCTGGCACAACTGTGCCCTCGGGGCCTCACTGGGGCTCTCCAAATAACATGCCCCCATCGTTGCAGCTGCCCTCTGCAAGCGGGGCAGCTGGGATAACCAAAGTGAAGGGGCCCGAGCACCTCTGTGCCCTCGGGGCCCCACTGGCTTTAAACAAATGTGCCCCAACGTTGGAGCGCCCTCTGTCAGGCGGGGCCGCTCATGAAAGTGGCACTGACACTGTGCCTCGATGGGCACAACCCTCCTGGAGCCCTCACTCACCGGCTCCTGTGCGGGGGGGAGTCTCCTCTCACCGCCTGCGGGACCGGCATCACTTCTCCTGGTCTCCTCCCGGCGGGGGAAAACTCTGCTCTCCTCTGGCGGTGCGGGGCTTCCCTCTGCTCACGGGAGCCCCGCCGATCAGCTTCCGCACCTCTCCTCACTTCACCCGGGCCCCCTCCTGGGACCCGGGACTTCGCTATGGAGCCCGCGAGGCTCCGGCCGGCCCTTCCTGTTACCACGAGGCCCCGCCCACGTCCCAGGCAAGGTTGCCTGACTTCCTGTGTCGCGATCGGGCCGCGGCGGTGATTTCGTTTCTCCTTCTCCTCGTCGCGGCAAATGAGGGGTAGGCTCCCTCTTAATTTAAAATATAAAGCGGGGTGGGCACCCGCTCAACATGGCAAAATGCGGGGTAGGCACCCGTGAAAAAGGCAGCATAAGCGGGGTGGGCACCCACAATTCAGGCATCACGGGGAATCCCTCACACCGGGATTCCCTCTCCCAGGGCTGCAGCGCCGCGCTGCAAAGCCCGCGCTCTCTCGCTTCGGGGAATAATTAAAATATAGCGCTCACGAGGCGCTAGCTGCACAAAATCCTGAAGGATAAAAAAACGAAGCAAAAGGTCCCTGGGGCATAGCTGGGCATAGCTGGGACACGGTTCTACGCCACTCTGAACCCATGTGGTTCCCTCTGGAAAAAAAACTCTCAGGCCCAACTAGGCTACCACACTTGGTACTCCCTAGTCATCCACGGCCAGGACCACGCCCTAGGCCACCCAGATGCCACTGGTCCTTGCCCATCCACAGAGTGGGGGGCAGTAACTCCTGACACATAATAGCCCTTCTCCACTCTTCCTCTCAGTGTAGTTCCAAACTACCACTGATCCTCCAACCTAGGGTCAGCACCCTCAGGCTGACCAGAGGTCACGGGCGAAGCGTCTCCTCACCCTACCTCTCTTCTGAGGTTCCGCACTCTCCCAGGAGAAGCACCCCCAGAACTCAACTCTCCCACCAGTTCAGGACCTCTCTCCATCAACTGGTCTACCACCTGGGATCTAAACTCTCCGGCCGCACCGGGGTCAGAGGTGAGGACTCCCTCCCTCTGCACCCCCTTCCAGAGCCCTATACCCTCCCAACTGGAGTGGTACCCCTAGAAGGCAAACCGGTCAGGACACTGATTACAGTTGCCCTTCCGTCCATGACAGGAAACACCTGAACCTGGCTCCCCAACCCAGGGACGGTACTCTTTGGTCAGATGCCCGGCGAACCAGGACTTCATGGGGAGCACGCATGCCCCCCCTTGAGGGTGACACATAACTAATGTGTCATGTGACAGTCTGCCTGACACAGAGCTCACGACCTCCTGTCCCTCTGACAGTGCGTGAAGATGCCCCAGGACAGAAGTGGCGTCACCCTGGTCAATCATTGGTGACTCAGCCCTTCTGGCTGGCCCTGACCCGATGGTTCTTCCACTGGGGACTCTTTCCCCCTCTCACCCCTCAATCTGGACTTCTGCACCCTCCACTTAGGAGTGGCACTGCCAGACACCAGAACTGATGGAGGCCTGATTACAGACACTCCCAGCTCACCTAACACGGGGAGATCCCCCTCGAAGAACGGTCCAACAGGACAGACTAGGCTCCCTACCTGGAGTTCCCTCTAAGAACCATCCAGTACTGGAGACTGAGGTGCGGGCACTTCGGGACACAGCCCAATCTCACTCCTTCTCTTGCGAGACAGGATGTGAGTCCCTACAACCTCCTCACTATAAGGTTACCTAGCTGGGCTACTCTGAACCACTTCCACCACTCTGGGTTGGAAGACACCTGCACCATTCTTCTAGTCTCACTCCCCAATGCAAGCTCCCTAGAATCAAAGAACTCACACACTCCACCGGGTGTTGGCGCGACTCCGGAAAACAATTACGGGGCATGTTCTCTCTGACAGAACAGATTGAACAGCCCTCTAACACCATTTACCGTGCTAACCAATCACCCAAAACGTCCAGTGCACCAGAACACTCATCCACATACTCCCCCCCCCAAGACTGGTGAGACAGTATCTTACTGCCCCTGAATCTCAACCTGTCCCCCTCTTAACTGGGAACCAGGTACCATACCCTGGGAACTGGGAATGGGACTTCCTGCACTGGACTACATATTGCTGCCACCACTGGATTCCACCCTTACTGGGTATTCCAGAAACTAAAACTGCACTTAGGGGATAATCTACCCCCCCCGAGCTAGTTACTCCATGCCAATTAAGTTACCCTAGAAATAGCAGACAGCACAGGGGCAGTTACCTCCTCCAGCTTGCGCTGCAGGGCCACCCCAGAAATAGCAGTCTGCACAAGGGCAGTACAAAACTCCTCCAGATTCTCTGGTTTCTGTCCTTGGCAGGACCCCCAACTCATAGTGCAACAAGAAAACACATTTCAAAGAAATGTTACTTAAAACAAACTCAGAAACAATAATCCCCATCCATGTGACTATCTAAAATGCAGAGCTTGTAGTGTAACCAGTTGTCGCTGTGGTACTGCGCAAACGCAAGTCCTATCCTCACCGCTGACAACAAATGTTAGAAATGGGATCTCTGGTTGGCTAAGGCTTGCGCCAAAGCCAGGCAGAGACCACCACTCTAGTCAGGGCGAGGGAGTTACACGCCGAAGATAACCCCTGCTCACCCCCTTGGTAGCTTGGCACGAGCAGTCAGGCCTATCCCGGAGGCAATGTGTAAAGCGATTGCGCAACACGCACACAGCAAAAACATACTAGGCACACCACAAAAGGAACTCCACACAAGGTTATATCAAAAATAGCCTTTGTATTCTCATAACACATTAGAATAGTAATCACATAACATACATTGCGCCACCTGGCACTAGGTAATATCTACAAGGGATTATGTACACCTGACAGGGCCAACTGGACCACTGTCAGAACCATCACAAAGTGAACTTAGTAAATGTAGGACATATCATAAACGTAGAACACAGCCAGTAATCACTGGCAAACACTGTACTCAGCATCATCCTGTAACATAAACCATATTATGCACAGTATCACATTTAGGTGTGGAATACATTCTCCGCCAACCTCACCAGCATAAACACATTATGCAATCATCTCATAAGTCTAAACGCATTAGACAATACCCTCACCAGCATAACTACATTATGCAGTAACACATAAACAGAACTCTTAGATTAGGGAATAACCTCCTAAACATAAATCACATTAGAGAATAATCTCACTAGCATAAACCACGGTATGCAAATAACCTCATACATAAACCACAGTTAGAGGCATAAAACAGGGTGCGTAAATCACAATACATGAATCACATTTCCTAGCACCACATAAATAACATTAGGGCCTGGCACCCTACAAACCTAACAGTCCCCCTGGCCAACTGGCCTTCTCAATGGGGCTCAAATGCCCTATGTCCAGCAAAGTCAGGGCGGCTGCCAAAGCAACAGAGTTCACAAGGGCGCAATTGGGCTGGGGCAGAGGAGTGCATCTCACTCCTATCTCTCACTCAAAAGTGCCCCCAAAGAACTGTGGACCTAAACGTTGCAGCTGACGCTACTTGCCGTGCAGCTGTGTATCAAAAGAAAGTGGGCACTCACTGTGCCTTCTGAACAAATGTGCGCAAACGTTGCAGCTGCCCCTCGCTGGTGCGGCACAGCTGTGAATAGGAAAATAGGCCCTGGCACAACTGTGCCCTCGGGGCCTCACTGGGGCTCTCCAAATAACATGCCCCCATCGTTGCAGCTGCCCTCTGCAAGTGGGGCAGCTGGGATAACCAAAGTGAAGGGGCCCGAGCACCTCTGTGCCCTCGGGGCCCCACTGGCTTTAAACAAATGTGCCCCAACGTTGGAGCGGCCCTCTGTCAGGCGGGGCCACTCATGAAAGTGGCACTGACACTGTGCCTCGATGGGCACAACCCTCCTGGAGCCCTCACTCACCGGCTCCTGTGCGGGGGGGAGTCTCCTCTCACCGCCTGCGGGACCGGCATCACTTCTCCTGGTCTCCTCCCGGCGGGGGAAAACTCTGCTCTCCTCTGGCGGTGCGGGGCTTCCCTCTGCTCACGGGAGCCCCGCCGATCAGTTTCCGCACCTCTCCTCACTTCACCCGGGCCCCCTCCTAGGACCCGGGACTTCGCTATGGAGCCCGCGAGGCTCCGGCCGGCCCTTCCTGTTACCACGAGGCCCCGCCCACGTCCCAGGCAAGGTTGCCTGACTTCCTGTGTCGCGATCGGGCCGCGGCGGTGATTTCGTTTCTCCTTCTCCTCGTCGCGGCAAATGAGGGGTAGGCTCCCTCTTAATTTAAAATATAAAGCGGGGTGGGCACCCGCTCAACATGGCAAAATGCGGGGTAGGCACCCGTGAAAAAGGCAGCATAAGCGGGGTGGGCACCCACAATTCAGGCATCACGGGGGAATCCCTCACACCGGGATTCCCTCTCCCAGGGCTGCAGCGCCGCGCTGCAAAGCCCGCGCTCTCTCGCTTCGGGGAATAATTAAAATATAGCGCTCACGAGGCGCTAGCTGCACAAAATCCTGAAGGATAAAAAAACGAAGCAAAAGGTCCCTGGGGCATAGCTGGGCCCAGGGAGGCAGCCCTCATGGCAGTTCCTCCTGGGCCCCAGCAGCAGCATGCCCCAGCAGGATCAGGAACAGCACCAAAGTACAGAACTGAACTGAACAATTTCATGGGGTCACAGCCCCTCTACTTATACCACAAAATCCTTTGTCTGTAGTGCAGGGCATGGGGGAACCAGATGCAACTGGTTCAGGGGGGATTTGGAGCACTTTGTTTTGCAAGCTCCTCTTCCCCTTTGTCAGGTGGGGGCTAGGTGATCAGACACACCACAGGGGGTGGAGCCAGCATTTACTAGGGCAGGCACCATCCTATTCAGAGTCAGGGGATCACTCCTCCCACTACTCTTAGCACAGATGTCCCATTCAGCCTAGCGCTGACTCACCCTGCCCCATCTGGAGCCACACACACCTCTCAGCCCCTGTCACTCACAAGCCAGACATGCAATTCACATCAGGCAGGCAGACACATAGCACACAGAAATGCCAACTTCTAAATGTGGCATTTCTCCCATAGTCATAATAAATCTGCGCACACCATTGCGCAGCATTTATTCTCACAATTTCATACATACCAGACTTGACCACACTGCTCCTCTCATAACAGGAATTACCACTGACACACACTGATCAGGGAATCCCCAATGCATTCCTATGGGAGGGCAGGCCAATCTTACCAATGTACACAGAGAGCGCACGCACTTTCCACTGGACCACAGTGCGAAAGTGCCCAGAGGCCTAAAACCACCAACACCAGGTCACAGAAAAGGCAAAAAGTTTAGGGGTGAACTTGCCAAAAGGGCCAAGTCCAACAGTACTTAAGGGCTTACCTGGCTGTAGGACCTTAGGTTCGTCGTGGACAAGATTCTGTCCTGAAACCACTGCACTTCGACCGTCTGGGCACTCTGGACTTCGCTGGACTTCGTTTGGGCCTGACTCCATCTCCCTCTTAGTCTGCTCCATCGTCTGTGCCTGTGCACCATACAGGATCCGTGCAGGACCTGTGGAGCATCAAAGACAACTGAAGATAATCTCCCTTGGAGTGAAGGACTCACTCCCCTGCATTCACAGGCACCATAACACTGCTGACCGGTCTGCTGATTCCAAGCTCCTACAAACTCCGAAGGGTCCAGCAACACAGAAGGTAGGTTGCTATGTCCCTCGAGGCCCGAGCTGCCCTCTCACCAAGTTTGAGGCCAGAATCCCTCGTGGGGGCTGCAATACCCGAACCCCTGTGCATCGGGTACTTTTGCAAGTGCATGTACTTGTTGGCAATTCTTTAACAAGTGCATTTGGCTCCTAGTAGCCCCAACCTCTGGCATCTTCTTCCACAAAGATATTCACCCACCTCGAACCGTGTGCTCCGTGGCCTGTTGTTTTGTGAAGCTGCTCGAGGTCCTCTGGCGACATCTGTGCCTCTGGCCTGTGGGTCCATTTGAGGGTCAACTTTGCTTTTCTTGGGCTCCCCTGGTTGCTCCAGGCTTGCCCTGACTCCCCTGTGTGTGGTGAGTCTCTTGGACCTTGCTGGTCCGAACCGTACACTTCCTTTACCTCCTGCTTTGGTTGCGGTTGCTAAGGCTTGTTGGTGCTCCCACCAGACACCGACCCCTCAGCACTCGACATCCTTCATGGGACAGCTCACACCCAGCTCCTGGTCATCCTCAATGTCACCTGGTCCTCGCAGCTGCAGAGTCAAGGTCACCATCAACTATCCTGAAGCACCCAACATCGGTGGGCATTCGTCTACTGAGCACCTGGTCACCCCCAAGTGACCCAGACTCTGTCCCCTCTGCTTTCAGGTACTCCTCAACAAGAATCCATGTTTGGATTCCAACGGACATTCTTCTCCTTTCCAGCAGCGGCTCTTCTTCGAAGTCCTCCATTGGGTTCGATGGCGGGTTCCGACGACACTTCACACCTATGCACCTGGCTTCCCTGGGTTAGGTAACTTGGGTACTTTGGTATCCATGGCTGGGTTAGCTCTCCAACCTTCTGTCTTCCATGGGGTTTCTTTGTAGTCCGCTGGGCAGGGTCCTTAATCTCTAAAACTCCAAACCTCGACTTTCACATAGAGTTGTACGGAGCATGCGATCGTGTTCCCACACTGCACCCGTCCTCTGTGGGGTCCCTATCTACTCACCTTGGGTGGTTCCTTGGGGTCCCAGCGATTCCACGTCCTCTCGACATCGTCCTGACTCGAGTCCTGGTTCTTATATCACTTTCTTAGTATATGGTTTGGTCCCCCCTGGGGCCCACTGTGTATTAGTGCTATTTACTGTCATTCCTTTGCTTAAGTATTGTGTGCTTTGTGTTTGTCTCCGTGTAGGAGATACTGTAACGTACTAGATAGTGTTATATAATAAATACATATTTTTTATTACTACTGTGTGGTTCTCTTTTCATTTAATCTATACTATAAGATTGCATTCTGGTAAAACAAGCTGCTTGACACTCCTTCAAGACTTAGCCTAAAGGCTGCACTCCACAGCTACCACTTGGATAGCTTTCTAAGGTTGTTTGAGACCTCTTAAATCACCATAAGGGTTGTCTGGACTGGTGCAGGGTGCCCACATTAATTAGTGGACAGCATATACCAGGCCAGCCTCTCACACCTGTCCTATCTTACAGTGCGAGCGGATTGTTGCGTCTAAGAGGGGGATTCTTTCCAATGAAACTGTACCTGCACCGAGTTTACTCAAAAATTCCCTCACCTGTAGGTACTTGAAGAAGGAGCTGATCGCTAGCCCAAAATATTGTTGTAATTCCATAAATGATCATAGTTGGTCAGCAGAATATAGGTCCCCTATCTTATTGAGACCAGATTGTTACCACTGCCTGCCCATCATGTCATAAAAGTTGGTCCGAAAAAGTGGGGACCACCACAAGGGGGTATACCTGCTGTAGCATTTAATCTTCAGCAATTTTCTAACCCTGCTCCAGACTCTCCAAGCGGTGATCATGCTCTTAAACTGCCCTTTTTAAAAAGAACTCACCTCTACTTGCCTAAGGAGACAGCCCCAAGCTGATTTACCAAGCGCAACCTTAAATATAGTAGGGGTGGCACACCATATCGTTGATTGTTGATATTACCCCTTTCTGCAGAAAACAATACTCCCATCTGTTGTAAGAGGGCTGCCCAGTAATCAAACAAGAAGTTGGGAGCTGCTCAACCTCCCCGTTCCCGTGGAAGAGTCAAAACGTTAGGGGTTTGCCTAGTCTTCTTATATTGCCATATAAAGTTTATACATATGAAGTCCAACTTCCTCAGCAAGGAACCATCAACCTCAGGGAGAATGGTGTGAAACAAATAAAGTACCTTAGGTAGGACGGTCATTTAAGGCACATTACATCTACCAATAATTGATTAATGTAAACCATTAATACGTTTCAAGGTAGTACATATTTTATTTATCAAGGTTGATATAGTATATAGTAGCAACCTTAGGGTTTCTCTTGATCCCAAGATACATAACCTTATCCATCCTAGAAGTGTCTATAAAGGTAATGTTTTCAGTACAGACAATCTGGATTCTTTTCCCTATTGAATAGATAACCTGATTTTGTCCCACATTCAAAACCAATTGCTCAACCTCAGATATTGAGCTACCGGGTCAGAATTTTCCACAATATCATCCACATACACTTGTACCTTCATGTCATATTCATTAATTCAAACTGGCTTTATTACCTAACTTTGGGCAATTTGCTCAAGGAAGGGCATATTTGCCTTATAGAGGGCAAACAAGATTAGAGAGCAGGGACACCCCATCTTCTTCCTCTGGTTATGTCTATTCTCCCTGATTCTTGGCCCATAATTTGGAGTCTGGCGTAGGGAGGAAAATAAATTTCCCTGATGGCCTTCATCAAGCATGGACCAAGCCCCTTATTTTCCAAGTTTTCCCATATATTGCTTCATGACACTTTGTCAAATGCTTTTTTCGCAGTTACCTCTGCAATAACAAATACGGTTTTAGCGCATCTGACATGATCCTCTGCCAGGTATCAATCCATGCTGTCATGGTGTGACCAGGTGGACTATGATCCTCCGCAAGCGGACGACCAGGATTTTAGAGTAGAACTTGGCGTTGGAATTTATCAAAGAGATGGGCCGATAAAAGGCTGGGTCATCCGAGGGCTTGCTTTTTTTTGGGAAGCTGACAATATCCGTACCTTGCCAAGTAGGAGGAGGTATCCAATTCTGCTGCACTCCTGTGAACAAATCTAGCAGGAACTGGGCTAATTCTACATGTAGTTCCTTATACAGTTTGAGGGGTATTCTATCAGGGCCAGCCACCTTCCCTGAGGCCAGGGAATGCAGTAAATTAACAACTTCCTCTAGGGCAATATCTGCTTCCAACTCCCTATTTAAATCTGGATCTATCCATCCCTGACCTTCTTCTATCCTTACTTCTCCTCCCGAGGGACTAGTATGTCAGGTATCTTCACAATATAATGTTCTATAAAAATCCTCAAATACATAAATGATGTCAGTGGAGTGTGTGGCAAGTGACCCATCAAACCTTTTGATATTCTCAATATTTTTTCTAGCTTCCCTTTGTCTTGTTTGTAAAGCTAAAAGTCTCTCAATCGACTCCCCATATTCATAACTTTCCTTTTTATGTGCCTGAAACCTTTCTGTCCCCCCTTTAATATAATACTTATTGATCTCAGATCGTCTCAATGTGGATCTTTTCAAGCGTACCTAGTTTTTCATACAGCCCCCTAATCTTGACCCCTTTTTGCTTCCTTCTGTGTACAATACAGCTGTTGCTCTCCCCTCTCAGTCCTGCTTTGAAAGCATCCCAGATGATCCCCTGTGAAGCTCTATATCAATTCATATAAAAAAATGTGATCACCCATTTCCACATGTGCTCAACAAACAGGTTATTTCATGTCAAAGGTCCACTTAGTCTGAGACTTAAGGATATCCTGCCCCGAGATTTCCAAAACTAATGGACTATGATCTGACAAAAGCCTTGGTAGCTTCTTAAATTCATCCTTGCCCACTAGTCAGGCGGAGGCCAGAAAATAATCTAATTGGACATACTTTCTGTGTGGATTGGAAAAATATGTAAATCCAGGATCAGGTACTTTCTTGACATCCCAAATGCCAGAAAACCAATGACTGTCCATAAGTGATGTCAAGGCGCTATGAACTTTGGGTTTTCTCCCATGAACTTAGTGATTTGATTCCTTCCCACCTCAAGGTGCAAATTTAAATCCCTACAGTTTATCAATGGGACTGACCAGGATGCTAACTCTACTTCTAGCTCTTCCAGTACTTTAGGATCACCCTGGTTAAAGCCATATATAGAACAGACCGTCACCCCGATTGGTAGGGCTACAACCACCCACCTACCTCACTTATACACCAGCTTCCGCTTAGCAGGTCCAATACTATTTTTAACGAGAATAGCAACACCCCTAATCATGTAGCTCTGGATTGTGCATGTTAAAGTATACCCCCCTAATTGTCAGCAATTCCCTCCTTTCCCATGGAATATGCATTTCCTGTTGACTTATAACCTCAGGACCCAGAGACCTGAGTATCTCTGCCACCCTCTGCTGCTTGACCTTATCATTTAGGCCTCCCTCATTGACTGAACATAAGGATAGTTTACCCATTTGATATCCAAGGGAATATCCCTATGCCCATTCTTTCCATCATAATTCTCCGACATTTCATAAAGCCTAGTACCCTAAGATCCAGTGTTCTACTTCTTTGACCCTCTTTTTTACTTGCTCACTCTCTGGGATTTTTGGATGTCACATCCCATACCTCGACCCCTCCTCCACAGACCCCCCACAGCCCCCCAAACCACCCCTAGTCCTCCTGAGAGACACTCTCCTAGCCCCCCTGACCATGCCACCCCCACAAGCCCCCTCCCCCTCCAAACCCTGAGAAGCAAACACACCACACATTGGTCTGTCGAGAAAGACCAATCTCTCTGATCAGCCACCCAGACCAACACAATCCACCCATGAATAAATCCAAATTACACAAAACTTGCCCCTCAAAAAAAATGAATAAAGAAAACATAAGGGAAAAAACCCCCATCCACTTTGTTGTCTTATCAAAGCACGGTCCCAGAACAAAGCCCTACAATGAAGCCCCCACAAGTCTGCCAAGATTTATGCACTTAATTACAACACAAATTATTTTGCTTTTATTCCAGACGTAAAGAGCGAAGTCCGATCTTTCCAGACCACTTTCCGACGTGCCGGGTTTGTTAAAAAAGCCTGGGTCCTTTATCTTGAAACCGTTTGATTAGTTGTCGTAAATGCTATCACCTCTCCACAGTTATGTGGCAGAAATTAAGCCTGACAAAGAAGGAACAGTCCCCCACTGAATGCTTGGGTTCCGGCCTTCTCAAAAATTGACTGTCTCAATAGGAAATTCTCAATATATACCAGGATAGCCCATGGCTACCCATCTTACCTGACCAGGTGTTTCTGCACAAAAAGTACCCTGTGGCCCATTGGATCTCCTGGGCGCAGTTCCATCCCTCCAGTTCTGAGAACGCCTGATAAAACAAATCCACCATAAAGGAGCGGACATCCGCCCCCTCTTTACCCTCTGGAACTCCAAGCACCCGCAAGTTATTACGTCTTTGGCAATTTTCCTGGACCTCCAACTTCCTCTGGGTGACAATTATGTGAGATTCATGGGCCTCTGCTTGACCACGAGCTCCAGCAACAACAGATTCAAGAGCAGCAGCTCTGGTCTCAAGGTCCTTTAGGTGCGCCACAATGGCATTACATGACTTAGCCACCTTTCGAACCACCCCCTGTAGCTTGCGTATTGCTGCCTGAGATCTGCAGCCGTCTTTTCGAGTTTCCTCCCAATGAGACATAATACATTGGAAAATAGACTCTAAAGGAGGGGGGTTTGAGCTAAGAACCTCTTGCAAAATTTCTGATACACCACCCACCAACTGGTCAGTTGGTGAATAGTCCCACTTGTGACCCTTTCCACCTGACGCTTGCCACCCAGTCTTTTTAACCACCTACCGAGCTGTTGTGAAAGGAGCTCTGATAGTGGAATTATCAGGCGCACTGTCGCTAGACTCGGTAAGGGATCCTGAGCCATCTACAGACCATTCTGTCCCATTTGAGAAGGAGAAGGAGCAATCGTTGGTGCCAGGGTCAGAGACCGCTATGCATGCTCCAGTCTGTGAGCTTTTCTTGTGCCTATGGGGTCTACCTGAGGGAGACAGGTTCTGGGGGACTGCACTATTCGAGGTGGTGCAGCCTTACACTGGAGGCGGCAGTCACCACAATCCGTTTATAGTGACTCTCCGGGATTCACATTCACATTCATGCCAAAGTCAGATGAAAGACTTGTAAGTTCTTGTGCGAGTGTTTCAGAGCCACCCATGTTTGCCTCAAGCGGTAACAAAATGGTAACACCAATTACCTTGCTTTCCAGAGTCTTCAGATTTTGCTGGGATTTCTCAGCTGTAACATCTCCCTGTCAGGCCGCATAGATGCTCCAGAACTGTAGTACTTGAGGTGAGTTTAGAGAGTGGAAACCCGCCCTTCCCCTACTTCTCCCCAGTCAAATCTGTCATCCCAGCCAGTGGAAGGTGCCGTCCACTCTGGCGTGGTACTATGCTGCTTGTTGGTGCTGCTTCTCCTGAACCCAACGGGATCTGGTGCATAACAGCCGTTAGGGAGGTACCTTTGCCTTTCTGGCTGCCAAGTCCAGCACCAGCCATTTTGGGACTGTTAGAAATGGGATCTCTAGTTGGCAAGGGCTTGCACCTTTGTCCAAGTAGGGACCCTTCTTCCTAGTCAGGGTAAGGGTGTTACACTCGTGAAGTAACCCCTGCTCACCCTCGTGGTAGCTTGGCACGAGCAGTCAGGCTTAATTCAGAGGCAGTGTGTAAAGCATTTGCACATAACCAACAGTAATACAGTGTAAGCACTACAAACGGACACCACACCAGTTTAGAAAAATAACCAATATTTTATATACTCAAGACAAGACCAATTACGACAAAAATCCACAATACTGTACTTTGAAAATGAATGCTTGATACGATAACTTCTTCTTTGCAAGAATAGCACAAAAGCAAAGTTCGTACGAGTCGGTAGCTCCGTCCGAGCCTACCGTGATGCTGAAAACCACAGAGTCTAACAGTTCCAGCCGACCGCGTCGATACGGGCCAGCAGAGTCATGAACAGACTTGGTTACAGTACCTTTCTCGTTGTGGCTGGTACGGTCGGCGTTCGTCGCGGTTGCGGTGCAAGACGGAGCGATGCAAGGTGCGGTGTCCCTCGATGCGGTGCAGGCAGCGGCTCGATGAGCGTCGTGCAGACGGAGTCGGTGAGTCCAAGGCGTGCGATGCAGGGTGAGACGATGCTCGATGCGGTGCTGACAGGTTGCGATGCAGGCGACCTAGCCGGAGTGCGGGAGCTGGCGTCGGACAGCGGTGCGAGTCGGAGCGGTGCGTCGCAGACGTGCGTGCGGTGCCCCAAATGCGGTGCGGTCTCGACTCTTGAGCCAATTGCAGCGACCGCGTCGGTCGGGTCCGGTTGGTTCAGTGAAGCGATGCGATGCGAACTGCGGTGCCCACAGGTCACGGTGCAAGCAGCGGCTCGATGTTGGCGGCGTCGGACGTCGCCCACGGTGAGACCAGGGTTGCGATGTGAAGCGGGGCGATGCGGTCTGCGGTGCAAACAGGTCACCGGCCAGGGATGGATTCGGTTGACGGAGTCGGTTGCGGTTCCCTTCCTCTGTGGCAACTGAAACAGCGTTCCAGAAGCGGTACCCAGAGGCTTGTGAAGTCTTTGTAGTCCCTGAGACTTCTTAACAGGAGGCCAGCTCGGTTTCAGGCCCTTGGAGATACTCAGCACAAGTTTGTAGAAAGTTCAGTCCAGTCCTTTCACTGCCCAAGGCAGAAGCAGCAGCTGCAGGCCAACCCAACAAAGCAACAACACAGCAAAGGGGTAGTACTCCTCCTGGCAGCTCTTCCAGCTCTTCGTCTTGGCAGGTTCCTTGATTCCAGCGAGATCTAAATTCATGGGGTCAGGGCCCCAATATTTATATCCCAAATTCCTTTGTTCTCTGAAGGCAGAGAGGCCTTTGCCTAGTCCAAACCAGTTCTGGAGCACTTTGTTGACAAGTCTCCGTCCCTTCTTTCAGTGAGTAGGCCAGGGACATCAGACGCACCACAGGAGGTGGAGCCAGCATTGTGGAGGAAGGCACTGTCCTATTCAGGGCCCAGGTGCGACCCCTCCCACCCATCTACATGTAGATCTTGCTATTCAGCCCTGTGCTGACTCACCCTGTCTCCTGGCATCCCCCAGCCCCTGTCACTCACACTCCAGACAAGGAATACACAACCTCGCAGAGGCAGGCTTGGATGGTTAGACATAAAAATACCCACTTTCTAAAAGTGGTATTTTCAAACACAGAATGTTAAAACCAACTTCACTAAAAGCTGCATTTTATCATTCTGAGTCCAGGCATACTGAAACTCGACTTCCTACCATGTTCCCGGGGTCAGTTAGGATTATAAGCTGTAATAATCAAAACTGCCCGTTCTGGCCTAGGGGGAACAGGTAGCCTTGCAATAGTGAAAAACGAACTAGGCTGTGATTCACTATTAGGACATGCCACACACACCCGGGCATGTCCTACCTTTCGCGTACAACGCACCCTGCCCACAGGGGTACCTTGGGCCTACCTTAGGGGTGACTAACATGTAGCAAAGGGAAGGTTTAGGGACTTGCAAGTGTGTGCACTTGCCAAGTCGACATGGCAGCCCCAGGCTGCGCACAGGCTCTGCGATGGCAGGCCCGAGTTACATCTTACGGGATGTTTGCGTGGGTGGCATAATCCAGTGCTGCAGCCCACCAACAGCATTTGGTCTATAGGCCCTGGCACTCGCAGTGCACTTTACAAGGGACTGACAGATAAACCAAATAGGCCAATCATGGAAACACCAATCCATAACACATTTTATACAGGAGCACTTGCACTTTCCCACGGGACCGCAGTGAGGAAAGTGCGCAGAATCATTACACCAGCAAAAACAGAGTCAAAACCGGGAGGTCAGAAAGCAAAAAGTCAGGGGAAACACGCCAAAAGATGCCAAGTCTAACACATGTCCCCTCCAGCTGAAAGTAGGGAGAACTACCCAACCCCATTGGAGTTCTCCTCACTAAGGCGGAAGAACCTGGACAGACCATCTGCGTTGGCGTGTTCTGTACCAGGACGGTGCTCCACCGTAAAGTCCATTCCCTGTAGGGAGATGGACCACCTCAGCAGTTTTGGATTCTCACCCCTCATTTGCATCAACCATCTGAGGGGCCTGTGGTCTGTCTGAACCCGGAAGTGAGTCCCAAACAGGTATGGTCTCAACTTCTTCAGTGCCCAGACCACAGCAAAAGCTTCCCTTTCTATGGCACTCCACCTCTGTTCCCTGGGAAGTAGTCTCCTGCTAAGGAAGACTACAGGCTGATCCAGGCCCTCTTCGTTCAGTTGTGAGAGCACCGCTCCCACACCATGCTCTGAAGCGTCAGTCTGCACGACAAATTCTTTGGAGAAGTCAGGTGCCTTGAGCACGGGCGCCGTGCACATGGCTGCCTTCAGGGCATCAAAAGCTTTCTGGCAGGACTCAGTCCAGATCACTTTCCTGGGCTGCCTCTTAGAGGTCAGCTCTGTTAAGGGGGCAACGATGGTGCCATAGCCCTTAACAAATCTCCTATAATAGCCGGTGAGACCTAAGAAGGCTCTCACCTCTGTCTGGGTCTTGGGGGGCTCCCAAGCCAGAATGGTGTCAATCTTGGGTTGTAGGGGCGCCACCTGGCCGCTTCCTACCTGGTTCCACAAGTACACCACAGAACCCTGCCCGATCTGGCACTTACTGGCCTTGATCGTGAGGCCTGCACCTTGCAGAGCCCTCAACACTTTCTCAAGGTGCTGTAAATGTTCTTCCCAGCTGGAACTGAACACAGCAATGTCATCCAGGTAGGCGGCACTGAAATCCTCCAGCCCAGCCAACACCTGATTGACCAACCTCTGAAAGGTGGCAGGGGCATTCTTCAACCCAAAGGGCATCACCCGGAATTGGTAATGACCTTCTGGGGTTGAGAATGCTGATCTTTCCTTGGCCCCATCGGTTAGGGCAATCTGCCAGTACCCAGACGTTAAATCAAACGTGCTGAGGAACCGGGCAGCTCCCAACCGATCAATGAGCTCATCAGCTCTGGGGATGGGGTGCGCGTCAGTCCTGGTGACGGCATTGAGCCCACGGTAGTCCACACAAAACCGGAGTTCTGGAGTGGCACCGGGCGCCGCAGCCTTTGAGACCAAGACCACTGGGCTGGCCCAAGGACTGTGGGAGGGCTCAATCACCCCTAACGCCAACATCTTAGAGACCTCCTCCTTGATGCTGGCTCTGACCCGGTCAGTCAACCTGTAAATCTTGTGCTTCACAGGATGGCTGTCACCGGTGTCCACGTCATGGGTACACCAGTGAGTAACACCGGGGGTCAGGGAGAACAGTGGGGCGAACTTTCACAACAACTGGCGACAGTCCCCCTGCTGCTCCTGAGTCAGAGTAGGGGAGAGGATCACACCCTCTACTGACCCATCATGCTCCTTGGTAGACAGGCGGTCAGGGAGAGGCTCGCTCTCCTCTTCCACCCCATCATCTGTCGCCAAGAGCATACTCACTTCGGACCTCTCGAAGTGGGGTTTGAGGCGGTTTACGTGAAGGACCCTCAAAGGGTTCCTGGGAGCCTGCAAATCCACCAGGTAGGTGACGTCACTTTTGCGCTCCTTTACCTCATATGGCCCAGTCCACTTGTCCTGCAAGGCACAAGGTGCCACTGGGGCCATGACCCACACTTTTGCCCAGGTTGAAATTCGACCAGAGTGGCGTTCTGGTCATACCATCTCTTCATTTCTTCCTGGCTTGCTTCTAGGTTCGCCTGAGCGAGTTTCCTGAAGCGGGCAGTTTGGTTTCTAAAGGCCAGCATGTAGCTAAATACATCCTGGGGAGTTTTCCTGGGAGCTGCCTCCCAGCCTTCCTTTACCAAACTCAGAGGTCCTCTGACAGGGTGGCCATACAGGAGCTCAAAGGGGCTGTACCCAAGAGACTTCTGAGGCACCTCCCTGTATGCAAAGAGTAGGCATGGCAAGAGGACGTCCCACTTACGCCTCATGGGTTCTGTTAGACCCTTGATCATGCCTTTCAAGGTCTGGTTGAATCTCTCCACCAGACCGTTTCCTTGTGGGTGGTAAGGAGTGGTGAACTTGTAGGTTACACCACACTCCTTCCACAGGGATGTCATATACTTCGATATGAAATTGGTCCCCCTATCAGAAACCACCTCTCTGGGGAATCCCACACGGGAAAAGATCCCCATTAACGCCCGGCCCACCACTGGCGCCGTCGTTGTCCTGAGAGGGATTGCCTCCGGGTACCGGGTGGCATGGTCCACCAAGACCAGGATGTACCTGTTGCCCATGGCTGTCTTGGGATCCAGTGGCCCCACAATATCCATCCCTACCCTTTCAAAGGGTGTTCCAACAACAGGGAAAGGTTGGTGAGGAGCTTTGACCTTCCTCCCACTCTTACCACTTGCCTGGCAAGTTTGGCAAGACCTACAGTGTGCATCTGACTGCCTTCGCATTTGGGGCCAAAAGAAGTGGGTGACAAGCCTGTCAAAGGTCTTGTCCTGCCCCAAATGTCCTGCCAAAGGCACGTCATGAGCCAGACCCAGTAGGAAGGTCCTGAAGCGCTGGGGTACCACCAGCACACGGGCTGACCCAGGCTCAGCAACCTTAGGCTCACTGTATAGGAGACCACTCTCCCAGTAGATCAGATGTGACCCGGACTGATTACCAGCTGCCTGGTCTGCAGCCTGCCGCCGCAGACCCTCCAGAGTAGGGCACTCGTTCTGCTCCCTGCAGAACTCCTCCCTGGTGGGACCCCCTTCTTGCTGCCAATGGGTCAGCTCAGAGATGTCTCCCAGTTCGGCTACCTGCTCCCCTGTAGGCACCGGGCGTCCCCCTCGAGGTCCGCCTCCTCCCGGTCCGTGGGAACTTCGGGGGCCGGTTTCCCGCGCCCCTGCCCTTTCTCTTGGCAGGGACTTGGGCCACTGTTTCAGGCTCCAAGTCCTCTTGATCACCCTTTCTGGCTGCCATTGACCGAGTAGACACGCATGCCCACTCTGGCAACCCCAGCATCTCCAAGTGAGACCTGAGCTCAACCTCCTTCCATGAGGACTGCTCCAGGTCGTTTCCTAGCAGACAATCTACAGGCATGGTAGGGCTCACAACCACCCTCAAGGGACCTGAGACCCCCCCATTCAAAGGGAACCTGCGCCACCATACACTGGCGCTCAGAGTTGTCGACAGCAACTACTTGGTGGAATGCCCGGGGACTACTTGCTTCTCAGACACCAGGTGACACCGGACTGAGGTCACACTGGCTCCAGTATCTCTGAGAGCCTCTACCCTGTTCCCATTAATGGTCACCCAGGTGCTATATTTCTTTGTGTTAGGGGGCACCTGGTTTCCTGGGACCATCTCACTGTCCCCTAGTGAGACAAGTGTCATTTCTGCTGGATCCCCACCCTCCTGTGGGCACCCCTCCTCCCAAGCGCTACACTAGCCAACACTTTGGACTGTCCACCGGTGGGTGGCTGTGTCCCCTTCGGGCACTTGGGGGTCCCCCTAAAGTGACCTACCTGGTCACATGCATAACACTTCAGGGGCCGGTCTCAACAGGCTTCCCTGTAGAGACCCCTTTCTTCTTATCACCGGGGGCTGGGAACCTTTACCCTGGGTACTAGTTTGGGGCCCTTTAGAGAACTCCTGTGCTTTACCCTTGTCCCCCCACCTTTCTGCTGGGGACCCTGCCCACCTTTGGCTGAGTCTCCCCCAAACGCTTTCTTGTGGACCCTGGTACTCACCCAGCAGTCCGCTTCCATAGCAAGCTTCCTGGGGTCAGTTAGCTTACTATCAACTAGGTGCTGGCGCAGATCTGCAAAACATAGACTAGACAAGTGCTCCCATGCAATCAAGTTGTAGAGCCCCTGAAAATCTGTTACACTACTGCCCTTCACCCAACCATCTAGAGACCTGCAGAACACATCCACACATTCCAACCAAGTGTTGGCATCAGACTTCTTACTGGACCTGAACTGATCCCTGTACTTTTCAGGAGTAAGACCATACTCGTGAGAAGGGCATCCTTCATGTCAGCATAGGTGAGGTGATACCCCTTACCCAAAGCTATCAGAGCATCCCTTGCTTCTTCCGGGAAAAGTGGCCACAATCCTGCTCCCCAATTCTCCTCAGGGACCCCATTCATGTGTATGGCTGCCTCATAACCCTGAAACCACCTTTGTATGTCGTCCCCCTTCTTGAACTCCTTGCCTACGTTCTTGGGAATGTGCACAATCCTGTCTGCCTTTCTGGACGAATTGCTGCCACCATCTGAGCCTGACTTACTCCTAAGTTCTAGCTCCTTCAGTTCTCTCTCATGCTCTAAGAGCATCTTCCTCTCCTCTATGGCCAATCTCTTCTCCTCTCGCTCACTCTCCAGTCTGAGCTTCTGCAGCTCAAACTGCCTTGCCTCCCGCCTGTCCTCCAGCTCCTCTGGGGACAGACTGCTGCTGCCTGACCTGGCGGGTTCCCCTCTACCCAAAAGCACATCCACCCTGGAAATAGGCTCCTCCACCTCCTCACTGAGATCACCAGGCTGCCCATTGGCATGTCTGGCTGCTACCCAGGCCCTCAGCGCCTTCTGTAGCTCCTCCTTCCTTGTGAGGCCTTTAATTTGGACTTTCAGGTTTTTACAAATCGCTCATAACTCCTTTACGGCGTAGGATTCCAACCTGTCCTCCTCAAAGATAACTTCCAGAGATGCAACGGATGATGCAATTGATTCAGGTATGACAAAAGTAGTGAGTTGAAAACTGGCAAGATCAAAAATAGGCCAAAAGAAAAAGAACCAGTATGTGGTACGTAATGGTCTGCGATATGGTAGTAGTGCACACCAATCACTGTAAGTCAAGTGCAAACACAAGTCCTATCCTCACCGCTGACAACCAATGTTAGAAATGGGATCTCTAGTTGGCAAGGGCTTGCACCTTTGTCCAAGTAGGGACCCTTCTTCCTAGTCAGGGTAAGGGTGTTACACTCGTGAAGTAACCCTGCTCACCCTCGTGGTAGCTTGGCACGAGCAGTCAGGCTTAATTCAGAGGCAGTGTGTAAAGCATTTGCACATAACCAACAGTAATACAGTGTAAGCACTACAAACGGACACCACACCAGTTTAGAAAAATAACCAATATTTTATATACTCAAGACAAGACCAATTACGACAAAAATCCACAATACTGTACTTTGAAAATGAATGCTTGATACGATAACTTCTTCTTTGCAAGAATAGCACAAAAGCAAAGTTCGTACGAGTCGGTAGCTCCGTCCGAGCCTACCGTGATGCTGAAAACCACAGAGTCTAACAGTTCCAGCCGACCGCGTCGATACGGGCCAGCAGATTCATGAACAGACTCGGTTACAGTACCTTTCTCGTTGTGGCTGGTACGGAGTGTACGAGCCGGTCGGCGTTCGTCGCGGTTGCGGTGCAAGACGGAGCGATGCAAGGTGCGGTGTCCTCGATGCGGTGCAGGCAGCGGCTCGATGAGCGTCGTGCAGACGGAGTCGGTGAGTCCAAGGCGTGCGATGCAGGGTGAGACGATGCTCGATGCGGTGCTGACAGGTTGCGATGCAGGCGACCTAGCCGGAGTGCGGGAGCTGGCGTCGGACAGCGGTGCGAGTCGGAGCGGTGCGTCGCAGACGTGCGTGCAGTGCCCCAAATGCGGTGCGGTCTCGACTCTTGAGCCAGTTGCAGCGACCGCGTCGGTCGGGTCCGGTTGGTTCAGTGAAGCGATGCGATGCGAACTGCGGTGCCCACAGGTCACGGTGCAAGCAGCGGCTCGATGTTGGCGGCGTCGGACGTCGCCCACGGTGAGACCAGGGTTGCGATGTGAAGTGGGGCGATGCGGTCTGTGGTGCAAACAGGTCACCGGCCAGGGATGGATTCGGTTGACGGAGTCGGTTGCGGTTCCCTTCCTCTGTGGCAACTGAAACAGCGTTCCAGAAGCGGTACCCAGAGGCTTGTGAAGTCTTTGTAGTCCCTGAGACTTCTTAACAGGAGGCCAGCTCGGTTTCAGGCCCTTGGAGATACTCAGCACAAGTTTGTAGAAAGTTCAGTCCAGTCCTTTCACTGCCCAAGGCAGAAGCAGCAGCTGCAGGCCAACCCAACAAAGCAACAACACAGCAAAGGGGCAGTACTCCTCCTGGCAGCTCTTCCAGCTCTTCGTCTTGGCAGGTTCCTTGATTCCAGCGAGATCTAAATTCATGGGGTCAGGGCCCCAATATTTATATCCCAAATTCCTTTGTTCTCTGAAGGCAGAGAGGCCTTTGCCTAGTCCAAACCAGTTCTGGAGCACTTTGTTGACAAGTCTCCGTCCCTTCTTTCAGTGAGTAGGCCAGGGACATCAGACGCACCACAGGAGGTGGAGCCAGCATTGTGGAGGGAAGGCACTGTCCTATTCAGGGCCCAGGTGCGACCCCTCCCACCCATCTACATGTATATCTTGCTATTCAGCCCTGTGCTGACTCACCCTGTCTCCTGGCATCCCCCAGCCCCTGTCACTCACACTCCAGACAAGGAATACACAACCTCGCAGAGGCAGGCTTGGATGGTTAGACATAAAAATACCCACTTTCTAAAAGTGGTATTTTCAAACACAGAATGTTAAAACCAACTTCACTAAAAGCTGCATTTTATCATTCTGAGTCCAGGCATACGAAACTCGACTTCCTACCATGTTCCCGGGGTCAGTTAGGATTATAAGCTGTAATAATCAAAACTGCCCGTTCTGGCCTAGGGGGAACAGGTAGCCTTGCAATAGTGAAAAACGAACTAGGCTGTGATTCCCTATTAGGACATGCCACACACACCCGGGCATGTCCTACCTTTCGCGTACAACGCACCCTGCCCACAGGGGTACCTTGGGCCTACCTTAGGGGTGACTAACATGTAGCAAAGGGAAGGTTTAGGGACTTGCAAGTGTGTGCACTTGCCAAGTCGACATGGCAGCCCCAGGCTGCGCACAGGCACTGCGATGGCAGGCCCAAGTTACATCTTACGGGCTGTTTGCGTGGGTGGCACAATCCAGTGCTACAGCCCACCAACAGCATTTGGTCTATAGGCCCTGGCACTCGCAGTGCACTTTACAAGGGACTGACAGATAAACCAAATAGGCCAATCATGGAAACACCAATCCATAACACATTTTATACAGGAGCACTTGCACTTTCCCACTGGACCGCAGTGAGGAAAGTGCGCAGAATCATTACACCAGCAAAAACAGAGTCAAAACCGGGAGGTCAGAAAGCAAAAAGTCAGGGGAAACACGCCAAAAGATGCCAAGTCTAACAGGGACCCATTCCAAACACCAGATTGCATCCACAATGATGACTGCAGTCGGCGCAGCTCACCGCAACAACAACCAGGAGCTCGCAGCAGGCAGAAACTTTCTCTCTATTTGCGTACCATCCCATCTCCTGCCAGCAAGTTTTGATTGCTGAATCACAGTGTGCCAGAACTCTGCCACGGCCTCCGAGGGTATACTCCGCAGGGTTTTTCCTGGGCTGTGTTTTAGTCTGGCAGCTGGTCAGAGACCTGCGTTACGGCCACCTCATGCGGCTGCCATCTTGCTCAGTCCTCAGAGGTTCTCACTGGGAAAAATACTATAACTGAATCCTGTTGAGCCATTTGAAACTCAACATCCTCATTATGGGTCTGCAACTCCACACCATCTGGTGTGAAGTAAATTGTATAATTTAACTTACACAACAAATCCCTCCCTAACAGGTTTATGGGACTTTAATCACAGATTACCAGCTGGTGTTTGTCCTTGAATGAACCTATTTTTACAGAAACTTGCGATGAGACTTGGTTTGTGATCTGTTCATTTGAAACTCCTACAGCTTGGATCTTTTTTCCCAAGAGGGTTAGGTATGGGACGTCTGCTGTTCTAACAGTGGAACCGGTAGGTCCTGTAACTTCTCCTTCTACAAATGGACTACACTGATCTACCTCTAAGACCGTGGCAAGCACACAATCTTCCTCCCCACTCAGGCACTACCATTGGAAATTGTCAGAGCCAAAACTATCATTATCAACTGTTGAAATGGGTTCTGCTTTTGGTTCTGAAATGTGCAGATTTGCTTTTGGTAATTGGTTTCAATTAAACCGGGGTTTTCTCATATTCTATGGGACCATCTGGGCTTGTGGAACTTGCATTAATAGGACTTGTTTCTGCATTGGCACTGCTAAACTGGCACATTTTGCATTTGCATTTGATTTCCTCCCTGCATTTGTTCATTTCCATTCACTCTATCAGGATTAAGTCTACTCTCCCTCTTGCAATGCCTGATCTTGTTACAACAGTGGCAAGAGAAACATTTTTCAGAGTTGCAACATCCATACCAGAATTTGTATCAACTGGAACACCTCTACCTCTACCAAATCCTTCTTGAGTACCCTGTACTCCTGCTTGTGCACCAACAATTTGCATATCACCTTGATTTCCTGCACAGGAACGGTTCTGAAACCCTCTCTGAGAAAACTTTGTCTGGGCCAACATGAATTCTCCTTAGGTTTTCTCTACTTCATTTCCTGTTCTTCACTATATTTGGCATATCTCAGAATTTCATCCAGCAATTTAGTCTGCCAGCAAACTACACTCTGTTGGATGTATGTGCTAATTTCTTGTCTCAACCCAATAACAAACTGAGATACATAGAATGCTATATCACTGGGTTTGGGATACTCTCTCCAACTGTGTTGTTGAAACACCTGCAACAATCGCTCATAACAATCATGCACTGATTGTTTGGGTTCTTGTGAAGTCCTCTTAATCTTTGCCCAATCAATATCTTTTGGAGGCACCTTGCCTTCCAGGAAAGTAATCAGCGCAGGAAATGTTGCATTCGTGTGAACCTCTCTTGTTGGCTCTTTACTTGGCCGTTGTACAACAACCATACATTCAGCCCACAAATCATTTGTCACAACAATGTCAAAGAATGTACTCAAATCAATCCACAGCACTTTCGAATTTTATGCAAATCTGTCAACCTGTGTGCGCCACTGCACAGGCTTGTCTCTCAATTTTGGAAAATTGTTTGTGAATGCTGCAAGATCACCTCTGCACAATGGTACATAGACTTATCCTCCACCCGCTATCTCTCTCAGTGGATAAGCCAAAGCTTTTTCCTAATCTTGTGAACCTGTTGAAGGCTTTTTATTATCCCCATCTGGTTCTGACTGTTTCATTTTCTTTTCATGCTTCTTAGACCATTTAATTTCTAATCACTTAAAATCACTCCATTTACAGATGGATTTTCACTTCAGTTATATGTAAATGCATTCCTGACCAATGCATTGTCTCAATTGCTCCATCATCCAATCGAACCCGATAACTTCTTTGCAAAGGAAAACATTTTGAAAAGTCAGCATCATACTTTCTGGCCAAATCAGTCAACTTATGTGTGTTATTGCTGCACGTCTTGTACTTTCCTTACTCTGGAAAATCAATCCTTTCTCAAGATACTGGTTCAAATGTTAAAATTCCAAACTTCCTCTAATGATTTCCTCTAAAATTCCACCTTTAGTTTTGAAACATTCAGTGGTCTCTCCTTTTTCGGTTCTTGGGCAATTTGTCTTTCTGTACTTTCTGTCTTTCTGCTGCTTCCTCAAAGCATGGTGATAAAATTCCAACCTCAAATACATGTGCCTCCCCTTGGATTATTGATGTAAACACAATACTTCCCCCTTCTCTCAATGATTGACTCGTCTGGGGTGGTTTCTGTGCAACAATCTGTGAATTTTGAGATGTTGGGATAAACCCTGATGCAGCCATTCCTCCTACAGCTCATTTAGCTTCTGGAGTTGGGACAGTGCTCACTGGGGCAGTTGCAATTGGCCTTGGCAGTGTCTGTACTGTTGCAATTTGTGGTATTTGTACCGAAAGAGTCATAATTGAAGCAGTAATACCAGGTGTAATCACAGTTGGAGTCTAAAAGACAGATGGTGGGGCAATCTGGAATGTCTGAAAAGGTCTCTCAACTTGTATAATGCTTAGTTCAACAGGGGCAGTAGCCACTGTAGCACTTGCAGTTGCACTATTTTCTGTACTAGAGGTGGGGGTCACACAGGTCGTGGACTCTTGGCTAACATTTCTTCCAATATTTCAACCTCTGAATCACTATCTATCTCAACCTTCCCTTTATCCTTTTTGATTTCTCTGGTGTCTCAGTCGTAATAGCTGGGTATAGTCAAGTTCCTTTGACTATGGTTTTTTGCCATCTCTGTTGGGCTTCATCCCATCAAGCATCTGCATAATTACACTCTGCTCCCCTAGTCGTTTTCTGATAGTTCTCTTTTTCCTTGTCTCGTGCTACCTTCTCCCACATATTTAGTGCTTCGTATTGTGTGGGTCTAGGTGGTGGCTTCATTTCGTACAGCTTCTCCTTCAAATTTTCAATGATTCTAAGTTTGGAAGTACTATATCTAGGAAAACTCAAGGGACACTCTTTTTCAGTAATCTTGAACCGTTGACGTAGCCACAAACATGTTTGCAATCCGAATTCTGTCATCATATAATGTGCAGGTGTACCCTCAGGAGACACCTCTCCATCTTCCCGTATCAGAATTGTAACATCACCACTCACAAAACTCTAACATTTTTAAAAATATTTAATGATGTCTGCTGAATGTAACAATTACCAGTTAAAATGTGCAATCCAAATTCAACGTTTTGATTCTGCTCCATAAACACCAAACCTCTGTCTCCAATCCTGTCACAATTTATATTTTTGAAGACTTGTTAACCAATCTCAGTACAGTATTCACACAACTGCCCTATCACAGCACAACACTTTGTGTCGTCATCAACCAATCCCAGCGCAACAGTACACCAACTAACCAATCCCAGCGTAACACAGTATGACAGATGATCTCGCTCCATGCAGCAGCTCACCCTCCTTTACAATTTTTCTTGCACACACATTTCTACAACTTTTAACAATAGAAAATAAACAATATTTGTCTGCTCCACTAAAGAAATTAAAGACATTCAACAATCGGAATCTTAAGAGTTTCACACCTTCCGACTTTTCTTGCAAAAGATTTTCACATTTGCAAGTGGAATCCCAACCAGCGAGAAATCACCCTAATCAATGTAGCAGTACCCTTTGCAGTATCAGGTTCTGCCAACATCAACTGAATTTAGTGCAATCACAACAGATCATTATATTCCCTATCTCAATTGTGTAGTCAATGCTACCTAATGATCTACACCACAAACCTTTAGCAGACAATAAAACCATAATGTGTCTTCTACACTTATCTCAAAATCAATGTCAATATCCCGGGATCTTAGGCTACGCCGAGCCTGATGACTCTTCAACTTCTTCACAGCGTATGAATTCATCAAATCATTAAACCCCAAATTACTTTTCAATAAACACAACAAATAATCACTAATTACGACGATGCATCACCCTTTTGATACTCACACCTTCAAAACAGCTACTACCTTTGAAAATCCCATCATGTCATTTTTCAAGCTCTGGGCATTGAGTTTTGGGACTCCGATATTATTCTACCTTGGGCAAGTATTTTATAGCTCCTTCTCAGGATGTAAACCTTAACACTGCTACCAGATTCTGCTGGAGCTAGAATCAATTTAAATAATATGGCTTATCGTCTCACGCACAGGGATGTTCCTTACTACCTTTTTCCTGATCAAGGTTCTTCTTTTCTCTTTCTCCACGCCTAAGAACTTGTGTGACGGATCTTGGCTGTCATTTATGAGAATCAGGAGCTAGTTTAATAAGTTATAATCACAATCCTAATTCTAAATTTAGTCAATAATGAGAGTTTGAATTAGCTTTAAAGGTTTTATTTTCATTTAAGTTTTAGAAAAATCTCTTTTTCTTTATTCGAGTAGTTCAATATCTCAGTCAAATAACAGAATTGATAATAAAAGTATGATTATATCAAAATCATTTTTGTATAATAAAGCATCAAGCGCTTTCCATAAAGGAAAGACTCCCTATTCTAAGATTAGGGCGAAAGCAGTTTTAGTTAGAACCCGTAAAGAGTTCAAGTTCAAGAGGTAGAGTGAGATAAGGCATAAAGCTCAAATTCAACCAGTCAATGTCAGCAGTTCGTCCCGTAAAGAGAGGATCATGATGAGACCCAGTAGAGTCTCAAGCAAATAAAGCAGGAATAATCATCCAGTAGCAGTAGCAAACCACAATCAGCAATAAGTTCAAAAGGTGACAAATCAGCTTTCTGCTTTCAACATGAAGTCTTCAGCATTCAGCCTCACGAGCAGGTATGGCGTATGGGTAAAAGCACCAAAGGGGAAAAAGGCATCCTGAAAAAGTATTACCCTACTGTAGGAACACGCACTAATATAAACAGTCAAACAAAAGTTGCAGTCCATGGTACTTCTTCTTCTCCTCTCATCCAATCAGCTTTCAGAATACTTCTGAGAACAGACTCTCCTCTTCCTTTTTCACATTCTAAACAATGAACTACAGACAGTTACCATGAAGTGTGAAACAATATTCATAATTGTGACTACATATAAGGCCATTCCATTCAGACATTCTTTCCCACTAACATGGCTACATTTCCAAATATCTATTAAAAAAATTGTTTGTGTTAGCATATCAATTAACTATTTAAAATAGAAACATCAGCCATAATCAGAAATTATTTAGCACTACTGCCTACTGATTCAGTAAGACTGTGCGTTTGGGCAACATAAGCATCAAAACTATGGAGGACAATGTCCACTCATACCATCAGATATGTTGACCTAGTTCTTGGCTAGCTCACAGTGCGCCATCTGGACCCCTAAACCTTACAGGGTACCAGATTGTGTCTGCAGCCTCAGAACGTGACAACTCTAATTCCCCCAAGGAAATCAAGTAAAGAGATCTGTCCTTTCATTGTCAACTCAGGCATGCCCAAAGGAAGACACAAGAAATACACAAATTTGCATTCCAAACATTTATTGAGGCAATTGGATTCTTGTGTAAAATACACACGCTCCAATGATTAGTAGAAGAAAACAAAGCATAGTAACCAGCTTTACAAGAATGTTGAAGAAGATAAATAATTCAACCATTATAACTGATTATATGATTACATATGATTGTACTCCTACCTAGCACTGCCTCTCCTACGGAGCATAGGGTGGCTACAATTCTGCAAGATACCTTTGAGTGGTATACCTCCCCATTTGGCTCTATGCATGTGTCATCTGGTAGCCCATCTGGTGCAGAACAGACCCCTGTCCCTCTCACGATAGTGATGGGATTCAGCTTGGCTAGATTTCAGGGATGGGGTGACTACGACAATCCATCGAAATGATCCTCTGCCGAACAGAGACTTGGTGCAGTTTATATATTAAAACTGGACCCATTAGTTCTGTGCCTGAGCTTTGGTATGGATGTCATTGTTGATTCTACCCACTCAGAGCTGTTCTAGGATGATAATGTGCCTATGAAGAAATGTATTTGTAAGCAAACCCTTTCTTAATATACTATTTCATACGAGGGCACAAACAAATGCATGCTAAAAGACATTGTCAAAAAGGATGTCAACTTTAAACGTGAACATGCAAAATGGAAGTGTTAGTGCACAGTGCTACTAACTTCACAACACACATATTCCATTATAAAATGAGGAAAAATATGTTAAAAGGTCAACATTTCTAGTTGAGCATTGCATTCTTGTGCGATTAATCTCCATCATTGAATTTATTGATAACATCTGAAAACATTATTATTAATCAGAAACATTTAGCAGAGTTATGCAAAGCTTCTCACTAAAAAGCATAGTCATGGAAAGGTCAGCTTTTAAACAGTTTTCATGCTGATTTTATCATTGCTTTGTTGAGTCATTTATGAAGCAAAGCTGCTTTTTAAACATTTTAAAGCCTAGTGCTTAGCCTGAGTGTTTTGCAGAAGGCATAAGACTAATTACAAATCTACAATGGCAAACTTTAATGAAGTGCCCACATTTGAAGAAAACCAACTACATCTGAGGTAGATAGCATGAACTGCTTGAGCAACTCACTGAAAAATCAGCATGACATGTAAGGAACTGCAGCACAGAATGAGGACAGCGTATGACAGTGCAGGGCGGATAGACATAGTGCCGGCAGTGAAATCAGACTGGTTGTGTTGAAGAAAATGCATGACAAAATGCAGTAGCTGTATTTTGAGACCACGTCTCATATAGAAAAGGTGAGTGTGAGTTATCTGGTAATTGAGGCATGGGATCCACTTCACTGTGATGATGAGGGCACAAGCAGTAGCCACAATGGTGGTTAGTCTCATTTAGGCTGTTTCCCATGCTAACCTGGTGATGTGCATGTGCATAATGTGCAGGGTGATTGCTAGTATTCCCCCTCCCACCACATGCCATCTGCTTAACTTTCTGTTCCTGTTTCTCTTAGCAGTGCTGTGTCAACTGCACTTAAATCTTTTATTCTTGCCCTTCCCTTTCAGTAGGGTGACCAGACGTCCCGGTTTTCCCCAGACGGTCCCTGTTTTCGGAGCAGTGTCCCCGTGTCCCGACACTTTGCTCCTAATTACAGAAATGTCCCGGTTTTTGTGCAGTGCCCGGGTTAAACGGAGAAATGTCCCGGTTTTTTAAATAGTGTCTCGCACTGAAACACTATTTAAAACCCGGGACATTTCTCTGCTTACTTAGCACAGGTGCTGAGACAGGTCTCTATTGGGATGTCCATTTTTGCCCTCAGGATGAAAAAACAATCTTACTGCTGCAGCAATACCACCCTTCACTGCCTTCAAAGAGACCCGTTGTAGTTCTTTCACAGTCTCATCATCCCAGAACTGAAGCATTTTCAATGTTATGTACAACGAAGCCCAAGTTTGTTGCTTATTTATCTTATGCAGCTAAGAACAACTGACAAAGCGAATAGTCCTGGCTTGTTGTAGGTGTAATGTTACATGCATAGCTGCCAAGGTTTCAGATTTCTATGTGTAACATTTTCATAATTTCAGAGTAATTACGAGTGACATTTTAACGACGAGTGGCACTTTCCTGCAAGCAAAATCAAGATATTAAAACGAGGGAAACTTATAAATATCAGATATGACACCCATTTGAGCAACTAGAAACTCTACGTTAGCTGCTGCAAAGCGTAAGAAATAATGGTTAAACAACTTTCATTTATACTCATGTCTAAGTAAATATACTTAGAATCATACAAATATCAGGAAACTCCCTTGCAACATATTAAATCAAGGCTCTCTCTGCACACTTAGGGGTCATTATGATGGCGGGCGGATCGCCCCCGCCAGGCCGGCGGTAGTCACTGCCAGCCCGGCGGGGGCGATCCGCTTGCCATCCACACAGCAAAGACCCCCGCCATATTATGATGGCTGGGGGTCCGCAGCGGACGGAAAGACCGTCCGCCGCTTTGCTGGTCGACTCGTCGACCGGCGGAAAACAAGGATAATATGGTGGCGGTGTCTCCAAGACACCGCCATCCATATTATGATGCCAGCGGAGATCAGCCTTTCCATGGCGGCGGTGCCGCCATGGAAAGTCATACGGTCTTTGCATTTGGGGGCCCGTTGCGGGCCCCCAGGATATTGGGGGCGTGGGGGATGCACATGGGGGGTACCACAGGTACCCCCCTGCATTTGTATGCACAAGGTGGCAGGCACCGCGCAGTGCCTGTCACGTTGTGCATGCAAATGCACAACGTGCATTCACAGCATTGTGGCGGGCGGTGCGGTGAGCACCGCCCGCCACAATGCTGGGAATAGGGTGTCCCACCGCCACGGTGGCGGTGGCATCCTAATCTCAGGTGCGGGACCGCCGCACCGCTTGCGGACGGTCCCGCATTCCGTTACGGTGGCGGGCGGACTTTGTCCGCCCGTCATCGTAATGACCTCCTAAGACAGGAGCTGTTTTTTATTTTTTTGTGGTTGTTTGTTTTTTGAGGCTTGTACCTTCAGCCTTTGCTGACTTATACTGGACCCTCTGTTTCCTCCCTCGTAATTAATGATGCTGCGCAGAGAGCATCACTCAATCCAGGGCCTCTCTCCAAGGTGGGACCCAGCCCAAACAGGATGTGTGAGGCCCTGCTAAAAAACACTCTGGTGGCTACTGTTGTTGGATAGGCCAGCAGAGAAACAACATAAAGATTGCCAGCCTTTGTGGTGGCCCCCCCTCCTTCCCTGCAAACTAAAGTCAGGAGAACATCAGGACTCGGGCCACCCTCTGACATCACATGAGTGACCCTGTGCCTCTCTCCAAGGTGGGACCCAGCCCAAAAAAGATGTGCGAGGCCCTAACAACACTCTGGTGGCTACTGTTGTTGGATGGGCCAGCATAAAAATCAACATAAAGATTGCCAGCCTTTGCGGTGCCCCCCTCCTTCCCAGCAAACTGAAGTCAGGAGAACATCAGAACTCGGGGCCACTCTCTGACGTCATGTGAGTGGCCCGGCCCAACAGGGAACCTATGTCAGAGAGGCCCCAACAACATAAAACACACTTCACGCGGCACCAGTCTTGCAACACATTTCACCGTTTTGAGTAACACCGCAGGCGCTGCAGCTGCCTGATTGCGCGCTACCATTGGCACCCAGGCTTAAAACTTAAACTTACTTGGGCTGTAACACACTCTGCCAAGGCTGGCCAGGCTGCAGGCACTGGCAGGCTCAGGCCGCGAGCCACTGCGTGCCCCGGCAGTCCGGGTTTGCTGCTCAATCCGCGCCTCCAGGCCGTGTTGTCCAGGCTGTGCAGTGAGTCATACTTTGCAATCCACAGGGAGCCATGAGTGTCACCACGTAAGGATATCACACTGTGCAATTAGCGGGTCACCCGGGTGACGGTCACTGAAACCTCGACGTCTCTCTCGGCTAAGTCTGTGTCACACATATGATTTGTCTGTAATTCTTCATCTGTGTCTGTAGAGGCGGCTGTCATTTTAGTTCCTTTTCCATGTCTATGACAGCTGTCAAATAGTCCTACTTTTATGTCGACCGTTACTGCAAACTGTAGTCCTACTTCTATGTCTATGAACTGTCCCCGTTTTTGGTTTTGAGAATCTGGTCACCTTACCTTTCAGGCTACAATGAGTGCCCGTGTTTTGAGTGAGGTGTCTGTCGAGTTTTGGATCAGTAGGAAGATTCAATGGCATGAGCGTAATTAAGAAGGCAATGTCCTGACCTGCATTTTACTAATGCATTGTAGAAGTCGCTATTAATAATCTGTGTGTGTGTCAGTGATGCAGCCCCTGCTTATTCCACCCTCTACTGCAGAGCATGTTCCCAGGGCACTGCTGCAACCATTTTTGCCTGGCCGCTCTATGCTGGGATAGTTTGGGATTGGGTATGGCAGGAGTTGTGCATGGTCCTCCTGGATCAGTAATGTTTTACCGATGACCATGTTGCAGTGCCCTGCACAGCCCTGATGTAAGTCTGTGCTTTCAAAGGGTAAGCATATTCCTTGATGCAGGCTCATGTACCTGTGGATAAATAACCCAAGGTCCAGGTAGATTTATCATTTTGTCTGCCTGCGTGTATTTTGTGTTTCCTCATGTTTCCTCGTAGTTGGATTGATTGGAGATGTAATCACATGTTTTTAAGTGGTAGCAGCCATCACCTTTGAGGAGAATAGAGAGCCATGAATAACTGAATTATTGAATACTGTCTTGGTTTGTAGACTTCCCTGTCTGCAGAGTTCATTTGTGCTTTCTATCCCATTTTCCAATTAATTTGCTCGTTTATTAACATTATTTAGACGTGTTTTTGTTCTTTGTTTTTCACTGTGCAAAATTTTGTGTTAGTCTCTTGTTCCGTGGGTTTGTAAATCATGCTTTTTTTGTTTTGCCTTCCCAAAGAAGAAACTTTTTTTTAAGCAGGCCTTGTGCATGAAGAACCCGTTGCTACTTTTAAAAAGAAACAAAAAAAGTTTTCAATTTGGGTAAAAAAGTGGACGGCAGGCAGTGTTCCCCAGGACCACTTTCTACTTCACCCGAGGCTGGCGCACAATTACTGAAAGGGGGATGTCTGAAAGAGTTACTTTCCTTTTTCCAAATAAGTTTCCTTCTCCTTCGAGGCGCTGGTAACTGATGTTTGATTTACAACTGTTTGTAACATCAATTATGGTCCCAAACGAATCATAAATGCCATTGTGACTCGCCATTAGTAGGAGACTCCTCTTTCATAGCCCTTCCTTACTGTAATTCGGAATGGATTGCAAAACTCATTTTGCAAGACGAAAAAATGCCTTTTCGAGTTGCAAAATGAGTTTAGCACATAGAAAAACCCCTTTAGCAGTTGCAAACACTATAATGTTGCTAATCACAGGGCTTGCGACCGCCAAAGGGCTTTGCATATCAGACCCTACTAAGTCACCTGTTTAAGTTGATATAAAAAACAGAGGGGCATATGTACAAGCCCCTATCACCACGGGAACGTCACTTTTTGTGACGTTCCTGTGGCGATAGGGGCCTTGCCTTTTGTACAAGGCAGCGTTAGGCCACTTAACGTGGCTTAACGCTGCCTTGTACATAAGGCACCCTTTCACGCTATGTTTAGCGTGAAAGGGGCGTGTGGTGGGCGTTCCACCGTGTTAGAACTGGGGGTCTCTAGTTGGCAGAGGTAGGTACCTTTGTCCAAATAGGGACCCTTGCTTCTAGTCAGGTTAAGGGGCTACACTCCTAAAATAACCCCTGCTCACCCCCTTGGTAGCTTGGCACGAGCAGGCAAGCTTATCTCAGAGGCAGTGTGTAAACCATTTGTGAACACATACAGTAATACAGTGACAACACTACAGATGGACACCACACAAGTTGTATATAAAAATAAGTACTCTTTATATAGACTTAACACAAGACCAGAACGGCAAAAATCCACAATACAATAGAAATATGACTGTCAAAATGGTAGAAAATAGTTCAGTTCAAATGCAGGTGATAAATGCGACACTCTACGTTCAATGTACCTTTGGATGCGTAACGCGATACAAACAAAAGAGTTGCAGAGAAGGTGATGCGTCGGTTCCTTACACGCAAGAACGGTGATGCGTTGGTTCCTTGCTTCGGGGGAGGTGATGGGTCGGTTCCCTACTGCTGCGTAGGGGACGGTGATGCGTCGGTTCCTTACCGGAGAGTAGGTGAGGCGTCGGTTCTTCACCGCGTGGGGAGGTGAGGCGTCGGTTTCTTACTGCGCTTCTGTGGTGATGCGACCAGCAGCGCCTCGATGCGATGACGACCCGGTGCAATGAAACAAAGTGGCGTCTTCCTCTTGATGCGACAACGAAGGGGGCGATGCGTGCACGCCCGATGGCCGTGCGGCGACTCAGTGAATCTTCTGAGCCGCGACAGGCCCTGCGACACGCTTCTCCGGTGATGCGACGGCGTCTGCTGCGAAGGCGACACTCTTCTCCGGTGATGCGATGGCGACAGCGGCGGCACGCTTTCTCAGCGATGCGATGACAACTGCTGCGGCAGCGACACGCTTCTACTTCGTGAGTCGCGCTTCCAGCTCCCAGCGACACGCAGTCTCTCAGAAGGCCCAACACAACAGTAGGCACTTCAAATTCCCAGCAAGGGAATTCAGGGGAGCTGGTTGGTGAAGTCTTGTATCCCTGAGACTTCAGTAGGAGGCAAGCTCAATCTTCAAGCCATTGGAGATTTTCTGCAAGATGATGAAAGTAGGCACAAAGTTCCTTTCTCCTTTCTTTGGCAATTAGGCAACCACTGCAGGCCAATCCCTCAAACAGCACACAGCATAGGGATAGTCTCCTCCTTCAGTTTCTCTGGTTCCTCTCCTCAGCAAAGGTTCTTCTTGGTTCCCAGAAGTGATCTAAAATCTTGGGGTCTGGGTCCCAATATTTATACTAGCAAATCCTTTGTCCTCTGAAGGCAGAGGGTCCTGTACCTAGTCCAAACCAGTTCTGGGTGCATTCTGCCAGTGCACACCTTCTTCCTTTGTCAATGTGGGCCAGGGACATCAGACGCACCACAGGAGGTGGAGCCAGCATTGTGGAAGGCAGGCACAGCCCTATTCAGGCCCAGGTGCTACTCCTCCCACCACTCCTCATGCAGATAGGTCTATTCAGCCTAGTGCTGACTCACCCTGCCTCCTGGAGTCCCCCAGCCCCTGTCACTCACAAACCCAGACACACAATACACAACTAGCAGAGGCAGGCTGGATGGTTAGGCAAGAAAATACCTACTTTCTAAAAGTGGTATTTTCAAACACAGAATGTTAAAATCAACTTCACTAAAAGATGTATTTTATCATTCTGAGTTCAGGCATACTAAATTCGTTTTTCTACCATGTTCCCTGGGTCAGTTAGGATTATAAGATGTTATAATCAAACTGCCCATTCTGGCCGAATGGAACAGGTAGCCTTGCAATAGTGAAAAATGAAATTGGCTGTAATTCACTATCAGGACATGCCACACACACCAGGGCATGTCCTACCTTACTCATACAATGCACCCTGCCCTAGGGCCTACCTTAGGGGTGACTAATATGCAGGAAAGGGAAGGTTTGGGGACTGGTAAGTGGGTGCACTTACCAAGTCTACATGGCAGTACCAGACTGCACACAGGCTCTGCAATGGCAGGCCTGAGACAAACTTTACAAGCTGCTCCTGTGGGTGGCACAACCAGTGCTTCAAGCCCACCAGCAGCATTTGATTCACAGGCCCTGGGCACAACCAGTGCACTGTACTAGGGTCTGACAGTGAATCAAAAAGGCCAAACATGGAGTCACTAATCCATACATCAATTTACCATAGGGAGCACTTGCACTTTGGCACTGAATAGCAGTGGCAAAGTGCCCAAAGCATCTAGACCAGCAAAAACATATCAACAACAGTGGAGGCGTAGTGGAAAATGGAAGGGAGACCCACGCCAAGGATGCCAGGTCTAACACACCGCAACACCCATTGTATTTGACGCTGCCCCCTATGTACAAGGGTGGCGCACATAGGAGGCAGCGCCAAAATGAAGACCAGGAAAATCCTGGTCTTAAGTTAGCGAAACGAGGAGAAATGCATTATTTCTCCTCGTTTTTGCTTTCCATGTGTGCTGCCTTGTGCAGCACACATGGAAAAAGCAAAATGCCATGGTTTGTTTATGTACAGGAAGGTGTCCCTTCCTGTACATAAACAAACCTTTTAAAAATGCCATTTTTAACTTTCATGTGTGCTGCATGAAGCAGCACACATGAAAGTTACAAAATGGCATTTTAGGATTGTTTATGTGCAGGAAGGGACACCTTCCTACACATAACCAATCCTCCCCTGCACACAGACACCCTTGCACCAAGCAAGGGTGCCTGCGTTGGCGCTAAGTTGTAAAACTTTGCACCATCGCCGGGGGAAATGCAAGGCTGCACCACATTCTTGTAAATATGGTGCAGCCTTGCGTTTCCGAAGTGGCGGAGCGTGTCGTTAAGCCCAGGAGGCTAATGACACACTCGTCGTACATATGGCCCAGAATTGTGCAACATCTTCCCTGTTTGCTCGATGTTTCATCGCTTTCCGTGTAAACATTTTCAAGTAAAGAATGTTCCATGTAAAAATGTCTATGCAAAATTTCCACGTAAAAACCTTCATGTAAAAAGCCTTGTTTGTTAGATTTCCATATAAAATTACTATGGATTTTGGAAGTATAGGGCCAATCCATGTACTCATAAATGCCTCTGTAAATCAGTCCAGCTCCCTTTTAGTAAAAGTGCAAAGAGGTCATAGTCCTTTCTATTTGTACTAATTGTATATCAATATTTCCTGAATATACCTGTTTCATTCCCATTTTATACATTCTGTGGGGGTAGGGACATTCAGAAAAGCGTGTAAGAGAGCGTTAAAGAGTACCACAGAAGTACTACTTGATGTACTACAAAATGCCCAGATGTATGGGTAGGGCATTTTAAAATCAACTCTTCAAGTAACAGCCATTTAGCTGAAGGAGAACGTCTCTAATGGGATTTGAAGACTTAAACATAAAAATCATGCACTATATTAAATTCTACATTTAACTTGCGAAACCGCTTCTTTGAAAATGTTTTTCCGTTCTTATTGTAGACGAGTTCTACATTTCTATGTGTGTTGAAGCAGGATTTATATTTTCTGTGGAAAAAACATTTCCAAAGTTAACACCTTTAAGAGTTCAGAAATATTCACTGGGCATGTCAAAGTGTTTTAAATAATTGGTCATAACTAAGAAAGCAGTAAAAGCATTACCTTTTGTCCAGCTACAAGTTTTTTTAGTCTAGAGAGACATTTCACACCACAGGAAACTGGTGCTTAAACACATTCCTGACATGTCAGCCTAACCATTCAGTACAGCCTGAAAATATGCTAAGCATTTTAATTATGTTAAGCAAGTGCAAAATGCAAAGGACTTTATGGTTTTATTTGAGGATTCATTAACCCACTGTACACCACAAACACACACGCGCACACACACACACACTCTCTTCATTTTGTCATGGGAAAGCACAATTTTATACCTGTCTCATCGCTGAATGAGTGTGTTTGTGACATGTGACAAAGAATGCCTGCCCCTTTCGAGTGCACACCCCTTGCCTTTGTACCAGTTGGAACACACTGTGTAGGAATCCAGATTTTTCATTGCATCAGGGCTAGCCAAGAGCGACAATACTTTTCTCTGGATTTAGCTGTACATTTCAGCAAGACGGAGTGGGCCTGATTCACAAAGGTCAACTCAGCTTTTGTGTAAGTTTGGGATTTTTTTCCTATTCACAAAGGTATTTTACTAGCAATATCTTTACAACTGTGGAGTCTACGCACATAAAAAGTAGGACTGTCCTATCTTTTTATGTACAGAAACTCCACAGTCGTAAATAAGCTACTTGCAAAATACCCTTGTGAATAGCAAACATTCTTTATGAATCAAGCCCAGTCGGTTTATCCCAGTGTTTTTCTGTTCCTCTGCAGCAGCCATTGTAGTCTCCCAAAACATCATATAATATGCGGGGTTCTCATTGGGAGGCTCTTAGGGGGATATTCACAAGAACGTGTGCTAAACATCACCAAAAAATGTTAACGCAATTTTACACATCGCAGCCTATCGCGGGAAAATTACACCGTGTTAACGTGGAATTCACAACAAGGCGGTACCATGCGATAGTCTGCCGAAACCGCGGCCAATGTCCGCGATACAACCACCTCGACGGAGATAAAACCACAAACCACAACACAAAAAAACGTGCGATGAGACCATTCGCGATGAGGAAAGCAGGGATAAGCACCTCCAGGCCCGCGACACACACGGCAGGCGGGAAAAAGCACAACAAAAGCCTGAAAAAGAAAGACAAACCAAACAGAAAACAACAGCCAAGCACAATGGAGGCAACCGGAGCCAGTATACAACCCCACAAGCCCCATTGGCAACAAAACATTGTACATGGCAGGCCATCTTGGACAAGGTGAATTCAGCCGGAGAGCAGAGGAGGATAATGGAAGAGAACCAAAACAGCCGGAATGATGCGAATCGCACAAACAAGCAGAAACACGCCAACAACAAGAAGGCAGCAATGCACACCGGAGGTGGAAGTCCAGCGCCACACCAGGAGCTGGATGACATGGAGGAAATGGTGTCCACCACATCAGTCTGGAGATGGTGGCAGGACTCGGGGACCGGAAACTGCCCAAAACAACAGACACAACAGCAACAGGGAGAGGAACCAGCAGGGACTGGGGGGACGGGGGGAGATGGGCACAATGGCACACATGCACAATTAAGCACAGCACAACAGCAGACAAACCATGCCCAAGAGTAACAACACCAACCAAGAGCACAAGTCACACAACCCGGCAATATCACACCACTGAACAAGCACAGAAGTGAAAACCACACTGCCTGAAAGGGAGAAGGGTGAGCCAAATCAGACCTGAAGGGACATCTCACACACAATGCAGCACACACACATAGGAAGCAGAGCATCCCAACATCGAACACAATGTGGTACAAACAGCAACATTTGCACAACCCAACACAGGACACAAGTGCACCCGCTTGTGGCTGGTAAACGGCCATACGCATCTGGCAAAGCATGAAACAGGGACATGATAATGCACAAGTACAAACCCACAGCCCTGATGGTGTAGCAATGCACGTATGGCAGGGAGCCAGAGAGTCCGTGACACACACATTGGCATACAAATCAAGACACAACACAGTTGGAGACCAGTGAAAGTGCGGACGTAATCCATCAGCTGACCCGGACAGATGTGCTGACTCCAACCACTGGCCCCAATGTGCACCAAAGCCCAATCGGGTAGTGGCTCAATGTGCTCACTGCACACGACGACTCGTGCAATTTCCCAGGTCCAGTTGCCAGCCTGCATGCCAAACATCCATGAATGCCATAAACGGGCATCACGGTGACACTCCTGGTCGTGGGCCAACAGGGGGCGCACACACACGTCGAAATCCAGGTCAGTTACCGTTATGTTGGAGAGGCAGACATCCATGGACCACTCGAATATGCACGAGCGACAATGCAACACAGGCTGAATGCAGGTGACGTTTGCAAGGCGGAAGCTCAGCCAGTAACTGATCCGCAGCACTGCCAACGGCAGTGCCCCCAGTACATGAGGCAGACGTGCACGGTACAGGTCCACGTGACTCGAGTCGAGCATGTCTCCGGGATGGTCTGCCATTGCGTCAGTGGCTCTGCTTGAAGCGGCACTGGCTTGCCCTGCGCCAGTCCTGTGGATGAAATGGCACAGCTCGGAGCAATGAGCAGTGTCTGTGTGCAACGGGTGCAGGCCTGGGGTGGGGTGGGAGTACGTGTGAAGGCCATTTCACGCACGCTAACTACGACCAAGGACTTCTGCGTGTGGGATGTGTACACGTTGGTTTCACGTCGGGCAGTGCATAGTGTGGGAGTCGCAAGCAAATGCTATCGTATCTGTCAGGGGGTGCTGGCCACATGCAAGTTCCAGCTCGGAGCTGCAGATGTGCTACCGCCTGAGAGTACAGCCAAAGGACCCTTCATCCCTACAGTAACTTCACCATCTGCATGCATTCAGGAGATGTACAGAGGCCTGTTGTGGGTGTGGTGGGATGTCTGCGACCCTGGGAATCATGGATGATATGCCCAGCACGTGGCACATGAGCGGCCTCACTGTGTGTTACTTGCCACACAGCTGCTCCTCCTTCCCACGAGCCCCCACACTTGTGTGCGCTGCGCGGTTGTATCACGTGCACTCCCACGGCACACCATTGTAATGCCTGTCCGCACATGTCCAGCGGCATGCCAACAACACCGTGACGCTGGCCTTTGAAGGTGTGCGACCACGTGAGTGTAGGCCAATGCTCCGGACAGGGCGGACACAGGTGTACAGCCCATGGCTGGCTGTGATCGCGCTGCGAATGAGGCCAGGCAACTGACTCATGCATCCGCAGGACTGATACACATAACACTTGGCATGCATGTGCCAAGACCCCGAGCGGTCTTGCGCTCCTACATTTCCCCGTCCGTGCGGGCCCGCCCTCCTGGTGCATGCTACATTGCAACATCGACTACTGTGGCCCTGGTGGCGACAACACCCCAACACAGAGACACACTTACCGCACTTCCTGCCCAAGGCCAGGTCCGAGCCACGCCCTGCTCCCCCTGCCGAATCAGCACACCCCTGAGCTGACCTGACATACGCCGGAACAGCACACGCCGCTTGTGCATGCAGGGGGGGGCATGCGAAGCTACATGTCCAGGGTCACTGCCAACGCTGAGGTGACATGGTAACGTCCGCTGAAGACAGCACACTGTGATGTTGCAGGGCCTGTGCCCATCATGCTGACACAATGACCACACGGACACACTTGCTCAGATGGTGTGAATGGCTATGGGCACGTGCTCCCGGCCACATTTATTAGCAGGCACACATACCGAGAGACACCTGTGTTGGATGTGTGTGGGGTGTGTGCACACCAGCCGGCAAGGGCTGCCTGGTGCAGTCAGAAATCGACAACAGCGTACATCGTAAAGGACACAACCATTCAACCATAAAGGCCCCATGACTTGTGCTGCACAGAGTTAGTGGCCCCGGATGCACAGCGTCCTGCACGGGCCTACCGCCACGGGCCGCTGGCTTGCGGGGCACTGGGGCAGGGTCACGAGTGCAGAGCAGGTTTCCGTAGATGACAAAGGGGCTTGTCGCGGAGTGTCTCAGTGGACAGTGGAAGGTGTACCCCCAGGGCATGATGCAGAGGGCAGAACCACGCTGAAACAGTCACTATGGTGGAGATGAATGGAACAGACACATGTCGGACACCAAGTCCGGTCCAGCCAGATGAAGATGCAGAAAACCACCAGGCCATGGACTCAGACGCCACCAAGGTCCAACCAGATAGTGCCCATGACTCATTGCGCGCAGAGTTAGTGGCACCAGTGCTGTTAGGGGATGCCGCCTGCAATGAGGCATGTCCAATGGTGTGGACTCCTCCACATCTTACCCAAGACACAGTTCCACATGTGTGACCTACTGGACCGCAGTGTAGGCCTGATGCAGCGGTCAGCACGGGCCATTCACCGAGTGCCGCCGGCTTAGGTTGGATGGCCCCACCGGCCTGCATAGTTCAGGTTCAGTGGCACCACGGGATGCGGACTTGCGGTGAACAGGGTTGATGGCACCAGGTCAGTTGTTGATAGTGTTCGATCACCTCCGTGACTCTGATCTGGCTTTCATCCGGACTGAGCCGCATCTTCCTCTTACTCCTCTCCATGCGTTCACTGGTGTGGACTCTGCCATTCATGATTCGTGACTAAATGCTGGATGTGGGACCTACTGGTCCGCAGGGTAGGCCTGAGCCCTCATCCACGTGTTGCCGGCTCGCGTTGAACAGGGTTAGTGGCACCACGTGTCGCAGGCCTGCGATATGGAATTATGCCTCACTGATCGTAGGGAGTCTGCTGCTGTGGCCGCTGCCCCGGACTTGGGGTCACTGCCATTCAAGACTCAGGACACAGTTCCATATGTGGGACCTACTGGAGCGCAGTGTAGGCCTGAGCCCTCATTCACGTGTCGCCGGCTTGCGTTGAACAGGGTTAGTGGCACCACGTGTCGCCGGCTTGCGTTGAACAGGGTTAGTGGCACCACGTGTCGCCGGCTTGCGTTGAACAGGGTTAGTGGCCCCACGTGTCGCAGGCCTGCGATATGGAATTACGTCACTCATCGAAGGGAGTCTGCTGTCACGGACTTGGGGTCACTGCCATTCAGGACTCAGGACACAGTTCCACATGTGGGACCTACTGGGCCGAAGAGGACGCCGGTGGAGTATGTCAATGAGAAAGGAGTAATGTGGGCCAGCGTCGGGGGGGCCAGCGATGGTCTGCGGAGGCTGCAGAGGTCGCGGGACTGGTGCTTGGAGCTTGCACCGGCATGTCGTGGGCCCTCTTTGACACACGCCGGTGTAGGCAGGTGAGCGGAGCCTCGTTGGTGCGCTGGGCCAGGCATGACGGGTCTGGGGACCAGCGGCCCGGGGTGCAGCAGGCGCACAGGGACGCAGGCCCCGCCGTGCTCGGTGCAGGACTCGTGGCGGGCTGAGAGGCGCCGCCCTGGCAGACACGTTGTCCATTCTGAATGAGAACCACGCCCAGTGCGACGGGCTTTTTGTTCACACCCCTACGCAGGCCTGGCGTACGCAGGTCCAACCCACTACGCACGCGCATGCAGGGGGGGACGTAACGTGTGACATTTCCGCGTTCTGCCCCACAGCCTGTGGGGACATGGTAGCATCCACTGGCCACTACACTCCATGCACCAGCAGTTGATCTCCACATGGCCATTTCCGTGGTTTGCACTCTGTGGTCTGTCTGGCACTTCCACGCCACACCTGGCATTGGGTAGGTTCACATTCCTTAGTCACTTGCCGCTCTCGCACATGCCTGCTCCATGCCTCTCCTCACATCCTGCTATTGTGTGTCTGTGGTGCCATGCCGTGGCTGGGTTGTGGGCATGGCAAGGCCGGATTCCCAATGGAGTCGTGTTGTCCTGTCTGGTCGGTTGGCATGTTGTGTGTCATGTTGAATGTAGTTGTGCTGCGTGCCCATTGCCAGTGTCGTGAGTTGCATGACTGTGGGCTGGAGGTGTGTGGTGTGTTCATTTTGGACTTACCAACGGGCACTGCATTTCCATGGGTGCCATCCTGGGAGTGCTGGGTGATGATGGACTGTCGGGAGATGTGAGAATCATGCACTCTGCCTGGGGAGTTGGCCACGACATTGTTGAGGAGTCCCGGCCGGTCCACTATTGCCTGCACATTCATGGTATGCGTGTGCTTTCTGTTGTGGTAGTTGTATGCAGTGTCGGCAGGGGGCACAAGGGGTACATGTGTGCAGTTGATTGGCCCTGACACGTGAGGGAATCCAGCTATGGCATAGGGGCCTTGCTTGGTCTCCAGCTGCTCCTGCGCAGTGTGGGTGACGTGGAGGTGCTGGGGTACCAGGCTGATGTTGGCATCCAGGACAGGTGTGATGACCTTGGATGGGGCTGGCTGTGTGACTCCTCCGACTCTGGCAGTTGTGTGTTGGATGGTACCAGAGGCCTACATGTGCTGCGCAGCCGGCAGCTTTATCTGCGGAGGGATGTTGGTTGTCCACTGGGTTGGTACCGTCAGCAGGTGGGGGATGTGGGTCAGGATGCGGGGGATGGTTGTCCTTTTGGGCTTGTAGTGGGCAATGTCCTCCTCTGGTGTTGGGTCTGGGCGGCAGGTGCGTTTCAGGTGGGTCCGCTGTCTTTGTGTACGCTGCCTCTGTGGTGTTCCCGGGGGGGGCGGGACGGGTCCTGGGGGTGGTGGCGGGCCTGGGGTGGTGACGGTGGGTGTTGTGGCCCTCATGGGTATCGGAGCTGCATGATCATTGTCTCCATGGCATCTGTGGGTCTTCAGGTGTGGCTCTTGGCTGGGCTCCCTTTCATGCTGCAGGTAGTCGTCCTGCTTAACACCAGCAAAAGGCAGGTGTTAAATCACTGGTGCTACCGCGGCTTATGGCCTGTTTTTGGTTCGCATCGCAGATCTGGCAGTTCGTTGTAAAAGTGGTGTTGTGGTTTTTTCGTGTGTTTTTGCACGGGAACGCCTACTCTGCATCTCATTAGGGTTAGTTGGTGGTGTCCACCGTGGAGATACATTTTGGGGTAGTTATCGCGGGAATACTGGAGATGTCTGCAGTTTGCACCCGCTTGTGAATGGGGTGTTAAATCTATCTCCACTTTTGATGGGTTAAGGTGGAGATAAATCGGCAGTAGGTCCTTGTGAATATGCCCCTTAGTGTGTCTTAAGCTCTTGCATTTGGCACATTTCAGAACCAAGGCAGACTCATAGGTCTAATCCAAATGAGCCAATGACCAGAGACATCAAGTCATCAGATGTGACTGAGTAGATCCTCCAAACAGAACTTGAAAAATGTGTGACGCAACAGCGGCGTAAAAAATTCATCAAATTTACAATGTGACGTATCTAGGGAGATGCGTCACGTTGTAAAGCCCTGCGTGACATTATACCTGCGTCAGGTATAATGTATGCAGGGTGGGCGTTCCCACGGAGGAAGGCCTCATAAAAGTGACGCAGTGAAATCTACAAGATTTCACTGCGCCACTTTTAGGACGCCATTGCGTCAAAACCTTACGCCTGCTTGAAGCAGGCGTAAGTAGTGACGCAGTGTAGTGGGAATAGGCCTCAACACGCATTGCTGGAGTTGCGTCGTGCTTGCGACACGACTCCAGCAATGCGTGACTTTTCCGCCAAAAGATGCGTCAGAATTTCTGACGCATCTGTCAATCCTTGCGCCATAGTGCGCCGTATTGTAAATACGGCGCATCTAGGGTGGCGCAAGGGTTTCTGAGGGTGGCGCAGGGAATGTGACGCATCTATACAGATGCGTCACGTTCTTGTAAATCTGCCCCTGGGTCTCACCCAGAAAGTCAGCCTGCCCACCTATTGAGCCGTACAAAAAAGGAATGGTCACAGTGGTAGTCAATTGCACTTAGACATAGAAACAGCAGACTTAAACATGCAGTAAGAGTAGAACAATTTAGACATCACCATGAGAGACCAAAAAATGAATGTGATTTTATTTCATCACAAAATGGATATCGCAAGAATAAACTAAACAGGTAAGGCAGTCCATGTCCAAATTTTATCATAAAATTGGTGCTCGGAAGGGGGGGGTGAGTGTTTGGGATGGATAGAGTGACGGTGCAGAGGAAAGGGAAGGTAACATGCATTATATACATCAAAAGTTTGTTAAACCAATCCCGACAGGCGCTGCATCAGTTTCAGCAGCGGCGCAGCGGTGCAGGGAGATTCTTCTCGCACCACGGCGTTGCGTCTTAAAAACTGTTGCAAGAAGAGCGATGCGTCAATTTTCTTGTTGTTGCGTTGCTTTCCAGCTCCCAGTAGCAGAAACAACCTCCAGAGGCCACACACAGCCACAGGCACTCCGGGCAGGTCAGAACTCCCAGCAAGGAAGTTCAGGTGAGCTGGGGGTGAAGTCTTTGTGTTCCTGAGACTTCAAAACAGGAGGCAAGCTCTACTCAAGCCCTTGGAGACTTTCCTCAAGCAGGGGACACAGCACACAGCAAAGTCCTTCTCCTTTCCTTGGCAGAAACAGCAACTGCAGGCCAACCCCAGACACACAGCAAGGGCAGTACTTCTCCTCAGTTTCTCCAGCTCTTCTCCTTGGTAAAGTTTCCTCTTGATTCCAGAAGTAGTCTAAAAGTCTGGGGTTTTGGGTCTGATACTTATACCCCAAAATGTCTTTGTTCTCTTTGTGCAAGGGGCTCTGAGCCCAGTTCAAACCAGTTTTGGGGGGCACTCTGCAAGTGCACAACAACATCCATTGTCAGTGTGAGCCTTGGCTCCAGACACACCACAGGGGGGCGGAGCCAGCATTGTGCAAGGCAGGCACAGCCCTATTCAGGTACAGGTGCTACTCCTTCCACCACTCCAAATGCAGATCAGGCCTATCCAACCTAGTGCTGACTCATCCAGACTCCTGGAGCCACTGCACCTCCCCAGCCCCTGTCACTCCAAAACCAGACAGTCAATCTACTAACAGGCAGAGGCACACAGGATGGTTGAACAAGAAAATAGTCACTTTCTAAAAGTGGTATTTTCAAGCTCAGAATGTAAAAATCACCTTTCCTAAAAGATGCATCTTTAGATTCTGAGTTCAGGCATACTAAACTTTATTTTCCCATCTGGTCCCAATGGTAAGTTATATTTATACGATGGTATAAATTAACTCCCATGCTTTCCTATGGGGACAGATAGCCTTACAATAGTGAAAAACAAAATTGGCAGTATTTCACTATCAGGACATGCCACACACATAAGGGCATGTCCTACCTTTCACATACACTGTACCCTGCCCACAGGGGTACCTTGGGCCTACCTTAGGGGTGACTAACAGGTAAGAAAAGGGAGGGTTAGGGCCTGGCAAGTGGGTGCACTTGCCAAGTCGACATGAAAGTTAACAACTGTGCACAGGCACTGCAGTGGCAGGTCTGAGTTACCTTTTCAGAGCTACTCATGTGGGTGGCACAATCAGTGCTGCAGGCCCACCAGTAGCATTTGATTTACCAGTCCTGGCACACTTAGTGCACTTTACTAGGGACTGACCAGTAAGTCAAATATGCCAATCATGGATAACCAATCATGTTCACAATTTACACAGAGAGCATATGCACTTTAGCACTGATTAGCAGTGGTAAAGTGCCCAGAGTCCTAAAACCAACAACAACAGCTCAGGAAAAAATAGGAGGAAGAAGCAAAAAGATTGAGGATAACCCTGCAAAAAGGGCCATGTCCAACACAACCCCCTTCCAGCCTTAAGCAAGGGCAGACCAATCCATACCTCAATGGACTTCCCTGCTTGGGGCTATAGAACATGGAACCTGGCCCTCAACAGCAGGGGTCTATTCCCGTTCTATGCCTTCCTGAACCCAGTTGGATCCCTCTATCCATACTCTCAGGACCCACTAAACTGACCCAAGGGCAACCCTTCTCCTCACCTGTGGACCCCATCTGTGCAGCGCCTAAGCTTAATTTGCTCACAGATGTGTCCCAACAGGAAGACAGTACCCACATGGCCAAAACAGTGGTGTGGCCCAGTCCAACCCCCGGGGTATGTCTCCTGTCCCCCTCCCAGGGGCAACTCTGTCCCCAAGGACAGCCAACCACAGTGGCCACTGACAGCTGTCAGTGATGAGAGCAGGGCCTCAAGCCTTTCAGGCCTCTCCAACCTCTGTGGCATCAGAGAGTGGGGGGCAGTAGCCCCAGGTGCCTGGCACCCTTTGTCCACTCTGCCAAGTCAGGTATGGCATCCTGACACTGGCCCACCAGCCCAGGGTCTGTACCCTGCAGCTGGACAGGAGACGGGGTGGGCTCTCCCATACCCTGTCCCCCTCCCCGGGGCTCTGCATCCCCCCACCAGGAACAGTCCTCCTTGATTCCAGAATTGTCAGGGCACCTGTGGCAGGTGTTCTGCACAATCTCCCCACCAGTTCAGGGGTGCTATCCTGCAACTGGTACACCGGCCCAGGGTCTGTACCCTGCAGCTGGACATGGGACTTGGGTGGGCTCTCCCACACCCGGTCCTCTTCCCTGCGGCTCTTCATCCCCCTACCGGGAGCAGTCCCCCCAGGAGACAAACTGGTAGGGGCACTGTTAGCAGTCGCCCCTTCCTCCAGGTCATGGGGGACACCCTGAACCTGGTCCTCCAACCCAGGATCTGTACCCTCAGGCTGGGCCTGTGCCTGGTAACCCAGGTTGTCAGGGGGAGTACACCAACCCCCCCCAAGGGAAACACACGCCTCATGAGTTGTGCGAGAGTCTGCCTGGTGGAGGTCTCCAGCCTCCTGTCCACCTGACAGAGCATGAAGACCCCCCAGGCCAGAAGTGGCCTCACCAGGGTCAGACCTGGGGTGCTCTGACCTCAGAGCTGGCAACCCCTGACCCCCTGGTCCTTCCACTGGGGACGGCGTCCCCCCCTCAACCTTTTCTCTGGACTCATGCACCCTCCCCACTGGAGCGGTGCTGCCAGACACCAGAACTGGTGGGATGCTTGTTACAGCAGTCCCCCCCAGTTCACCTGACACTTTGGGACCCCCCTCAGGGGATGGCCTCTGGGTACAGACTAGGCCCCCCTCCTGGTGTACACTCATGGAACCAACCAGGCCCTGGAACTGGGTTTCAGGCACCTTGGGACACAGCCCACTCCAACTCCTTCTCTTCTGAGACAGGACGTGGGACCCTATACCCCTCCCACTACACTGGGACCAATCTGGGCTACCACAAACCTCCCCTACCTCACTTGGTTGGAGAAAACCTGAGCCACCCCCTTCATTATCACTCCCAAAAGCTTCTTCAGACCCTCTGGAATCCACCAAAAGTCTACCTCCAGTGCAAGCTCCCTGGGGTCAGAGAACTCACACTCCACCGGCTGTTGGCATAGCTCTGGAAAACAGGGACTTAAAATATGATCTCCAATAATTGAATAACACAGCCCCACACATGTGTTAACCAAACTACCCTTTGCCTCACCATCCAGCGCCTCACACAAGTACCCCACACCACTCTCCTGAGATTGGCAAGACAGTGTCTGACTGTCTCTGTCACTCAACCCACACTCTTCTGTGCGTTCTCCACATTCACACACCAAGGCTTCTACCATGGGGGAACCCCTCACCCTGCACCTCTCATCTAGAGTCAGTAGAGTGTCCCTCCCACCACTAGGAATATGCACCCCTGTGCCAGTTCCCCAATCCACCTCAGGGACACTGCACACCACTGGAGCTACCTCATAACCCTGAACCCCTTGGTGTATGTCAACCCCCTCCTTCAAGTCAGGCACCACATCTCTGGGTGTGTACTTCTCCCTCAGCACTAGACACTACATTTTGCTGCCACCATCTGAGCTGGACTCCACCTCCAACCCAGCCAAGCTCACTTCATGAGCTACACACATGTCCTTTTTCTTAGCTAAGACACTCATGGCCTCAAGTATTCTGAGCTCCTCATCAAGCTCTCTCATTCTAAGTTCATGTGCCAAGATCAATTTCTTCTCTTCCAAGGCATAAGCGTTCCTGCTCTCCTCTGCCTTTATTCCCATGACCTCTAACTCATGATCTCTGGCCCTTTGCCTTTCCTCCAAATCCTCTGGAGAAAAGTTCCTGGAAGACTGATTGCTGCCAGCCCTTGAGTCTGCTCTCCCAACAGGCAAATCCTGGGATCTGAAATGACCTTCTGGCACACCCCCATCCACATCTGCATCATCTGTCTCCCCAGCTTCTTTGGCCTCTCACCAGGCCCCTAAGGCCTTCTGTAGCTCCTCTTTCCTAGAGTTGCTCCTCATGGGACATCCAAAGCTCCTGCAGAACTGCTTGAGTTGCTCTACTTTGTAACTACTTAACATTTCAATGTCAAACTCCAATTCTGCAGCCTCACTTGCTGCTTTACCATTCCGAGACATGATGCGTGGATAACTCAAGGGTAAGATCAAAAATAGAACAAAAATAAAACACAGTATTTGGTTGCGTAGTGGTCTGCACTAAACTAGTGATGTACACCAATCACTGTGGGTCAAGTACAAATACAAGTTCAAATCCTCACCGCTGACCACCAATGTTAGAAATGGGGGTCTCTAGTTGGCAGAGATAGGTACCTTTGTCAAAATAGGGACCCTTGCTTCTAGTCAGGGTAAGGGGGATACACACTTTAGATAACCCCTGCTCACCCCCTTGGTAGCTTGGCGCGAGCAGACAGGCTTATCCCAAAGGCAATGTGTAAAGTATTTGTACCAACACTCACAGTAACACAGTGATAACACCACAAATGGACACCACATCAGTCTATTAAAATAAAGTATCTTTATCTAAACTTAACAAGACCAAAACGACAAAAATCCAACATACAAGTATTAAGAAAAATGACTTTCAAAAGGTTTTAGCAACTGTGCCAATAGAAAACTATGGATGCGTGATTTCTTGCAAAGTACCTGTCGTTGCGACAAAACTCACCAAGCCAAACAGCCGCAGTGATGAGAAGCGTTGAAAAACAAAGAGATGTGCCGATTCCTGAGACCTTCGTGGATGCGATGCTCCAGTTCCGCTGGACACAGGGGAGCGGTGCGTCGGGTCCGGTCTGTAAGGGGGAAGCGATGCGTCGATTCTGAGACGACTCCGATCCGCGAATGATGCATCGGGGAAAACTTGCCATACAGGGACGATGCTTGGAAATCCAGGATGCATCGGCGAATGATGCGGCAGCGTCGGGCGGCGCTGTGTTGATTTCTTCAGCCGCAATCCCTTGATCCGTCGATTCTTGCAGCAGTGACAGGCGCTGCGTCGGTTTCACCAGCGGCGCGGGGAGATTCTTCTCGCACCACGGCGTTGCGTCGTAAAAACTGTCGCAAGAAGAGTGATGAATCGATTTTCTTGTTGTTGCGTTGCTTTCCAGCTCCCAGTAGCAGAAACAACCTCCAGAGGCCACACACAGCCACAGGCACTCCTGGCTGGTCAGAACTCCCAGCAAGGAAGTTCAGGGGAGCTGGGGGTGAAGTCTTTGTGTTCCTGAGACTTCAAAATAGGAGGCAAGCTCTACTCAAGCCCTTGGAGACTTTCCTCAAACAGGGGACACAGCACACAGCAAAGTCCTTCACCTTTCCTTCACAGAAACAGCAACTGCAGGCCAACCCCAGACACACAGCAAGCGCAGTACTTCTCCTCAGTTTCTCCAGCTCTTCTCCTTGGTAAAGGTTCTTCTTGATTCCAGAAGTACTCTAAAAGTGTAGGGTTTTGGGTCTGATACTTATACCCCAAAATGTCTTTGTTCTCTTTGTGCAAGGGCCTCTGAGCCCAGTTCAAACCAGTTTTGTGGGGCACTCTGCAAGTGCACAACAACATCCATTGTCAGTGTGAGCCTTGGCTCCAGACACACCACAGGGGGGTGGAGCCAGCATTGTGTAAAAGGCAGGCACAGCCCTTTTCAGGTACAGGTGCTCCTCCTCCCACCACTCCAAATGAAGATCAGGCCTATCCAACCTAGTGCTGGCTCATCCAGACTCCTGGAGCCACTGCACCTCCCCAGCCCCTGTCACTCCAAAGCCAGACAGTCAATCCACAAACAGGCAGAGGCACACAGGATGGTTGAACAAGAAAATAGCCACTTTCTAAAAGTGGTATTTTCAAACTCAGAATGTAAAAATCACCTTTCCTAAAAGATGCATCTTTAGATTCTGAGTTCAGGTATACTAAACTTTATTTTCCTATCTGGTCCCAATGGTAAGTTATATTTATAAGATGTTATAAATGAACTCCAATGCTTTCCTATGGGGACAGATAGCCTTACAATAGTGAAAAACGAAATTGGCAGTATTTCACTATCAGGACATGCCACACACATCAGGGCATGTCCTACCTTTCACATACACTGCACCCTGCCCACAGGGGTACCTTGGGCCTACCTTAGGGGTGACTAACATGTAAGAAAAGGGAAGGTTAGGGCCTGGCAAGTGGATGCACTTACCAAGTCGACATGGCAGTTAACAACTGCGCACAGACACTGCAGTGGCAGGTCTGAGTTCCCTTTTCAGAGCTACTCATGTGGGTGGCACAATCAGTGCTGCAGGCCCACTAGTAGCATTTGATTTACCAGCCCTGGCACACTTAGTGCACTTTACTAGGGACTGACCAGTAAGTCAAATATGCCAATCATGGATAACCAATCATGTTCACAATTTACACAGAGAGCATATGCACTTTAGCACTGATTAGCAGTGGTAAAGTGCCCAGAGTCCTAAAACCAACAACAACAGGTCAGAAAAAAATAGGAGGAAGAAGCAAAAAGTTTGGGGATAACCCTGCAAAAAGGGCCAAGTCCAACACACACATATAGTCATCTTAATTTCCAATGATGTCACCTTCTCCCAATCTAATTTCTGGCAGTTAATGTCCAGGGTAGCGACCTAGATGTGTCTCAACTGCCCGAAGTTAATGGGGGAAAAAAAGAAATCCTCCTTTTAGTCAAACATTACCTTCTTGGGCTTTTTGATAAACTCACTTTTTCCAAACACATATCCAAGGTGGCATCCACATGGTTTCTATTGCTTTCTATTGCTGCACACTCTTTAGAAAATAATTTCCTGGCTGCCAGCTGTTCATCAGAGAATCATCATCCAGGCTCTAAACCAGTCTCGTCTGGATTATGCCAACTCTCTTTACCTTGATCTCCCTTCTTATTGTTACATAGGCTCCATTTCATACAAAATGCCTCTGCCAGACTGCTTCTCAACACTTCTATGCCTGCCCATCTTCATGCTTTACATTAGCTGCTGATACAACGGCACATCAAGGTTAAAGCCCTTTGATTCAACCATTGAGCTCTCAAGAACTGCAGTCCTACCTACCTTAAAAACGTTTTACAGATACCAGCATTCTCGGTCTCTTCACTCTTTGACTAAGGCTCTGATGTCAATACCCAAAATTTGACTTTCCAAGCAAGGTGGCAAATCCTTTTCCGCTTTTGCAGACTGCATTTGGCAATCGCGGCTTGCAGAGATCCAACTCATCTCTAATCACATTTTATTTAGAAAATAGATTAAAGCTGGCTTTTAGCAACTAGACTTCACAACTAACAGGCAATGAATCTGCAGCGCCAGGACACCTACAGGTATTTTCACGCATGACAAATTCAAACCAAATCAAATCAAATACAGTGTGAGCAGCAAATTCTCAAGACTGTTCTTGATGGCAGCTTGACAATTAGCCCATCTGCATCAGGAGTGTGCACAAGAGAACATTTCTCCACACCTCTTTCATTGGTTTATATCTGTGAATGTGGCCGTAGCCAATCGCAGTGCCTGGCACTTAATCTGAACTTGATTCAATGCGAAACGAAAAAGAAAGAACTGTTTTTTAGTTGAGACTTTGTGGATTTAGGGATTACCATCAAGTGTAAGGATTTTTTGAGCTAGGCTGTTGTGCGCAATTTACTTATTTAGGTGTTTTGTAAAGTAGTGTTTTGTGCCTTGCAGACTGGAACCCAAAAATAATAATATGTTAGAATAATCAGGCGGTTAGAGTTCAATCAAAGGTGGCAAGCCCAAATATGATATTATTCATTGATGTGCTGTGTAAACTGAGATTAATTGTAGGCTCACCAGAAAAGATCTGCTGTCAGCTTCTTGTTGGTGCACAGGTAGGTTGTTTCAGCCCTCCATCTAGGTTTTAAAGCAGTCCTCCAAGATGGGCTCTAGATGCCAAGGTCCTTCCCTCCATGTTGCTCTGATTTGACCTCTCTGTGGGTAATCTGGTAGCCATTCGTTGAGTGTAATGGCCTTTGTGGTACCCAATGGGGTGTAAAGTTCTGGAAATACACTGGACCTGTGACCAGCATACTCTGTGTATCATGTAGAGCACCTAGCATTTTATTCTTGCCTCCAGTGACAGCCATTGAGACACTTTCAGGGAGGGTTTAATGTGGTCTCTCCTCAGTAGGTTGAAGTGCATTTTGGCAGCCTTATTGTGGAACCCTTATAGCCGGTTAATCAGTTGCTTTGGGGGTCTGCTGCAGATGAAGTTAAAGTAATCTAGTTCTCACTATCACATCACTAGGGCTCCCATTAGCTGGAGTTGGTGGATCATTCATTGGAGTGATAATAAATGCTGCAGATTAATGTTTTTGAAAAGTTCAGGAGCGGAAGAAAGGTTGATGTCAAAAGGGATTTCCCAGGTCCTCAGTTTTTCACTGTGGAATGGTGGAGGGCACTATTCACAGTGGCTGGTGAAAGGGGGCTGAAGGCGGTCCTCCAAGGGCATGACCTCAGATTTGATACACCTCATATTGTAAAAATGATCTAGATACTCAGGTCCTGAATTAGAGTAGGTGGCAATGAATTGTTTTTTAATTTATTGTGGAGAATACGCTGAAGAACTTTTTCCACTATTCAAACCCTATGATTGATGACCTTCCATAGCGGACTCTCCTACATTTCCTCCAGATAATTATAGAATTTTCCATTAACATCCAACTTTTAATTAAGGCTTAAAATGGTTTCTTTATGAATGGTAATTATTTTGTTTTTAAGAATGTCTTGTCATTACATTTTATTGATTTTGCATGTTCTCTCTCTGGGTTTGATTATCTGCCTTGTTCTGTTGAGACAGGTATGAAACACTTCTCCTTTTCTTTCATGTGAACTCCTTACTCTACCCATCCACCTGCCTTTCTTTCCACTGTCTGAAGCTGCCTCCCCTATGCGCACTCTGTGCTTTAAATCTCATAGGCTCCCAGGTTTCAGTATCTGTGATCTTGTGTGGGCCCAGCACCTGTCCATTGGCTATGGGATTAATTTCTTGTTTGAGTTGCAATAGCCCTACTTCCTACTCTCTACTATCAGTTCCAGAGGCAGTCATCGTGGCGTATTCCACCCAAACAAATCTTCCTACGGGGCAGTACCATTACTAAGTGTCAAAACAATAATAATTTTCTAAACAAAATTCATATAGCCTTATCATTGTATGTGATTCCATGGATGATCATCACCTTCATCATCCCAGTTTTCAAGAACTGCATTAGAACCTTTTTTCCCTGATAACTGTAGATATTATGGTAGATGCAGATGCAGGCATAAGCCAATGCAGTGCACACTTATTTTGTCACTTTATGCAATGGACATTGTACTTTGAGGGAGCCCATTTAAAAAAATATATATTTTCAGTCTTTTCAATTTTTATACTTTACAATATCCCTGAGTCTCACTCCTATAACAGACTTCTGTTAGTGCCTGGGCTTTTTAGGCTACAATTGCTGGAAAGTCAGCTCAACCTCCAAGTTTTTTAGCAAAATGTCTTAAGGCCCTACATCTCTGTTCAATGACAATGTTTCTTGTATACAGTTTGCTATCCCACTTCCAATTGGAACATAATCTGGCATCCAGATAGTGGAACATATAAACACTCTATAGGGCTTCATTATTGAGATTCATTTTTCACCAACATTTCTTGTGGGGATTAAACACCATAGATTTTGTTTGATTGATCAAGAATCCTTGGGTATTACAGTAAATTTGTAAATGTATGTGAAACTAGTAATGCATGGTCTGAAAACAAAAGAGAAAACAATCTTTTGGACCCCAAGTAGGTGTGTCATCAATACAGTCCTTGAGCCATGAAACCATACTATTAAATAATAAAATAAGGAAGGTTGGTGCTAAGACACAGCCCTGATACAACTCCCTGCTTTACAGGGAATGGATTGGAGGTTTTGCCTTTAGAACCCCACCTATCTTTGGGAAGGTTTTCTGTGTGGAGCCACATCAGAATTTTAGGCAAATCTAAACATATCTAAACAAATACCAAGATTTACTAAGGCGTACCACAACCGATCAAGAGGAATAATGTCAAAAGCGGATTTAAAAGCCATGAAAACCAATTAAAAGTATTCTTTTGTTAGCTTTACGTACAATTGAATTAGGAGGTACAATCTAGAAACTTGATCTACAGTACTAATACCCCTACCAAAAACGATCTGGCAAAGAGATAAAATCATATTAGATGTAATCCATTTCTCAATATGATTTAGAAACCCATGTCCAAATATCTTCTGAATATTTTCTACTAGGCTAATCAGTCTAATTCTGATGGGGTCCTTTTGGAAACCCTTTTTGTGTATTGGGATGAATTTTGCAGCAAGCCAGGAAGCACAAACTCTCTGACAGAATCATGTCCAGTGCTGGAACTTTCCCAATCCTTTATATGTTAATGGCTTTATTGGCTTTGTCTAATGGAAAGGTTCAACAGCGCCACAACTCATATCATAGCTTAGCCTTCATTGGGGATAACAGTTACAACATCCACACCTAATGCAAAAGATGAATTTGTACAATAAAATGATGAAATATGTGAAAACCATCCCTCTGGCCATGCACTGGTTTCGCTTTACCCATGTGTAACTATATTTTCCTAGAAATTTCTACTACGATTTCTGTTGGAAGTTTCCAACAGTTGACCCCATATATCAATATCCCACTCCTTTTGCTTGCTTTATAGGAGATTATGTAATCTTGTTAGTCTATCCCTTTGAGAAAGACATGGCATTAGATGCCTTTCTGTGTATCATCATGCACTATCTCTGAAAAACAGTCTCCGTAGATTACTTCTTCCCCTCAAGAACATTGAGAAACCCAGCCTCAATATCCTATTGGCATCAAGACAGTTATGATAAATAAAAAACTGTTCACCTACTAAGGGCTTGAAGGATGTTTTCCTCTCTCTAGCAAATCCCTCTTCTGATATCACTTATCAGTAAGGCTGACTTCAGTATTGCTGAGATTAGTTCCAGTTGAGGAGGTTTTGCACATTTCTCTACATTTCTGGCTCTTCAGTAATATTCAGACTTAAAGGGACATTAGCTCTGTCCTCCTGGGGTCAATCAATACTGATGAGAACTGTGGGTTGTATTTGCTTGAACAGTCATTATAGTAACATTGCCACCCTAGAGATAGGGAACCACATTTAACTTTCACATTTGCTTGCACGCCGTGTTAGTGATCATCAATGCTTCAAATAAAGAAGACGGGGGAGCCACAAAGGCAGTGTAAAACCAATGTAATGTAAGAAATTGTATTATTATTTGAGGAGGGCGACTCCCAATTCAAGGAATAATTACAACCCCTGTCAGGGTGAACCCTCCAATCACTAAATTAACCTGAGCTCGTCCCCCTGGTAGCTATGGCACAGAACAGATAGGTTTACCTTATGGCAATGTATAAAGTATTTATGCATTACAGAAACCGTAATAAAGTCAAAATGTCAAATAAAGTCACAGGCTGAATTAAAAAAATAGATTACAATTTTTTTTTTAAACGGCATCAAAGTGACAAAAATCCAGTAAGGGGATATGATTTATAAGTATTCAGTAGAAAGTAGCGGCTAAAAGCTCTAGGTGCCAATGCTAGTCTATGGTTGTAATAGACTGGGACCTAGATACACTAACCAGGTTCATCCCAGCCAAGGACTTAGTTTTATAAATCACAGTCAACCACAGAAGTACACTTCTAAGGCACCCAGGACCTTTGGGGATGCACTTGGAGACTCACAGGGTCAGGATCAGGAAGAGGCTACCAGTATGGTCCAGTCCAGGTCCAATTGCCACTGGTCAGCTTGGTATTCAGGAAAAGCCTCTTGCAGATTGTTGCCTTCCGATAGACTCACTGGAGGTCAGCCAACTGACCCTTGGAGTTCACTTCTTTGGCTTGGGAACAAGAGAGATCAGGCCCAGTCCTTCAGTGTTCCTCCTCTTAGGTCACTTTTGGGAGGTTCAGTCCTCTGCTTATCTACAGTATGTCCAGAATGTGTGCTAAATTGGATGCCTGGAGGTGCCTCATTTATGCCTAGAACCAGCTTGGGGTGACATCTGGGCATTCCTTAACCAATGAGGTAAAGGTTCCCAGGCCTTGGCCTATCTTTTTTTGCAGTATTTCCTGTTTGCCTTACTGAAAACAACCGCAAAATGCAATGTGTCATGGCAAATCCAATATGGCTAAAATCTTTGGCCACACTCAACTTGGGTTCTGAGGCCTAATGGTGTATGTGCTAAGTGTGCACGGTAAGTGCAGTGTCCTCCCAAATCTAATACTAAAATCCAGTTTGATGCAGACACACTACTCATAAAACAAAAACCAGAGAGCAAAATGTCTGATAGGACACAAAGCAGGGTCCTTCAGCAACCAGACAGAAGATCCACAACAATTATTTTGGCATCCCGTTTTCTCCCTTTCAAATGTGCCCCAATGTAACAAGTGGCTCAAGAGACCTGTCAAGCAGAATTTGATATTGTAGTGTCAAAAGGGATGCCCCCCTGACCCCACCCTACATATTTTGTGGAGTTCAGAGGAGTCATCCCTGCCCATTCAGCTCAATCCATTTTTTGATTCTGGGAAGCATTTAATGCCTTTTTAACACCTATTTAATGCTAATCACTGCCTGGGTCACAGTCGAAGAGCTAGTGCAAATTACCTTCCGGGAATTCCAGGCTGGGAACAGGTAAAATAAGTTACATTTCCTCAACTTTAATTAAAAATCTGACTTCACCATTCAATTGGATTTTAATAACTATTAAAAATAGTTGTTTAATTATTCTTCTAGGTGGTCCCATTCTAAAGATACAGTATTAGAATTTGTATCTGTACTCTGGCTTTCTACATAGGCAGTTAGGCCTAGACTTGGACTTTAAAGATAACACAGACCATGCCTTCCCTTGCTCTAGACCAGAGAGTCCTGCCATGTCTTCACGCTTCACCTTGAGTTGAGGCCATCATATGTAATGAATATTTGTAAAAGATTGGGAAGTCACATGACAAATGTCACTAAAAGTGTCTTGTTCCAGCTCCTCTCCCATGAACGTATGGACATGCAGAAAATCAGCAATGCTTTTTCTCTGCTCTTACAGAAACACACTTAGAACACTGATTGCTATACATGGGCGTAACTGGGAGTACTTGCAGTGGCCAATTTGAAGGGGAATATGCTCACTGTATGGCATAATTTAAACACCTGAGAGACTTGGAGGACCAAACTGAACATGTCATTTCTGGACACCACAAAATAGTGCTCTTTCTGTTTCTTGTGTCTCTCCAAATCCTGACAGGCACACACACATTTCCTAATTATTAATTTGGGGGAAAACTTTCTCTAAAGCATTTGAGAAGGTTTTCAATCCATAATTTGTAAGCAAACATTTTTCTTCTCTGGAAAACTGGTTACCACATTTTCTTTAATCCAAAGGTCAGAAATAAAATGACCCAGTCCTCAAAATTCAACTGTGAAGACAGTCCATTCTGGTCTTGCTTTCTAGATGGACAAGTTGTTCCAGCTTTTAGATGGAGAGGTAATGCAAACAGTACTCTTTACACTATCATCTCCTTTTGACAATATATTGATCAACATTGTTAACTAAAACAGCTTTGAAGCATTGACCACGTTTTATATAAATAGCAATTTAAAAATTTGTCATGAAAGACACGGTGACAGTGAACTTACATTAATTTCCTGTCTGCATTTAGGGGATGCTGATGAGACATCTTTAAAGCATAAGAACGGGAGGGCCTTGTAATTTATGTCCATGTCTTCATGGGTGCCCCACAAACCCTTTGTTCGGAATGTTAATGATGGAGCTCAGCTAGGATGTCTTTAGGCCTTGATGGCGAATTGCACACTTTTAGGTCTTTTCAATTGAGCTTCATGGCTAAAATGTCATATTCCAGTACCACTACAAGCATCTTCACCATATAGCTCTGAATGTCGTTATCTTCAGACCCCCGAGCAAGTGCCTTGAAACTGAGTCTTTTCCTCTCTAAATCCATTCTGAAGTTCTTCATTTGTCAGCCGCAAAACCAACGGCTGCTTTTCAAGGATATCTCTCGTGGCTTTAACAGGGTCACAAGTGGCTGGCAGGTCTTCAGTCAGATGTTTGTCATCAATCCTTTCTCCCATAATGTCCTGCTCTTTAAATTTTTCTCTAGTCAGGCAGAGTTTGTCAGGTCATGGCTTGGATGTGATCAGTTTTTGTCGCTGCCTGTTACTTTGCATTCAGGATTTCAAAAACTGTATGTTTTTTTGTGAGATCTCAAAGAATCATGTCTTCTACTCAAGAGGTAGTTGAGATGTGGTAGGACAGGCATTGCTTTGATCTGTCTTTGATTGCTTTGACACTTGACAAAGATTTTATTTTGTGCACGTGAGGGCTTCTTGTACAGCATGCAACACCAGCCTACCTCATACAGAAAAAGACTGATGGACACCTCACTGGTTTCTGGTAAGAGACGTGTGTGATACACAGGATCAATAGAAGATAACTGAAGGGGTGAGGGTTGCAACTGCTGCCCCAAGTGGGCCACGTAGACCTTACCAAAAAGCAGGAAACATAGCAGCACAGCCTCATTCTTGCAGTGATATTCATTCAGAAACTCCCCTAAGGCTTCCATTTCCAGTCTTTAATTATTGGACAGTCTTGATGGTGCATCCAAGTGCAAGGGCACGACTTGAAACAAAAATAAGCTGTGGCAAAAGAATGAAAACTGAAAATAGGCTCCTAGCTTGCAACTCTCAGGGAAAATGCCAGAGAGGTACAATTGTCAGTCTGGCCCTGACTGATATGCCTTTGGAGTTTCTGACTCCCACATCATCTAAGCAATTACAATCCCTAGTCAAAAACACTGGCGCCCGCCATTTTCTTTGAAGCCACAGGTAAAGTTTCAAACTGAAAATTAGAGAGAAGCAAGCTGTTTTCAAGGCCAAAAATAAGCCCAATCTGCTGTAAATATTTTAGCCAAATTAAAATGTGCGTTCATATGAGCAGACGGGCAATGTATCACCCAGGCATTAAGGTTTGTTACTAAAGGTGTATTAATAATTAGCATTTGATATTTGGTATTGATATGTTCAATGACATATAAAGAAGGGATACATAATTATGTTTCAGGTTAACTCCTTATCACTCGATATCAACGTTACCAACTATGGCATAAATTCAATAATTCATAATAATTGTAATAAAGAAATTTTACCATTTGCTAGAACTTAAGCAAATTAACTTACCATGGAAACTATGAAACTATTTTTTTTAACAAAACAGCTATTTATCTTTTGAAGTTCGATCAGATTGTTTGCTGAATTTAGTTTTTTTTTCAATGGCCGGCTTTTCATATGAGCAGATAAGCCACCATCCCTGTCACTTCAAAAATCAATTGTGGTATTTTGTGCACCTTGTGTAACATGGGAATCCTGTGTCAGACATTATTAATCTTTTGCCTTAATTGGGCTGTAAATTGCTGTTATTCATAGGCCACTGGGTATAGAATAGAGAATCATTATCCCATCCTTCTTCCTTACTGTGTCATTTCATAAAAATCTGCTTCCCTTATAAGTAAACAAACACCTTCTGTCTTTACCCTGGCTCAGCTTCAGCTTGTTTAGTACTGCGGCATATGTCATCTGTTTCCCTAAACAATCTACATGAGCGCTGCACTCTGGGATAAGTCATTTAGGCAAATGGAAAACAGGCTGTAATCAGCATACACATGTAGTCAAATGCGATTCGCTTTGCTTTCAGCAGTCATTTTATTGTGATTTTGCATCCCCCTGGTAAAGGTGGCTAGACACTTTAATAACCAGCCTTGAAAAAATAAGGCTTCCAGAAGGTTCTCTTAAAATTATGGGCAACTGTAATAAGACTGCGGTAGTGAAAGAAGCGTCTGTTAAAGGAATACCTTGGCAACTGCGTGCTCCATCTGTGCAGAAATGGAAACACAGAAATGTGGGGCAGCGAACCATGTTCATCTTTAATATGGCATTGAAATGAGCCCAGTTAATGAACACTTCCGTTTCGGAAGAAACAAGAGCGGAGGAAAAAAAATATAGCCACTATTAGTAACGGCGAGAATTTTACGAACATAGATATTCATTCTATTTTTATAATCGTGAATATTTGAGATAATGAGGCTCTGAGGTAAAAGTTGCCTTCCATCTTCCTCATTTCGAAATCGATGGTAGAAATGAAGGAAATACTGCAATGCAGCGTTAACGTTATTGCAGATGCTCCTTGCGGTGAAACTGCGTCATGTAGCCTTTAATGATGGATGAGTGCAACAAGTGGAGACATTGTATATTCCATAGGGCAGTTTTACCACACTTTTGCACAGTAGCACCATGCATGCACGGTACACACACTGCACACCCAGGAGTGAAGAGAGAGTAGATACTTCCGGTAACACTTGTGCCCCAGGTTTTAAATCCAGTCCCTCTAGCCACAAGTAGGTACCACACAGTGAACTGGTTGATGCCTCACTCATTTTCAATTCTACTGAAGCCTGAAGGACTGTATCTTGTCAGGAACATGCCAGAACCCATAGGAATATGCCACAAAGATACAAGAATCATACATTTATGGGGACATGCAGTGCAGACTGATCCTCTCCTATGAGGTCTACATGACATTCTAGCTGACTTGTGGTTTCCTCACATTTAAGTGCATGGACCAAGATTTTTAGACCTTTACATACAGAGTTAACATAGTTGTACCTCTAAGGTGGAATGCTGGGAACGTTGTTAACATGTGGCATGACCTCAAGAGGCTTCTATTAAGTCTTCCCAGCCAGAATTATCTTGCCAGAATTGAATAGGGGGTGACTATGCTCCAGTCCTCATGCTCTGGCCATGGGAGAAATTAATGTAGTCGCGAAACAGGAAAGCCTTCTAGCTGGGAAAGCATGGTTTCGGTGAAGATGAAGATACTGAGGATGACTGTGGTTGTCATACATAACCACCACTCACAGTAGCAAAAAATGCCTATATAAATACACATCGATGCATGTTTGAAAACATACGGTCATGATGCACTGCTCTTTGAAAGATGACACAAATGAAAGTGTGGGGTCGGAGGATAAGCACAGCAGCACCTCGGTGAGTGGTCTTCACCCAGATAGTCTACAACTAGTGAACAACTAGTATCTATGAAACACTTGTCACACAAGGACAGCCAGCCATGAAGCAGCCAGTCCTTAAACATCTTGCCAACAAAACACCATTTCCGCCTAAGCCAACCCCCATGTTGACAGACTTAAGGTGGCAGTTGTAGATCAGTCAACTGCCACATACATAGCCACAGGTAATCAAACCGCGAGTGACCACCAAAAGTGAGTAAAATCACACAACTCCATCAAGGTGAGTCTGTGGATGTGCTGCAACAACAGTGGCATGGAGATGTACCCGCTTTGCTGAAACTTTAGGATTGAGCTAAGTCTGAAGAGGAGGACACCCTTTATCCTGATTCCATTATAAGCATGGGTGGCACAGTTAGAGATTGTGATAAGTTCAAGGACCCCTCTGCTCCTCAGGCTGGAGACTAGAACATGCAGACCTGCCAAAGGGCGCTAGCATTTTCATGAAATGCAGTTTGTTGGTTAGGTGCTGTAAGGTGTCAGTCAGGCTTTGCATGGTCAGGGACAGTGACACAAAGAGGATAGGGAAAGGGACAAACAGCCAATCCCTTAACTGGTTGGCAAATTCAAGTCCATGAGACTGTTATGCCTCACCATTATGCCTTATCTGATATAGATGGTGGTCAGACCTTCTGTTCTTATGACGGTCACGCCTCAGTGGAATTACATTTCTACTTTGCCTTTCTGAGCACTACTTTGGAACCTGGAATGCCTACTCTAAGCACTAGAGAGAAACTTCAGAATACTCATGTCACTCAAAACCGTCACACTCTTGCTCTAATTACCTGTACTCTTGTTCACAGCATTTGTACTAGAAACCACTCCTTTCTCTCCCATCCTTATTTACCCATTGGTCTTGGAGGCGCTTCCCAATTTCGATCCTAGCATTTGTGAGGTCAGTGGTGGGCTGCAGGTAAAGCCATAAGCTGTCATATGGGAAAATTACTTCAACCCAGAAAACAATTGCAGCGTTTGTTTCTACCATGGGAGATATTCTACTTTCCATAATATGGGTGTGATTCACAAAGGTTTTATTTTGACTTACTCATGGAGTAATCCTGCCTTATCCCAACCTTCATATCCAAACATGCATGGACCAGCATACCTCCAAGGGCAAGGTAACCACACTTCGCACCACACCAGTTGGAGCAATGTATTGATAATATATATTTGTTTTCTTAGGTAAAATGCTGCATGTATGAAACAGCAAGTCTCATTGTTTCAGTCATTTTTCAAATTGTGCATTCAAGTGAACAATCTTCAAGATTATTTTTCTTTTACCTCAGCTGTTCTTCTTTTATTAAGATTTTCAAATCGTGAATTTCATATGAAAAGCATGTTTTTTAAGGTCTCACCTTTAGACAGCTTCATTTGTTGGCTTTGGGTCTCTTGCATGATTATGAATCAATGGATTTCTGACACAGCACCCTGCTCTTGATTGAATAGTTTTCCTCCCTATTCTTGTGCTTGTCCCACCCAAAGAATATTTTTGTCTAACCGTGTTTTGATTGTTTGAATTGTATCCTTCCACCGCTGATTTCGGGCACTTACATTAGTGTGTGTGGGACTAATTTCTCTTCATTTCACCTTAATACTCCATTTCCACCCCACTATCTTTTGTAATGTTAACCCACTCCCAGCATCCCCTTGCCCTCCAGCTCCCTTGCATACGTATGTATCTGCACATACAAGGCAGTCATATTTGAATAACTTTTCCTAATCCAAACGAAAAAACATTTCCTAATAGCTACAACACGTGCACATGTATGCTCAGGAGCCACCTTGCAATGTTTTTTTAATTTTTTTGCATTAGGGAAAAGTATTCCAAGATGGCTGCTATAGTTTTGAATGCACAGAAGCCATCTGGAAAAAGCACTGGCAAAACTAGTAGGTCTTTACCCTGCTGGCATGTGTAAGAACTGTTGATTTTGCCAATTCTTGTTTCCTTAGCAGATTCACTGTTCATCTTTCAACTTCTGTGCTAATTACATAGTAGATAGGTTATGCCTAATCCTTTAAATTTCCTGAAGCTCACACTTAATTTATCATTAGGCACGCTATGTGTTACTATTAAAGAGTGTTCTGGCTGCAAGTAATGCAATAATGTAACACGCTATTGACATGAGGTAGGCCTGAGACAATAATTCACTTTCCTGTATCCAAAGAAATAAAAACATTATTTAAAATCTTATCAGGCAAAAAACAGCCATTAGTATGATTTGAAGATTCAGTTCACCGAACAGGCCACTTGCTGTGCAATATCCTCCTAGGAAATTTTAATTTCCCTATAAAAGGAAGGAGCAAGCAGTTGAAAGCCAATGTCTTCAGACCAGCTTTAAATAGCTAGCTTTCAAACTGGGTTAGATGCTGTCTCTTATTTGTTCCCTTCAGAGTAAGCACCTTGATGTGTCTCAATTCAATGTAGACAAGAGTTTACCCCAACAATTGTCTTTTAGATAGCAATCAAACACAACAAGGGCACTTATGATGATCAGTTTTAAAGGTTGATCTGATTACGAGTTCAGAAGTTCTGCTAATGCTCAGTTTTCAGCACTAGCCTTAGCACATTCCTCTACAAGTAAAAAAAGTTAGTGTCCCATCAGAAACATTTTATTCTGGGAGGTAATCTAGATACACTACAGGACATTGTTTATGGACAGTCAAATCTTTTATCCTTAACAGAATTGACCCAAGGCAGAAGTCGCATCGTTCATGAATATGATGCCAAGAGAATTATCATACATAAATAATACAGTGTTTGTTAGAAATGGGGGTCTCTAGTTGGCAGAGGTAGGTACCTTTGTCCAAGTAGGGACCCTTCTACCTAGTCAGGGTAAGGGAGTTACACTCCTAAAATAGCCACTGCTCACCCCCTTGGTAGCTTGGCACGAGCAGTCAGGCTTATCTCAGAGGCAGTGTGTAAAGCATTTGCACATAACCAACAGTAATACAGTGAAAGCACTACAAAAGGACACCACATCAGTTTAGAAAAATATCCAATATTTTTATACATCCAAAACAAGACCAAAATGATAAGAATCCAACATACAGTACTTAAAAATATATACTTTGCAAGATATCCTTAAAATTGCAGCGATACCTCAAAAACACAGTTCGTACGAGTCGGTAGCTCCGTCCGGGGCTACCGCAATGCTGAAAACAACAGTCTAACAGTTCCAGCCGACCTCGTCGGTACGGGCCAGACAAAACGTGGACAGACTCGGTAACAGTACCTTTCTCATTGCGGCTGGCACGTTGGTACGAGCCGGTCGTGGTAACCGTCGTGGTTGTGTTGCAAAATTGAAGCGGTGCAGGGGGGGGCCCTCCCGATGCGGTGCAGGCACGGCTCGGTGACAATCGTCCAGACAGCATCGGTGAGACCAAGGCTTATGGTGCAGGGCGAGGCGGTGCTCAATGCGGTGCTGGCAGGTTGCGGTGCAGGCGACAGAGCCGGTTAGCGGGATCTGGCGTTGGTCGGCCCAGACTGCTGTGTGGGACAAGGCGGTGCAGCGTGAAACTTACGAGCAATGCCCCCAGCCACGATGCGGTCACAGGTGTCAAAGTCAGCAGCAGTAATGGCGTCAGTGAGACCAGGATGGCGAAGTGAAGCGAGGCGGTGCAGAGTGCGGTGCCCACAGGTCACGGTGCAAGCAGCGTCTCAGTGGCGGCAGCGGCGGTCGGCAGCAGCGGTGAGACCAGGGTTGCAGTGCGAGATGTGGACGGTGCCTTCTGCAGTGCCGTCAGGACACAGAGCCAGCGACGGAGTCGGTGACGGAGTCGGTTGCATTTCCCTTCTCTGTGGCAACTGAAACAGCGGTTCCAGAAGCAGTACCCAGAGGTTGGTGAAGTATTTGCAGTCCCTGAGACTTCAGAACAGGAGGCAAGCTCTACTTCAAGCCCTTGGAGATACTCAGCACAAGTAAAGAAAGTTCAGTCCAGTCCTTTCACTGACCAAGGCAGAAGCAGCAACTGCAGGCCAACCCAACAAAGCAACAACACAGCAAAGGGGCAGTACTCCTCCTGGCAGCTCTTCCAGCTCTTCTTCCTGGCAAGTTCCTTGATTCTAGCGAGTTCTAAAATTTTTGGGTCTGGGCCCCAATATTTATACCCAAAATCCCTTTGTTCTCTCGGGCAGAGAGTGTCTGTGCTTAGCCAAAACAGTTCTGTCTTTTCTGGCCTAGCTTCCTGGCAAGAGATGGAGACAGCATTGTTCAAGGCAGACCAGGCCCATTCAGGTGCAAGGAAATCTCCTCCCACTACTCTAAATGTAGCCCAGGTCTATTCAGCCCAGCCCTGACTCATCCAGGAAAGGCAGGACACACCTCAACCCCCCCAGTGGCTGTCTGAAGAGAATGCACATCCCAGCCCCTGTCACTCCAAAGCCAGACAGTCAATCCACAAACCCATCAGAGACACACAGGATGGCTAAGCAAGAAAATACCTACTGTCTAAAAGTGGTATTTTCAAACACAGAACATAAAAATGATCTTCACTAAAAGATGCATTTTTACATTCTGAGTCCAGGCATACTAAACTCCATTTCCCTATCTTGTCCCAATGGGAAGTTATGCTTATAAGAGGTTATAAGTAAAACTCCCATTCTTTCCTATGGGACAGATAGCCTTGCAGTGGTGAAAAACGAAATACACTGTAATTCACCACCAGGACATGTCACACACACCAGTACATGTCCTACCTTTAACATACACAGCACCCTGCCCACAGGGGTACTTTGGGCTGGCCTTAGGGGTGACTTGTATATAAGAAAAGGGAAGGGTAGGGTATGGCAAGTGGATGCACTTGCCAGGTCAACATGGCAGTTACAAACTGCGCGCAGACCCTGCAGTGGCAGGTCTGAGATAACTTTTCAGGGCTACTCGTGTGGGTGGCACAATCAGTGCTGCAGGCCCACTAGTAGCATTTGATTTACAGGCCCTGGCACTCAGTGCACTTTGCTAGGGGCTTACCAGTAAATCAAATATGCCAATCATGGAAACACCAATCCATAATAACAATTTACAACAGGAGCACTTGCACTTTAACACTGAACAGCAGTGAGAAAGTGCGCAGAGACACTAAACCAGCAAAAACAGAGTCAAAACCAGGAGATCAGAAAGAAAAAAGACAGGGGAAACATGCCAAAAGACGCCAAGTCTAACAGTGTTATTTAAAAAATAATAATTAAAAACACCATAGGAAATATGGTTGTGGGAATAATACTGCAGACATAAATATTGTGCTTCCAGTAGTACTATAGTACATTTTTGTGGTATGATAATGTCACTTAGAATAACTTAGGCCTGCTCCTCTTCAGAACCTCCCCACCCACTCCATTTGTAGAGAGAGGCTGGTGTCTTCAAAACTTATGTTTGAGCAATAGAAAATCATACACTCCCAAAGGAAAAAAACAAGTGAACCCTCACTGAGCAAAACCTTTTTCCAGAGTTGGTATATGCCAATGCCAAAGTGTTAGACCTTTCAGTCTTAGGATGGACTTCTCTCAGACATTTTATTTTTGCCTTACTCCTCCATTTTTGCTGATCTCATTTTTGTTAGCCTCAGGACTCTGTGCACTCTACCACTGCTAACCATTGCTAAAGTGATTGTGCTGTCTTCTTTAAGCATGGTCAAATTGGCTTACACCCAATGGACACTTTTAATTTACCTGTAAGTCCCAAGTAAAGTTGTACTACTTTTAATCAGAACTTGTAAAGTAAATGCTACTAGTGGGCCGGCAGCACTCATTGTGCCACTCACTTAAGCACCCTTTTAAGCATATCTGTCATTGCAACCTTGGTGTGTAGTTATAAACTGCCATTTCAACCTGGCAAAATAAACCCTTTGCCAAACCTAAACCTTCCTTTTTAACACATGTAAATCACCCCTAGGGTAGGCCCTGAACCATACGGGGGGTGCACTTTAACACTGAACAGCAGTGAGAAAGTGCGCAGAGACACTAAACCAGCAAAAACAGAGTCAAAACCAGGAGATCAGAAAGAAAAAAGACAGGGGAAACATGCCAAAAGACGCCAAGTCTAACAGTGTTATTTAAAAAATAATAATTAAAAACACCATAGGAAATATGGTTGTGGGAATAATACTGCAGACATAAATATTGTGCTTCCAGTAGTACTATAGTACATTTTTGTGGTATGATAATGTCACTTAGAATAACTTAGGCCTGCTCCTCTTCAGAACCTCCCCACCCACTCCATTTGTAGAGAGAGGCTGGTGTCTTCAAAACTTATGTTTGAGCAATAGAAAATCATACACTCCCAAAGGAAAAAAACAAGTGAACCCTCACTGAGCAAAACCTTTTTCCAGAGTTGGTATATGCCAATGCCAAAGTGTTAGACCTTTCAGTCTTAGGATGGACTTCTCTCAGACATTTTATTTTTGCCTTACTCCTCCATTTTTGCTGATCTCATTTTTGTTAGCCTCAGGACTCTGTGCACTCTACCACTGCTAACCATTGCTAAAGTGATTGTGCTGTCTTCTTTAAGCATGGTCAAATTGGCTTACACCCAATGGACACTTTTAATTTACCTGTAAGTCCCAAGTAAAGTTGTACTACTTTTAATCAGAACTTGTAAAGTAAATGCTACTAGTGGGCCGGCAGCACTCATTGTGCCACTCACTTAAGCACCCTTTTAAGCATATCTGTCATTGCAACCTTGGTGTGTAGTTATAAACTGCCATTTCAACCTGGCAAAATAAACCCTTTGCCAAACCTAAACCTTCCTTTTTAACACATGTAAATCACCCCTAGGGTAGGCCCTGAACCATACGGGGGGTGCAGTGTATTTCAAAAGTTGAAGCATGTACTTAAGTTTTACATATCCTCGTAGTGAAAAACACTTAAATTTGTTTCTCACTACTGCAAGGCTCCTCCCCCATAGGATAACATTGGGTTTCCATATTACATTTAAATGTGCTAAATTTTGATTGGGAACAGGAATGTATTTTATGTTTGGTGTCTGAGAAATATGTAATTAAAATTACTCTTTAATGGTAAAGTTACAGTTTTGAAAATGTGACTTTAGAAAGTTGGCATTTTCCTGCCCTAGCTATTTGGTGCCTGCTGCCTGTTCCTAGGTCACATGACCGGATGTAGTTGACAGTCAGACTTTGTTTATTCCTTTCAGACAGCCACAGAGTAGAGGTTTTAGGCGTGCCTAGATGGGTTATCAACTGGCAGTATGGGGGGGCGAAGCTGGGCACAGGCCAGCTTACAACTGAATAGGCTGTGCCCTGCTTTCACACAAAGTATATGTCACCACTGGATTGTTCATGCAGCGAGCTTGGAGCCAGGGCAGGGGAGGCAGGAAACTCCAAGGACTTCAAAGGGAATTCTCTAGGAACTTTCCCTACTTCAAAGTGGGCGCTAGGTATAAAAATTGGACCCTCAGACTCAACACTTCCTTGCATTCCTTGACCTGTGCATACTTCAGAAGAAGGACCGCTGTGTTGCTTTGCTACCAAAAGGACTTACACTCTGCTGTCCTGCTACTCTGCTGCTCTGCTACCTGCTGCACTGCTTGCTGAGAAGTAAGACTGGACCTGCACCCTTCATTCCAGGCAGAAGTGACCTCCTGTTCTGAGCAATGGGCACATAACAGTGAGCATGCCACCACCAATGTCAGCACACATGCACCATTGTGCATGTCTGTCTGAGTTGTGTGCAAGAATGTGTATGTGCAGTAAGGTCCCCCTTCATGCACATATACAATCTGCAAATCAAGTCAGACACCCTTGCACAATGGTGCATGTGTGCTGACATCGGTAGTGGCATGCTCACTTGTGCACATAATCTGTATCAATCACAGAGCATCCTCATATTGTCATCAAAGAGATGCAGCCCTGTGCAGACAAATTGTATGTGCGTGGTGTTGAGGCAAGGGGGACATTTTGCCAGCCTGCCACATCTCCAGGCAATGTGCCCCTTTCCTTGTTCATTAGATGCAGCCCTGTGTACACCAAGTGAGAAAGCATGGAGTGAGTCTGCATACCATGAACACATGCATTGTCACAACATAGTGATCATGCTGCCTTCTGTCTAAAAGGTGCATATCCCACAATGCACACATTCAGCACAGTTGAGTCAAAATGTTATGTCATACCATAAGCAGGGGGGACATGCCTTCAACAGTACAGTGCATGGATTACGCATATCAGGAATGTGTCACCATAATGTTTTACTACGTGTCTTGTCTGTGTACCATACTCACAGAAGTAACATGTCCCTGTAAAGAAGTATGACAAGTCAAGAATGACACCAAGCAAGAATAGCAATTTAGCAACAAAGAATGTCTAATAGAAAAATGGCACCATCACCCCTTAGCTCAAAAAGCACTCCTATACTCTCAAGTGCACACATGTGCCATACCTAGGAAGACTGGACCTGCACCCTTCATTCCGGGCTGAAGTGACCTCCTGTTCTGAGCAATGGGCCCATAACAGTGAGCATGCCACCACCAATGTCAGCACACGTGCACGATTGTGCACGTCTGTCTGAGTTGTGTGCAAGAATGTGTATGTGCAGTAAGGTCCCCCTTCATGCACATATACATTCTGCAAATCAGATCAGACACCCTTGCACAATGGTGCATGTGTGCTGACATCGGTGGTGGCATGCTCACTTGTGCACATAATCTGTCGCATTCACAGTGCATCCTCATATTGTCGTCAAAGAGATGCAGCACTGTGCAGACAAATTGTATGTGCGTGGTGTTGAGGCAAGGGGGACATTTTGCCAGTCTGCCGCATCTCCAGGGGGGCACATGCCTTCAACAGTACAGTGCATGGCCTACGCATATCAGGAATGTGTCACCATAATGTTTTACTACGTGTCTTGTCTGTGTACCTGTACCATACTCACAGAAGTAAAAAGTCCCTGTAAAGAAGTATGACAAGTCAAGTATGACACCAAGCAAGAATAGCAATTTAGCAACAAAGAATGTCTAATAGAAAAATGGCACCATCACCCCTTAGCTCAAAAAGCACTCCTATACTCTCAAGTGCACACATGTGCCATACCTAAAACTGTACTATACATTAGTCCTGGTGTGACTTGCCCATTACACTTTGATGTGCATGTAAACAAGTATTTTGGGAAAGTCAACAGTGTCAGTGAACAAATATGCAGTCATGACTGTTATCATCTGCACACAAACACTGGCAGCAAAAAATCTGAAATAGTACAGCATGTGTAATCCATGTTAGCATCTGCGCGCAATATTCACAAACACACATCACCCTGCCAATCGCACATGATGTGATGTGGGTGTGGGGTGATAGGGCCTGAGCAGCACTAAGAAGTCTTTTGGAATCCACAGCCCTGAAATCTAGGCCCACGTACACACTACACGTGGTGTCAACGTTGAGGGTAATGGGTGTTGTAACTGTCTGTTCAGCCTGCAACAACAATAGAAAGTCACGCTGCACCAGTCTCACAACGGTTAAGCCAACAGGAGGGCAGCAAGCAATGCATGCATGGAAAAACATGCATGACGCCATACACACAAGCGAAATCACAAGAGCCAAAGCTATTTGTCCATACATGTGCACTGCATTGAGCAGCACACATGGAAAAAGCTAAAGCGAGGATAAATAATGCATTTCTCCTTGTTTCACCATCTTAAGAACAGTTTTTACCTGGTCTTAATTTTTGTACGGACTCCTATGTATGCCACCCTTGTACATAGGGGGCAGCGTCAAAATGAATTGGTGTTGCGGTGGAACACCCACCGCAACACCCACTGCCCACCCCTTTCATGCAAAGCATAACGTGAAAGGGGGCCTTATGTACAAGGCAAAGTCAAGACATGTTAAGTGGCTTAACGCTGCCTTGTACATAAGGCGCAGCCCCAATCGCCAGCACAACGTCAATATAGGTGACGTTGTTGGGGCGATAGGGGCTTGTACATATGCCCCTATGAATGTACTTTGTCATGCTATCTGCTTGTACACTAATCCAATGCATGATCATATTATAAACATACAAATGCATCTCCCCTTTACAATGCAGAGGGAGAAACATCACCTCCTGTACAGCAGCCTGTCCCACTCTTCAATGAAGAAGAGGAAGACCTAGCAACCATCGACCAGGACACACTACAACATCTGCTCAACTCAATTAGCACCCCATCTCCGGCAGCAGGGCCATCCAGCAGCATTGTGGAAACTACAGCCCCTGCACAAACAACCCAGCAGCAAGCACCGACCACCACAGCTGTCTCCCAGGACCTTGAGGACCCACTTCCGGCATTTCAACGTCATGCGGTAGAGGTCCAGCAGGAGATGGCTGGTCTGGTGCGGGTGGGGTTTGATAGCCTGGCTGCCAAATTAGATGGCTTACTTGGGTGTCTCAGTCCCATTCCGGATCACCTACAGACCATCACAGACACACACAGTCCGCTCCATGCTCTCCAGCATTCCATGGCTGACATTGCTGGAGTACTGACTCAGAGAGAAGAACAACTGTCCAGTCCGAGTGGCTCCAGCGATGTCAGCAAGGAGTTGCGTCACATGCGAATGATCATGGAGAACATGGAGCGGATGCAAGCCTCCCTAATGGCAGCCACTGTTGAACACCACAGACTCATTGCTGGAATCTTTCATGCCCTGCAGCTGCTCATCACAGCAGTGCTGCATCAAGGTTTGGCACAGATGAATGCTGCTGCTTCAACATCCACATCTCCGCCCCCTGTTGTGCCAGTGCTTCACAGTGCTGCTGACAATCTACCACCACGCACACCGGAGGCACATTACACATCAGAGGACGAAGATGTTGATGATTCTGCAATATTGCTAAGAAGAAAGCGGTAGAATTCATCTATTCCAAATGGTCAGTTTTGCCTTGGATCTGTGCTTAGCATCATGCCCTGGAACATCATCTTCCAATGTCCTCTGCTACACACTGTGACACTCACCTTGGACCTCAATATGGACTGCCATAATTTGTGTTGTTCCCAAAGACACTGCAATCAGCCTGCTGACTGAACTCTGCCTCTTCCTCTGGACATGTTCCACCCAAAGGACTCTGCCAGGCCCTCCACTGGGCATCTATAAAATGTGGGGTTGTTTGACCAAGTACTGTGGCAGTCTTCACCATAGCCAATGCAAATTAAAACCTTTCATTTACACAGATGTTAGCTTATCATGACCATTCAGGTATAGAAGTCTTCAATAATGTTTGAGCAGTGAATCCATCCAAATGTACACAGAGTGACATATGATAAATGTTCATGTTCAACTTTGTCACAGATAGGCAGTGAGATGACTGGGCATGTAAGATCTAGCCGTGCCCTCATTGAACAAATATAACCTACTAGCAATATCCCAACATTGCCCTCCGTACATGATGGCAATAGGCATGTGTGGAAATAGGTCCAAGTCTGTTGCATGCCACAAGTAGTGTCCCCATTTAGCATTGAAAACAAGTCTCACTTGGCAGATCTACTCACACTCTACGGGGTGGACAAAGATTGTTGTGATGGTGGTCATTGCCTGTCATATTCCAAGATAGAGCACACCATATGCACATAGATGACGATTCGTTATGGCACATATCGCCCACCTGCTATTGGAATCACAATATATGTTTCAGTGAGGCTGTGTTGGCAATAGGGACTTAGCCTAAAGTTCAAGTCCTCAGTCAGACACTTACCGTGGCTTAACAATGCCTTGGAAACAAGGAACCCTCTCATGCTGTGCTCACTGTGAAAGGAGTCCAGGGATGTGTAGTGCACTGCACTTAGCACATAGTTAGATGCTGTACCACCATTTCAAGGGTGGCATCACTATGAGGCAATGACAAAAGTAACAGCTGGGAAAAGTGGGTATGACACTGGCACTACAGGGAGCAATGCTACATTTCCCCTCCTGTTTGCTGCAGAACTGTGTTGTGCCATGCACATTTGATCTGCAAATTTACAACATTGTGCATGGGCAGGAGGGTGAGCATCCAGTCACAGGAACAACCAATTTCCTTAATGATGACACACTTGCACTACGCAGCAAGTGTGCCTATGTCTGTGCATGTTAGATGGACTCAGCGCCAGGCTCTTGTGATATGCAGGGTGTGGACGTAATCTGTTGAACACAGTGCATACATCCATCATCATGATGGACAAGAGTTGCAATGTCAATGTCTGTTCAAGGCCATGTTCCTACATTGTGTTGTAAATGTGCAACAATGTGCAGTCCAACTCTGTGAGTCAGGGTATATAACAGCGAACACTTCTCCCAAATCAGTTATTTAGTATAAGGTATTACATCCAAGATAGAAATACAATTGTCCCACAGACCAACGGTTTTCAATTTTATTATTAAAAATATATATCATTTTTATAAATCATGTTTTTCTTTGATATAATATATATACATTTATTATAAAAATACACCAACATACTCTGAAGAATAAATATTTAGCACATCAAATGTTGAGGAGCCCCACCAACATAATGATAACTGACATATTGTATGTAGGTCAATTAATGAGTCATGACAAAAGACATAACAAATTGTCAAGACAAATGGACAATAAACAACAAACAAAGATAACACCAAGAAAATACACAAACACACCAAAACAAAATTCAATATATGTGCAATAAATCAAATGCTTATTCATACATATTGCAAAGAGAAAAGCGCCGACGCGCATTTCGGAAGTGGCACATACATAGAAAATTCCTTCATCAGGGCACTGAAAATACAACTAAGTTAGTGGCAGAAAGCCATGCACTGTTGCTGAATATGTAGTGCTGGGGGCTCTGTGTCAATACATGTTGCCAAAGGCTCTGTAGGGACAACAAAACATCATAATATAATAAAAGAGATTGCACATATCGGAGCACTGGAGAGTATAGGTAACCCAAGATTGCGATATGGAACTCATCACCGATAAAGTGTTTAACAGTGGATAGCAGTCCCATCTGTAAAAGATCATAGTAAGTAAAACACATTGTGACCCCAATCTATTATCACCACAAAGCATGTGAAACAGGAAGTAAGATTCTGGGAATGGAAAAAGAAAAGAAGAATAAAAAAGAACCAAAGATATATAAATACACATACTTTCTAGGTAAGAATTCGAGCTGGCTCTGCCGGAATGATCTTCCCAAAGTCACTTCTTCTGATGGATACAATATAGTATACGCCTAGGGAGCAATCCCTAAAGGTGTCTGTGGTTCTAAAAATGAAGAGGGCATGGGTCAGACTCGGTACAGTAAAGAGCGATACAATCTTAGGCACCTCGAGATGTAAAAGCGCTCAAACTGCAATTAGCGATAAGTTAGTCCATACGATGTTACCCCATGCCGGAAGAAAGCGATAGAACACAGGTAGTAAATATAGTGCAACTATTCCTAAACTGGACTAAACTCAAACCCACAGTAAGCTGGTAACAAATGAATAAAACAGGGAGCTCAGGTGAGCCTCCAGAAATAAAAAGAATCTAATGCCTACGGATGGGCACCAGTGCCGGGGACAAGTTGGCACATATAGTAAATAACTATAACCGGGTAAGATGGAAAGACTGCAGGTAAAAAATAAAAGTATCTAACCCTAACAAGTCTGAATCGACTCTGCGGAGGCGCTTACCCGATGGGCAGTCTGGATCCAATGTAGTGTCCTATAGTTAGTCCTCAAGATCCGAGGTATATAAATGAGGGGTTCAGGTTAAAGAATCTAAAATAGTAAAATGAAGAGATTGAGTCAAGCGGAAACTGATACAACAAGAAAATAAATTACCGGATCGGCAAAAACACTTACACAGGCGTCCCAGCCGGAACTCCGGCTCTGTAAGCTGCCAAAGTAATTAAAGCCACATACAGTGTGGGTGGTAAATGAGGAAACTACTGGTAAGAAGTGTCGACGATCTATAAAGTCAAAGTAAAGCATATAATTAGGAGTATAGCTATGCCGCGGGCAGATAGAGCAGGTCTACCGGAGAGGCACTCTGTACCAAAGTACTTACTTTTATTAACGATTCAAGTGGTGCCCTCCGGGACCAGCATAGCACTCAGGCCTCGGTGTCCATCCAAAGTAGGTAAATGTAAACTGGCCATAGGTGTTTTTTATAGTATGGTGCACTGCCGAAAACGTCAATTCTCCAATGCGTGGCACCTGGACCCACAACAAACGCATAGGGCGCTACATGTAATGCTTTGTATGCCATTTCGGTCGCCATCTTGAATCGGCGCTCGTCATAAAATGGCCGCCATTTATGAATGTGCGACACGAAGATAAAAGTAATTGGCGAACAGACAGTTTCTGCTGGAATAGATACTGAAGCAGCTATAGAAACATGACTAAATGGTCATAACGTCCAGGTCCTCATAGGTAAACAAGGACGGTACGAGTAAATGACTGGCAGAAAAGAATAACACAAGAATGTATATTGATGATAATATAAGATGTATCGCCCCATGAGGGCCAAGATGTATCGCCCCAAGTGGGCCCAGGGCGTTTCTCAAGTGCAGCCCCACACGTATAGGTAAGAGTGGTACATTTGGACAACCCTGACCTCTAATTAGGGCAAGAATAGAGATACCTGCCTATAAAATAGAACCTTGGCGCGACAAATGATATGACAAGGGAATAAAGTAAAAAGAAAGTAAGGATGACATAACACAATTCACTAACAGATCCCGGGACATGCAGGACAGTCGGATCCCGGGTTAAATGGTGCGAGAAAATACCCAAAATACACACAGACGCTAGATCCAAACCAGTACGGAAAGGAGAGATAATCAAAGTATCGCATTCTCTCATGGTAAGTGTTTATTAAGGCCTGTGTCTGCTGTCTGGAGGGTGTAAATCCAGAACACTTCTCTCTTTCGTCTCTGGCCATCAATATTGCTGTCCTTAGGGTTACGTACGCTCTCTAAAATAATCCATCTGAGGTCTTTTTCAGAGTGTTGGTTTTGATGCCAATGGTCAACCAATGGAGCACCTACTCGCTTATTTTTTTATAGCGGATTTGTGCTCACTGAATCTCACTCTAAATTCTCTGCTGGTCTCACCAACATAGCCCTGGTCGCAGGGACAGAGAATGAGATAAATGACGTTAGTGGTTCTACAGTTAGTAATTTCCTTAAAGACAAATTTTCTTTTGCCCCATTCAAGTTCTGCTGCGACGATGGCGAAATTGCACGCATGGCAATTGCCAAATTTGTGGGTACCAAAGATGGGATTGCTTCCTGTGATGGATCTCTGGGTATATTCTCTCTCTTCCTTGTAGGTAGATTTAACTAATGAGTTCCGAAGATTCTTATTGCGCCGGAACGCAAATACCGGTCTAGGAAGAGGAGTAACTTGGTGGCCTGAGTTCAAGATATGCCACTGTGAGCCAATTATCTGGCGGAGTTTGTTGTTGAAGTTGGAGTGTCGAGTGACACATACCAACTTCGTGTTATCTGTCGCAGGTTTATTTTGTAAGAGGGCCTCCCTGTTGTAATAGTTGGCCCTCTTATAGGCATCCCTAATGAGTCTATGAGGATATCCCCTGTTCAGGAGTTTGCATTTGAGTTGCTCAGCGTGTAGATCAAAGTCCCTTGTGTTAGTGCAGTTTCTACGTAATCTTAGAAACTGGCTAAATGGTATGCTGTCTTTCTGACAGCGCGGATGGTAGCTCTCATACTGAAGGAGAGTATTCCTCGCTGTGGGCTTGGTGTAAATCGACACCTCAATCGTCTGATCAATGACTTGGATCCAGATATCGAGAAGTTCAATCCTAACTTTGCTCATATTAGGGCTACATTTCAAATGGGTATCACAAAGGTTAATCCATAGGATGAACTCAGTGAGTTGTTCTTCTGGTCCCCTCCATATGAAAAAAATGTCATCAATAAATCGATGCCAATGATGGACGTTTTCGAAAAACAGGGCAATCTCATTGAAGATGAATCACTCCTCAAATGCACCCATATAGATGTTGGCTACATTAGGGGCACAGGCTGAATTTGTTTGAAGGTAGATTTATTGAATTCAAAATAGTTCTCCTGTAGTACTATGGCCAGACATTCCAAGATGACCAGGTGGTCATCTTGGCTGTCACTTCTCTCGAGGGCACTTTTAACTGCTTCTAAGGCTCCCCTTTGGGGGATATTCGTATAAAGCGCCTCAATGTCCATAGAGACTAAAACATCAGTGTGAGGATTAAATGAAATGCCTTCAATCTTCCCGATGAGGTGGCCAGTGTCTTTCACGTTGGTGGGGAGGTTGGACACCAGAGGCTTCAACATAAGATGTTCAACTTCACAAAAGAGTGTCCCTAGCCTAGGACATAACTCCAATTTGGCACACTGTAATGCATGCAAGTTTACTGTGCTCAAATCAAAAGGATCCTGACACTATCCGTCCAGCTAAGTAACATGTCATGACCACACATACACATTCAAATGAGTGCCCTGAGATTGAATAAGTTGGAAACAAGGTAAAAAGCAACACTCCACCAAACCACTTCAGACATAAGTGCAAACAGAATTCCAAAACAGTATAAATTTATTAACATTTCACAAAATTAACTACCCTAAACTGACACTAAGCACTACTACAACTAACCTAATCTTAACTAACTATGACAAAGTGAATAATAACCTAAACTATCTAACGTAACTAATACTAAACACGCAACAACATATCTGAGACATCAACCCCCTTCCCACCCTTAAAGCACATCAGAAGACAGGACAGATACATCTTATCTAAACATAAACTAACTACACAGATATCATACACAAATATATATTTTTTTGTATTTTTTTAAATTTTTTATAAGAACAAATACATCAACCCCCCACCCAAAGGAAAAGGAAACTTATGCACAAATATTACAAGATAATAAATAAAAAACTATGCTAAAATCTAACACTACCTATTACTGCACTACAACTACACTACCTAACAATTAAAAAACTTACCTATCACTAATTATTTAGAATAAATAACATTGATGAAGTGGGGGGCAAGATGGCCGCTGACTGACCTCTGCGGGAGCCGCTGTTTATGCTCTCTCCTCTGAACAGCCTGTTGGAATGATTTAAGTGGGTAAAAACCCTCAGGGCATGCCATTCAGCACCTATCTGGTAGAGCAGCTGCTTATTTGGCTGCGGGGACGAGGATTGAGCCGGTGTGCGAAGACACACTCGTCGGATGCTGAAAAGTTGCGAGACTCGGGGTGCCCATTTTGCGGGGGGCTGATGGCGGCGAAAACAACCAGGTCCGCTAAAGACGGGGGCGTAAAAGTTCGGCCGAAGGAGACTGGCGTGGCGGCGAAGGGATTAGGACAAACCCGCCGAGGTGCACCAGCTAAGAAAACAGAGACCGAGGGAAATACTGCAAACACGGGAAAGGCTCGGGAAGGCGGAGCGGATGGACGGATCGGGCGGCGCACACTGTGTGACCAGAATGGGATGCGTCAGCCCACAGTTGCAGAGGCTTTTGCGGCTACGACGGCGGCGGCTGGTAATAGCAACTACTCACGTTTGGAAGATCTCAGGGTGCGTGAGGTAATCCCCCCAGGCTTTGACTCTACTGAGGAGGCTGTTCAACGGCCCGGTTCAGTGCATTAGATACCGGAGGAGGAGGGGGATCGGTCCGACTCCATCGTGGGACCGTCTGTGCAATTGGTACAAACATTGCAGGTACTACCAACATTACAGAGCATGTTATTAGATAATCAAAGCAATTCGGTGGGGGGTGCGGTTGTATCTCCTAACATGGAAGTGGTAGTAATAGCGCACCCGACCGGCATCGATTCAGACGGGAGCGGGACTGGTTCTGCGGCTCCGGCTAGGGCAGAGAAAAATCTGCTCGAAATTGGTGAAGCTGGTGAACTTGCTCAGAGTGCGGCTAGAGGGGAAAAAGGGGGTGTAGGCTCAAGCTTAATTGCCTCACGGTCTCCAGAGGGGGATAAATTTTACTCTGTGAATGAAGACACAGATATCTCGGATATAAGCGATGTGAATACATCCTTAGGTTCTGAGACTGAATCTGATGATTCCATTGGGGGTTCTATAAATACTCAAAAGACCCAACGTGTGAGGATTGTATCCCAGAAACTGAGATCTAAGTCGAAATCTAGTATCAGCCCCCAAAGAAAGATACTGTAAGGAAACTTAAATGGGACTACTCTGCAACAACCCAAGTTTATACGGAGGAAGGGAATTGGTTATACCGGAGAAGACGGTGCACTCGGGACACTTGGAGCTTCCTTCTGCTCTCCCTGCCTCGCCTTCACTAGATTTAGTGTATTCTACCTTAAAACAGATGCAGGGGGAGGCAAGAGCAGAAAGTCGGAGGGCACACCAAGCAAACAAGAAATTGCAGGGGTCAATTAGGAAAGTTAATAAGATGTGCTCCGATATGGCGGATTGGGTCACACATGCTGAAGAAAGATCTGCCACTTTGGAAGATGAAATGGTTGAAATACAGACTTTTAGGAAGCTCCAAGAGAGACAGTCCGATGATGTGTTGTGGAAACTCGAGGATTTCGAGAACCGCCAGCGAAGGAATAATGTGAGACTGCTGGGCATCGCGGAAAAAGCAGAAGGCGAGAACATTATGTCTTTCGTAGTTAAACTCTTGAAGGGAGCATTTCCAGATCTGGCCCAGTGTAATTGGGATATCGAGGTTCAGAGAGCGCATCGCTTTCCCTTCAATCAAAAGAAAAACAATGATGGGAGACAGGGGGAGCACCCGAGAGCATTCTTGTGTATATTGGCAATTTTCTTCTTCGGCAGGCAATTCTGGATAGAAGCACGTCCAGAAGCAAAAAGAACATATGAGGACCATATATTTTTGCTCGGCCAGATTTTTGCCATGCAACTGTTGAGAGGAGATGGCGGCTCCGACAGTTGATAACCCCTTTTCAGGGGGTTGGGTGTGAAGCCTATTTGTTATTTCCCGCTCAGCTCAAGGTCATTGTTAAAGGGAGGGTGCACATGTTTTTTCCGAGATTAAGGCACAGGAGTTTTGTCTGAGTTGAAGGGAACTAAGGGGGCAGTGGGGGGTGTAATTTAGCTCTCTGTGGAAGGATTTAAATAGAGGCTACATGTAGGAACTGGCCTCTATGCTCTTTTGTGCTGTATGGATGTTATTTTTATCTCTACCTTTACTAGAAGGGATGTTTAGTTGGCCTCTTTATTGGTTTAATTAAGGGGTTGAGCCTTCCTATCTCCTTAAAATGTATAGATGTATAAAAAAAATATATATATTTTTTTCTTCCCTCCCCTCTTATGGTGTAATTCTTCTATTTTCTTATCTTTTTAGGGATTTTTTTAGGATTATAAAGCATATGCGAGGCACTGGGGGTGTTTATTAGAGTGTATTGGGAGCTCGGCTGTTCGGGGAGGGGAGCTGGCAGCGGCTCGAGTTGGGAGTTACAGCGGTCACGCATAGGTCATGCTTGACCTATTGCCTGTGTGGGGTATGGGGGGGGTGGGGGTGGGGGGGGGCAGCTAGGGAGGGAGGTGATGGTACTGTACAGCAAAATATATTACTTGAGGTTCAATGTAGGGATTACAAGAAAACAATACAGGTGCAATTAAAATTGAGGGCTCGAAGAACGGAAATCAAAGGACTAAAGTTAGAGGGCAAAAGATATGAATATGTATGGATATGCAGGGCATGATGATTAATATTAAGCAATGAGTCTTCGGATAGCTTCTATTAATATATGTGGCCTTAATGATTTGACCAAGCGACAAAGAGCGGCAGTGATTTTTAAAACTATGCGGGTAGACATGTTATGCGTCCAAGAAACCCATATAGAGGATAGTCGGGCTAATCTTTTGGAACAGCTGGGCTTTAAATTAATTATTAACACTAAGCAGGGTACGAGGACAAGAGGGGTTGCCATCCTATCTCGTCGAAATGATGTTGTTATTAAAAGGAGAATAGCTGATAAATGGGGCCGCTGGGTGTTGGTTGAATGTAAGTGGCAAGAGGAAATGTTTACACTATGCTCTATCTATGGCTCCACTGGGGATGATCCCGAGGTTCTAGAATTTTTGGATGTTGAATTAGCAACTTGGTCCTCCCCAGTTATTTTTGTGGGGATTTTAACATCAATGGCTTGGGGGTCTTTGGGGAGGAGGGGAAGTAGCTATTTGGGTAGAAAGAAAAGAGTTTATCGGGCACTTACTAATTTGGTTCAAAACAATACACTAATAGACATTTGGGCGCCTCATAAAATTGCTACTAGATTAGATTATTTTTTCGTGTCTCATTCGATAAAATCAAGATGTAAGATAGAAAAGCACCCCCGGATAATCTCGGATCATAATCCCCTGGTCCTAACTCTCACCTGCGGAGGGGAGAAAAGACAAGAGAAGGGTTGGACCTTTGAGCGAGGTCTCTTAAAAGACCCAGAATACGTGATCCATATGAATTAATGGATCAAGGGGTTTTGGGAGATTAACAGAGGGAGTGCTGGACCCGGGATCGTCTGGGATGCGTTTAAAGCTGGGGTAAGGGGGGAGACACTGAGTTATAGTTTGGGTAGGCAGAAGAGGGTGGGTCAACGGATGAAAGCCTTTTGTAAGGTATTGATGGATGTGGAGGAGGAGCTTGCTATTGCGATACGAGAGAAGAAACCACTTGATGATATACTGTTGAGGATGGCAATAGCAAAGGCGGAAATGGGGGAGGTAGTCGCAAGTAAGGCTGCCGAAAAATTCCTTGTAAAAGGGAACAATGCTACGAATTTAGCGAAAGGGTGGGACACACTTTGGCAGTACGACTCAGGTAGAGAACAACGGGTGGGGAAATTGGGGATATTATGGACAGTGGCGGGAAATTAATCGAGGACTCATTAGGCATCCGGGAAGTTTTTCGTCAGTTTTATGAAGATCTATATAGGGAAGAACAACGAGGGGAACAGAGATCAATTCAAGAATACTTAAAGGGAATCTTGAAGCACAGAATTGATTCTGATGATAGAGAGGCATTAGATACAGAGCTGACTCAGGATGAGATATATGGAGCATTAGGGAGCCTCCCGGTCGGGAAAGCTGTGGGACCAGATCTAATCCCCTTAGAGTACTATAAAACATTTCTTGAGGCTATTGGACCGAAACTGGTTGCTATAATCGGTCAAGCCCAGCATGGAGACTCTATCCCTGACTCATGGGCTGGGGCAGATATGATCGTGTTTTTAAAAAAGGGCAAACCATCTAGAGAGCCAGGCTCATATAGGCCAATAACTCTGATGAATAGTGACTCTAAAATGTATTCAAAGGCATTGGCAACCCGCTTGAATCAGATAATAGGGAGAATGGTCCACCCATGCCAACATGGCTTTATTCCTGGAAGGGGGACTACAGAACATACTCGAAGAGTTATAACTCTATTTGATGCAGCGGAGGTCTCAGGGGACCCTATGGCTTTAATACTCATGGATGCTGAAAATGCGTTCGATAGGGTCTCCTGGGACTACCTTTGGGAGGTGATGAAATGGTTCGGGATTGGGACTAATTACATTAAGGCCATACAGGCTCTATATAAAGCTCCAAAGGCTAGGATTAGAGTAAATGGTGGGTATACGACACCGGTGATAATTACCCGCGGCACAAGGCAGGGCTGTCCCTGCTCGCCCCTGCTCTTTGCGCTCTACATTGACCCCCTGTTAAGGAAATTGGATGCTTCTATTGGTGTTAGCCCAATGCGGTTTCATGGGCGGGAGACCAAGATTTTGGCCTACTCTGATGATGTCGCAGTGGCTACTTCTAATCCCCAAGATGCATTGGTTGTAATAGAGGAAGTGGCTCAAGATTTGGAACAATTTCTGGGTATGCACTAAATCGGCAGAAGACATTGATAGTCCAAAATAAATGGGCTAAATTAGAAGATTCTAGGGTGGTTGACTCTGCCGTTTACCTAGGTATTGATATTACTCCAGATCTGGGAAAGCTAGTGAAAAAGAATATAGAACCAATTATAAGGAAAGCTAAAAAATATTTTGATCGATTGAATATCTTCATATGACTCTGGTCGGCCGCAGTAATGTGGTAAAAATGGTTTTTCTTCCCAAAATACTTTATCTTTTTCGGGCAATACCGCTAGAGTTTGAGAAACATTGGTTCTGCACGCTCGAGCACATTGTGAACAGGTTTATATGGGCCCATGGGAAAACCAGGCGGGCTATGAGATATATGTCACTATCAAGGGAGAGAGGTGGGTGGGCAGTTCCTGATTTTAAGATGTATTATTGGGCAGCGGCGCTTCAATATATGTCGGCTCTGGTTGGGAGGACTGCGGGCGACCTCAGGGATATTATAGACACCCCAAACGTATACGATCTCTTATTGGGCGAGGATGCGAATAATTGCTTTATGAAATTTATCGAACCGAGTTATTATAAAAAAACGAAATTCAAGACCCTGTTGGCTGCATATAGGATCTGGGATGCATTTAAGAAGAAAATAGGCTTAGGCAGGTTTAATCATTATACACAGCTTTATAGAAATCCAACTTTCCCGGATATATGTTTTCTGATACAATTATGTTGGAGTGGGAGGGTAAGGGGCTGCGGGTGATGGGGGATTTGATGGGCCCTGATGGTATAAGGTTGTTTAGTGATATCCAGCAGGAGTATGGGATTAATACAAGACAGTTTTTAAATATCTGCAGCTACGGAGTTTTCTTAAAGGAAATTGGGGGGTCATGCGGCTTTCAGAGCTCGGTAATTATAGACGCCATAAGAGCGGGGGAGAACTGTACTATTAGGCGGATTTATGCCGAACTGCAAACATTCAAACCGGATGACCTCGATAAATATGAGAAAAAGTGGTCAGATAAACTCAGTATAGGTCAAAATTGCTTTTCTGAGTCATTAGAAATGGGTCAAAGTATTTTATGCTCAGCGGGATTGCAGGCTCAGCATTTTAAAACAATTTTCTGGCTGTACTATACCCCGGCAAGGATAGCGCAATGGGGAGGACAGGAGGGAATTAGGTGCCCTCGGTGCGATAGCCCCGACGCAGACTTAATCCATATGTTTGCGACTTGTTCCTCTTTGGTAAATCTAATAAAAGCAATAGAAAAATGTATGGATCAAATTTTGAATATACAAGTAATATTAGATCCAGCTCTAATACTTTTGGGGACGCAATCGAGTGGTAGGCCAAACTCACATGATTATTTTTTGTTTCTTGCTACGGCCGCACTACGTATTATTATCGCCTCTGCCTGGCTGGACCAAGTAGCCCCATCCTTTCAGCAATGGTTAGCTAAACTGCTAGCTATATATAATATGGAGAAAGGGATATTTGAAAGAAAGGGCAAGAGAGGAAAAATCTTGGTAGGCGGATATGGGGACCTATTTATAGGTGGAAGGAAGCTGGGAATGATAGCTAATGCTGATCAGAATTAACTTTATAATGATGTGTAAATAATTAAATAGGCCTTTTTGATACTAATTTTAAAGCTGATTTAAAGATCAATTGGTTCTTTTAATATGTATTGGATAATATGAATTTGTACTGTATGGTGATTGAAAATGTGATCCTCAAGTATTAACTGCATTGAATGTTTTTTTCTTTTTTGTACTGTACCTCCGGGGTTAAAAAATAAAATCTTTA